>CM025631.2:9088133-9141522 GCA_014621495.2 Entosphenus tridentatus | reverse complement strand
AGTCATCGGCAAGTCCACTCAGCTCCACGTCCTCCTGTACCACATCACTCCATCTCTTCTCTAGCCCGTGCCGCGCCCGTTTACCCCCCTCGATCCGGCCGAACAAAAGCTGTTTCGGCATGCGGTGGCTGGGCATGCGGACTACATGACCCAGCCAACGCAGCCTTGCCTGCCGGAGAAGCTCACCGATGGGACTTTGCCCAGATCTTTCAAGGATGTGTGAACTCCTCACACAATCCAGCCTGGTTAAACCCAGGATGGATCGTAGGCAGGCCAGCCAAAATGTTTCTAACCGGCGAAGATGCTCCATTAGGGGGGTCCACGTTTCGCACATACACATACAAAGATCCCCCATTTAGCCTTAACAGACTGTAGGGGCAAGTGCTGTTAGCGAGCACCTATGAAGGCCGGCACGGCACACGAGGGGATGGGTGGCCAAGACCACGCCCGACCGCCTTTGTCTCCCTAGTGACGATGTTTACACATCGCACCAGGTACTCATTTGACCTCGGGGAGGCCCGGGACCGGTTCAGATAATCGTCACTGGGTGTTGGCCGTGATCGGGAATCGAACCCGGGTCGCCAGGTTCCTAGCACAGCGCGCTAACCGCTACACTACCGCTCCCCACATACACACACACACATACGGGCACCGCGGTGGCGAGATGTTAACCACCTCGCCTGGTATACAGGAGGTCGTGGGTTTGATCCTGACCCTGACACCTGCTGTATATTTGGAGTTTGCGTGTCTCTCTCTCTCCCCGTGGTCATGTGTGTTTTTCTCTGAGCCCTCCGAAGTTTTCTCCTCCACGCATTTCGAGTATTTGGCTGCTGTACATTTGCACGCAGCAAGTCACTTCGTTGAGCTCTTACGTGTGGCCAGGTCGCTTCTGTAAAAGAGCTACGTAGCTCAGTGGGCCTGTCCTGGTAAAACAAATGGTAGTGGTATGATTTGAAGGTTTCGTGACTGCAGGAATCCATGCTCTTTGGTTCTTTGTGTAAAGTCACGTAGGTAGAAAAAACACCTACGTGACTTTACCGAAAGAACGAAAGAGTATAGTAGTAGTATGTTGAACTTCTTTCACACCGTACGTAGCCAACCGTGCTAATCGGAGGTGCGGGGGGAGGGAGGAGAACAAACTAAACACAAAAAACTGTTTTAAAGAAATTAGTTTTCAATTTAGATTAAAATGTGTACAGCTCCAGGAAGATTGTTCCAGACGGCCGCAGAAGCCCATCTGAAAGCACGCGATGCGCGGTGAAGCAGGAACGACTTCATTCTGTTTGTTTGACCGACCTGCCTGGTTATTCGACCTACCGACCTACCTCAACAGCTGCCTGTCTAATAGGGTTTTTTCCCTTTTTTCTGGCAACAAAACTGACACCTTTTGCAAGGAATCATGTTTACATTAACCACAATACTTGCAGTCAAATGCAAACAAAAACACAATACTCTGGTAATTTATGCATTGTCTTTGAAACTGATTGGTCCACACCAGAGACAGCTTTCTTTGGAGCCTCGTCTCATATGGTGTTCGACCAGATGACGCCAAAAGTATTGTGGTTAATATAAACATGATTCCTTGCAAAAGGTGTCAGTTTTGTTGCCCGAAAAAAAAGGGGAAAAACCCTATTAGTATATTTTGGTACTGGCAAAAGAGGTCCCATGATGAAGCTGCCTGTCTGTCCACCTAACGAGCTGCCGGTTTACCAGCTACATGCCCGCCTAACCACCTGCACTAATGCTCATTGCGATGTAGGGAGGGTTTATTGTGACCGCACAAATAGTAAAGTCAGTAAACAAATAACGTACATCATCACCTCTATCACTGTGATGAGGAACACTGAATATGTGACTCCATATACACCGCTCTGTCATCACCACCACCAGCACTAACTTCCCACTTTGTCTACCTGGCTACTCGCACGTTTGAATGTCCTGCTCCCCTCCCGACGAGTCCTCCCGTCGTCCACGGGGCTGTTCATCGGCTCAAATCCCACGCTCTCCTCTCACTCTCTCCCCCTTGCTCCCTTGGTCTCGCCAGAACGTAAATAAGTTCAGCTCGGGCGCGTTTTATCTCCCAAGAGTGAATCCAATTATCAGCGTAGCAGCAGGGACTTCGACGAACTGAACTACACACTAGTGGCCGTTCACATGAACCAAAAACAAAACCAAGAAAATTGATTAAATCAACAGCACTAGTTTCGTGTTGTCGCTTTGTTTGTGTCGCAATGCTGGAGGTTCCAGACAGATGGCCACAGTGGCAATTAAGAGGACTGTGCGATTGTTTAACTCCCCACCCCCTCTCTCCCTTCTCTCTCCAATGATAAACAACGTCCCGTGAAAATGTATCGCTGTTCTTTACAACCGAGAGGCTTGTCCCCGAGGTGTCGTGTTCCATTATGTCGATAACTTGAACGACGTGGACATCTATCTGGGATGTTATTGACGGGGATCAAATTGCAGAGAGGCTCGTGCCGCGCGTGACCCCGAGGGACCCGTGTATACCACCACCACCACCACCGCCCCCGGGGGCACCTCCACTCATAGGGGGCTGGCACGATGCACCTCGCCTCTCAACAACACCCAAAAGCCCCGTGGCCGGTGTGAGGGGCAGCCCATCGTTAGAGACCGGTGGTGCCAGGACCCAAAATTGCAATTATGAAACCTTAACAATCAATGCATTCCTACTCTGTATAAATATTATAAACGACGTGTAGCCGCCACTTTCCCCTCCCTCTCCTCCCGCTGCTGTTCCCCCTTGCACTCCCCTCTCCCCTCGCCCCACCGAGTTGCTGTACCACGAATGCATTCACCCACCTGGCGCCGCTGCACGGGGCGATGATTCCACATCAGGATTTGACGGGATATTCTGTGCATGGTAGGGCCTGAAAGAACTCATCTCCCTTGCGCGCATGACATGTCGTCAAATCTTTCACGTAAAATAAAATGCACACGTAAAATAAAATCTACTGCTGGATGAAAGTCTCCCCATGCTGTATCAGTCATGGGAGTTGTTTGACCATACATCACCATGCTAGTCCATGCAGTTTGGTGGAGGTGGGGGATGGGTTGGACTGGTTCGGATATCACTCACCACTGATGTTAGCCGTGGCTGGGAATCAAACGTAGTTAATTGGGTAGAGAGCGCAGTGCGCTAACCACGACGCCACTGTGCCACCTCCTCACCACCCCGCACCCCGCCAGTCTTCGATGCATTATAATCATGCAAAATTTACTTTATTTAGCATCTAAAAACAAATGCATGTCAAACGATAGTGCACAGTGGTAGGATGGATTGCGTTTCCTGAAAGCGAGGCAGAGAGAATGGGTGTTTGTGCTTCTTATTGTTTTTTACACTTTTTGAGAAGGGGTAGATGAGTGAGAGGGTATGGGAGGCAAACGTACTGGCATTTCCTCGAGAGACATACAGAGACCATCTATCATAGGCAAAGGAAAAAAGACAAATCTGGAGGCTGTATTGAACAGGGTCTCGGTAGACCGGCTGGTGATGGGGATGTAGTTCCAGACAGCGTAGGCAGTGTATTTCTGTGTTATAGTTGCATGACATTTCTAGTTTTGCGATGATTTCCCATGTGCCATGCATCCCCATCCCAAGCTCACATCGGATGCATTTTTTTGCTCCAGCAGGGATTGTAGTCGACTCCTGTGATTCCACCCTGGATGGCTTCTGCAGAAATATGAAATCTTTTGTTGGGCGATTCCCACGTTAAATTAACGTCTTTTGACTAATTTGGATTCCAGGTGGTTGGGGGTGGGGGGGTATTCGTGTGGCAAAATTGGATTTCATTGCTATGGCTGTAAACAGGAGACAAGCAACGCGTCAGTGCTGATTTTGAGCAAGAAATCACTTTGAGACTTCACCTATGCTTAACGTAGCTGGTGGTATCGAGGTCGATATCAGGCAGACAATATTGACCAGAATCGCCATTGAAATGTTTTACACATGAATCGACCAAAACGCGTTTCGATACCAGCAATCAGCGACCCTCCCGCTTCGCTTGAATACCCAGGCCCAGTCCGCGGCAGCCTGGCCCGGCCACACCACTCCACAGTCCTCCTGATTTCACAATCCCCGTAGGAATCTTCGTAAGACTAGTACAATTACACTCTAATAACGTAAAAACAATTCCACGCTAGAAAATTTACAGATTTGCCCGGTTGGTATTGGCTTAGTTTTACCACTTGATTTTTTTTAGAAGTTACTTACAATTCCCAGACTCAATTTTTGCGGGACCGTTGTTGTAAATCCACTGCTGGATGAGGACGTTCCCATGCAGTGCGAGCCACGAGGGATATTTGACCATACTTGACCATGGTGTATTTCGTGCTAGGTGGCCGCCCATCCGAGCGCTATACAGGCTCAAACCTGCTTGGCTTCCGAAACCCAACGAGAGTCTGCACATTCTACGCGATTTCGTGGTGGGTTTGTTTCAGGAACTGCATAAGTTGCCAATTATCCCCCGTCTGAGATTCCAGGGAGCAGTTATATCGCACCTATTTCTGCAAGACTTACTCCCTACAATTGTTTGTTGTTGTTGTTTACATCAAGATAACTCCTACCAGAATGTTAGGCCGTATATATTTACGAGGCAGTTCGGTTACCAGAGGTGGGGAGTTTTTTTTCTTCAAAAAGCTCTGGCTGTCCGCCAAGCGACACAATGTCATGCAAAGAGCACAGACACCTTTGCCACATCTGATAACGAGTCCGGACCACGCGGTCAAACACAAGTCACTACCTGCCACTGGGAGCACCGCAAATAAAAAAAACCTCACGAAAGAACCTCTTGTCAATTTCACATTAATAGTCATAATCCTCAGCGCCATTGCCAATTCACCTCTGAATGGCGGCCATCTTACACAGTGTCAGTCACGGGGGTGTTTTTTTTGTATTGACATTTTCTATATTTTATTATTCTTAGAATATTTTACCCGGAACATCTCATTTGCAAGGGTATCCAGCGTATCAAGCGGCACATACACAGCAAGTGACCATACTTCACCAATCTGGGTCAGTGCAGGGTCGGCGAAGAAAAGTATGACCCAGGACCATTCGAGATGTCACTCACGACCGGTGAATGTTTGTAGGCTGTGGCCGGGAGTCAGCCTCAGGTCACCAGGTTGTCCCGACGTAGTTGATCGGACAGATAAAAAAACGGAGCTAATGCAGCAATTGAATAACTGAAACTCGTGCACTCCCGTACCCCCCCCCCGAACCCCCCCCCCCCCCCCCCCCCCCCCCCCCCCCCCCCCCCCACCCTCCCCCCACCCCCCCCACACCCCCGCACCCCCCTTTGCTCACTTCTCTCCACTTTGAAGCACGGCGCCATACGCGGGCGTCTTTGATGGTTGCTGCATTCCATAGCTCCGGCCTGTAAAAAAAAAATAGCCCATTGGATAAACTATTTATTTACTTTGCAGCGTGTTTGCTTTGGGACCAAACTTTGGACGCTGCCAGAAAGAAAATGAATATATTGAATATGCAGTGGTTTATAGCTTTAATAATGTCTGCTGGGTTATGAATGCTGCACGTTATGGCCAAGGGACAAAAAACGCGTAACTACTGGCGCAATAAGACCTCACTTAAAATGTAACTTTATGAAGCCACGCTCTGGCACAAGCTGAGGTCACGCTGTATCCTCGTGGGAAGCCCTGCCGCTAGCTGGGAATTCCTCACTCTGCTTGAGGTGCAAAGAATTGCCCACTCGTTCAGGTACAGATTATTCCTCACTCCTGCTTCAGATACAAATAATTACTCCTGCTTCAGACACAAAAAAATTCTCACTCCTGCTTCAGATGCAAATAATTCCTCAGTTCTGCATCGGGTATATAGAATTACTCACTCATTCTTCAGGTGCAAATAATTCCTCACTCATTTTTCAGGTGCAAAGAATTCCACACTCCTGCTTCAGATACAAATAAAACTCACTGCTGCTTCAGATACAAATAATTCCTCACTCCTGCTTCAGGCGCAGCTCAGTCTCCTCTGGGATGGGCGAGGCCACCCAGAAGGGAGTCACCGCTGCAGAGAGTTTGGTGGTGTGGAAGGACACGTGGTGTTGCTGGGGCCCACCCCGGTGGCAACCACCCCACCACTCCCCCACCACCGAGCGCCCTATTCAGTAATTCTACTGAGATGATGGTCTGTGAACAGTCCTCATGAACAACCCTGCCCAGATACTTGTGTTTGAACATGTTATTGCACAGTGTATACCACACGGTGTTAATGTTATTGATTGCATTGTTTCGTATTGACGATCTACGAGTCAGAACGCTTCTCTTCCTGTCTCTTCCCCTCGCGTTGCTCAGCTTTGGAATTTTCCTCCCCATCATCTCTTTTCCAAAGATGAATAATCAAATGTCTGAAAACTAAATGTTTATTTAAAAAAAACCCCGTTTGGTTTTATCATGTAAGGTAAAGGTGCAGCACTGCAATGTCTTGTTCATGCTACTTCTGGCAGAAGGGCGTTAGCGAGCTCCCTCTAGAGGCTATTTAGCCTACTCGTCCACTCTGTCCAAACGTCTTGGGAGACGTGGGAGTGCGCACGATTTTACCACGTGGCAAAATGTGCACATGGCAGTTTTAGTAATGCCTGACCGCCGCACAAGCGTTTGAAATTCCCAGGTCCAGATTATGTGCTGAAAAGCACTGGCCAGAGACCCTCTGGGGCCTAAAGTCCAAGATGCTACCAAGAGACGGTAACAGCATCTTGCTTGTTTGAAATTCCGCGCACAAGTTATGGTCATCAGCATAATTATGGCAAAATCAGCATGCAGCTTCCCTTCAATCATCACCACTATTTGCCACGCGTAGCAACATGGGGAATTTAAACAACCCACAGCTGGCCGCATCCAATGATGGCTCTATAAACTGAGTACCCAGGAATGGCCTTGGGATATCTCCCATTAGTATCAACTGCACGTATTCAGAAAGCCCAGGAGGGGAGGGGGGTGGAAGCTATTTAAATGAATTCCCGTGTCTTTAATTTGAAACTGCGATTTGGTCATCATGGCCTCGCACACACAGTGGACGGGAGGGAACTGAAACGTTCAAAATGCGAAGCTTACGTTTGAGGTTAACATGTGGCTATTGTCGGTTCACGAGGTTTAATTTGACAGACCCTTGTCTAGCGATGCCCTCAGCCTGGCCCATGTGTCTCCTGTGCTCTGCTTACAAACGATGCTCTCGTTGTACATTACAGCGACGGCAGGGCTGACTGATGAACGTTTAGTACCTGTTCCCAATGGCCATGTCCTGCAGGATCCCATTTGTTATGCCACTTAAAGGGTTTCATCAACGCAACGTGGACGTCCCACTAATCAGTTCGATACGCCTCTTTAAAAAAAAATGTGCATGTCACTTGAAAAGCAATCTGTGATTGGCATGCAGCAGATATTCTTGTCTCCCTCTTTGATTTACATGGCGATGCATTCGACGCTGATGGAAATGAAATGTTTACGTGCCACGTTATGCATATTACGGATGGATTAACAGTTACATTTTAGCGTGACTGCCGCAATTCGTACACTGTAGTGGCATGGGCCTGAAAAAAAGTGTAATATTTCCGTGTGACAGTTTAGTGGGTGGAGTCCCCTAACAGATGTAAAGTAACTCGCGTATGCATGTTATAGTTAGCGCTGGTGTTAATCGCAGTTGTAATAATAACAATCTAAAATATTCCTACTCTCAGCTGCTACGCCCTGACCTCTTACAAATTGCCGTGACCAATTCTGTCTCTGCCTTAGTTTCTCTGCTACGGGGGCCTCATTAGGCGCCGTGGCTCGGTGGCCTAGCTGAGTCTCAAGATTTCTCGCTCTCTTCCAACTTCTCTCTTGAGGGCCACTGAAAAGCCTCCGTGGATACCTCCATAGTTCTGTGAGCTCAAGCAGGACCCTTAACCTGCCCCACATCCAGCAGCAGTTGAATAACCTCCTAGGATCCTTTGGGAAAAGCTCATGGGGCCACACGAGAGGCCATGAAAACGTTTTGTCATCACAGCATTTGCTGAATGCATTACTTTGCAACCTAAAGCAGTTGGTATCTCTCCAGATAATTACGGTGCCGATGATGACACTGCTTAGCCATGACCTGTGCTCGTGAATAAAGATGAGTAATTTGCTATTGGCAGTTTTGTTTCATTATTGGCATGTTTTTTTTTTACGTAAGCTCAACATGGTCATTATCGTCGTCTTGATCATCGCCGTCGTTCTGTGAACGTTGCAGGCGCGTGTAGCCAACAAGGCCGTTTGTTGTTTGTTTATCAGAAGACAAAGAGAAAACCATCTCACTCACTCCTTTCATTTCATACTTGGCATTGATTTTTGCTCGGTGTTCCCGCAGCAATCGTGTCATCCTCTTACGCATTACATGCACCACGTGTGCACTGAACCTGTGTTGGTGAACACACAGTGGCTATTTGTTTGTTTTGGCGTTTTATTTTTGGACACGGAGCCCACTGACCATGTAGAGAAGTTAGAGGAAATAGCTGTCCAGCAGGAGGCGGTTGCTTTCACGATAGTTGGCTACGTACGGTGCGAAAGAAGTGCAACATACATGTGCACGTAGCTATTGAGTGTGTAGGCAGTACAAGTGCGCGACTGGAGTTTCCCAGACACCAGACAGCGGTGAGGCGACATTGGACGTGGGTCATCATGCGCCTACTTGCACCAGGAGCTATGCCAACCCACTCGACAAGGCCGCTGAAGCTACGCACTCCCAGAAGGCCATGCAGCTGATGGGTTGTGGAAAAAATATATGTATTTTTTTACATGGAGGCAAGGATATGTGGGGGCATCATGTCTGCTTATTTATTTTGCTATAAGGTCGTATCTGCAGGTGTAAGCTTCTTTTGCAATATGGGATAGGCTGTGTGTGTGACTCGGCCCTCGACTATCAGATTGCCCATTGTGTGTGACTCAGCTCTCTTTGTGCCAGTCTAATAATAGAGAGCCGAACTCCACACATTGGCCAATCTGATAACAGAGAGCTTTATTCAACTAAAAAGAAAACTAACTTATTTTCTTTATTTTAGCAGGTAAAGCCCACTGAGCTATATAGCTCTTTTTCAAAAGCGATATAACCACAGATGATAGCTCAACGAAGTGGCTTATCACGTGGAAACTTAGAGCAGCCAAATACACGCCACCACGAGGAAAACATTCAAACTCCAAATAAACAGGTGTCATGGGCAGGATCGACCCCACAATCTCCTGCATACCAAGCGAGGTAGTTAACATCCCGCCCACGTGACGTGGCTTTATTACCGGATCTACCATGCTGTGGCCCGGCTGGCTCTCTCTTATCAAAATGGCGGCAGCAGCAGCAGCTTCATGGCTCCCACTCCCTCTCTCTCTCTCTCTTTCTCCGAGCCCTTTGCCGAACCGTGACCCTAACGAGCTCGTCTTGTCAGTGCTCGAATGTTCGGCAGCCAAGAGTCGACTCCTGGCACTTGGCCCTTGCACGGGGCTCAGAGAAAGGAGCGAGGCACAGTAGAGCCAAAGGCGTGGGTGGGAGGCCAAAAATATGGTGCTGGCTTAGGGCCTACGGGTGACCTTAATCCAGGCCTGCTTACACCGGTGGTGAAATGAGTCCACTGCTGTCAGTTGCTTGATGCGTTACTTGTGGTGTGGTGAGGTGAAGTGTGGGTGCTGGATACCTGTTACCACTGTATTCTCTGCATTTTTAAGATGGTCTGGAAAGTAAGACATCTCAAAATTATACCCGGTGTCAATAATGTTGTACAAAAACAATGTGGTCAAACACACAAACACGTACTCTAACACACACACACATTTACACTAACGCAAGCTCACATCTACTGCATTATAAGACAAACCCCCAACATTTCCTTTAAAAAAACAGCCGGAGAATACAGTTCACTTTCTTCCACCAGTGTGGACCATTTCAGGTTAAGAGTAAATTTGTCCATCTAAGAGGCATTGCCGGTGTATGTTTTTTCACTGTACGCAAGTATTTTGTCTCCTGGTCCTTGAGCCTTTGGCCCTAAACTGGATTATCAGGTCCACCTCGAGTGGCGTATCAGGTCCACCTCGAGTGGCAAATGCTCACAATGAGATTATTCAAGCATTGTATCTTTTGATCACAATTAGCTATGCATAGGATGGTCACTGTGGTAGTTTTCTAAAAATAAAATAGGGATTTAGAGAAGGTGCCCTGGTACGTTTGACAGAGAACATCACTTTCGGACAATAAACAAATGAGATTAAACATCTACGGCATATGCAAATCAAAAGTAAACGCGGTTATAAAACAGAGGGCATGTATGCCAAGCTCTCTACCCATGGTGGACAATGCCCAGGGTGGAGACTGCCCAGGGTGGAGACTGCTGGTAGCCACCTCCGTTGGCATCGAACGACCCACCTGGCCTCATGGGCTGTGCAGTGCGTAATTGTGGATGTGAATTGTGGTAATCTCTCCATACTCTGACAATTAAGCTTTTGTGGGCAGGGTACGAAAAGCAGCAAGTCTCTTTTATGTCCCCATGCGAATTACCGAGTCTCAAGATGATCATTGAACATGAAAGAAAGATGTGTCCATTGATTTCTGGAATAATTAAATAGTACTCGGGCATCTTTATTCATGTTCTTACCTTCATAACAAAAAATATATAATTTGTACTTCATGGATTATATCCTAATATGGCCATTATATTATACTTTAATAATTTGCAAGTCGCATGCACAATGAAACAATGCAAATACGCCATTTATTTTAGTTTTACATGATACTTGTTTATTTTTAAGCAAATATAGTGTAAAACTAACATATTGGGCGTGGTGCTGTCCACCCACCCCATCTTGTGCCGTGCCGGCCTTCATAGGTTCTGGCGAACAGCTCTTGCCCCTACAGTCTGTTCAGGCTGTACAGGGGATCTTTGTCTTTGTTTCTTGCTGTGTGTACGTAATACATTGCAATAACATTTGGATTTATACCGCAATTGTTAAATTCCTGTTGATATGCCGAGTTGTTTTTACATAATGTATTACTCTGTAGTTTAATCTTCAAAAGCGCGTGATTGCTCCAATTAAAGAGCTCTTTGCAAAAAAATTGCCATTGTTACTTTGTAATGCTTGTGATTGAAAGGTTCGTCATACAGATACACAGCATACTTTGCTTTGCTTGGCTGCACGTTACAAACAGCTGCTTAGCATTAATTTAATAGTGCGTTTATCCACAATTTACATACATTATTTGCCTTTATTTAAATATAGATGGGAGCTCGGTGACTATGATTCCTGATGACAGAACTATCATTGCAGCGATTTAAAGTTGCATCGTCAGACATCCTCACACGGCATTAGTGCAAGCGGTTAATCATTCCCCTGTCTATCATCGTTCATTATCGTAATTTCTTGCTGATTTTCACGTTTTTTTAATATCCTAGTACGTCGACACGAGATTTAGCGTCGTGTCATTAATCCGCCGCGTGAGTGCGAGGTTGAAGCCCAGGTGAGCAACCGTCGGTGGCGTCCCTGCAGGATACCCGGGGCTTTGACTAAAATTCCGTAACGCTTTCACACAGCTGCCAGATCCCGTAGTGAAAGTCTCGCCGCGCAGATCTTATGGCTGGTGGCCAATTGAGTCTTCATTGCTTTGGTGTGGGATGGCTTGGTAATGAGATTATACCCCGAGTCTGGGTCCCCATCCGCTACCGCAACAGCCCCCTAATGCCCGCCCCCTCCGCCCCCCGCTGTGTCTGCTGCTTCCCACCGCCTGGCTCGCTCCTTCCCACACCACCTCCACCGCGACACTTTGTACCAGTGTCTTGAACAAACTGGGATTATTTGGTGGAGGCCGATCGATGCGGGATGAACTTTACAGCGCGAGCTGAAACTGGCTATCGATTGGCATTCAGCGAGAAGGGATTTACCCAGGCTCTCAGCTTTGTCTAATAATGTGGATATCAGTCAGCAAGGTATAGCTTCTTTAAAAACACTTATGGAGTAAGGCTAAAAGTTATTTTTTTCCCTCCCCGGCTTGTTTTTTTTTTATTTTCATAGCATCCCATCGGTGTTTAGGAACGAGAGACGTTGGGCAAACGTCTGAATTGCAGCACTGCTCTGCCGCACAGCCAAATTGTAGTGGTGTGCTGGTTACTTTTTTGAGCTTTTAAAATTAGAAGTATTGCAAACGTTGGCGAGTGACGTTAATGTATCATTTGTTCACGTAATTATTGTGCTTAGGAAACTGAGCCAACATTCTGTAATGAGCCAAAAGCTACATTTTGTCTAGCACTGGGCAAAAACAAGCTGCGTTATGATGCATTGACGTTCGTTACTAAACAGCGTGTGGCTTTCGTCAAAATGTAAAGTGTTGAGTGCGCACTCCACGCTGCTTAACAAAGCGGAAAGAATGATTCCTTGGCTCCTGTGTTTTTGCAGACCAAACGCATTCGAGGTCATTGCTGTAGATGGCATAAGCTCCGGAGTTCTGCAGTGTCACAGCATGCAGGAGTGCTACGACTGGTATCAGGCAATCTCCTCCAACACCACGGAATTGACTCAACAAAACGTAAGCGCAAGTACATCCATGATCGTCGTTGTCAGGAGCGGCGGCCATCGGTCTATCCACTACCGGATGAAAGGCCTCGCCCACGCTGTTGCCCTTCCTGCACGCGCTCTTCGCTCCATCTCCATGGTGGTCGTGCTCTCGGGTGCGTTCACTCATTTGGCTGCTATTCCGTCACCCGTCTCGTCCGTCTAATATCGTAAAGGAAAACATTTGGGAGGTGTGTCCGAGCCAAACGCACTTTTACTTTTTTGAAGTCCACAGAATGCCTCTGATTTGCATTTCCTCTCTGATCTACGTGCTTCTCGTTTTGTCTCTCGCTGTAAATTCCAAGCGTGCAGCTTTGCATCATGCTTCCTTTGTGCAACATTCAGATTTTTGTTTCCATTGTGTTCGGAAAAAATAACTCCTTGTATATTATCATTAATAATAACAACAAAATAACAGTGTATTCGTGTTCGCACAGCATTTTGCAATCAGACGGCAATTGCCACAATATTTCCTGTATCTATGTTACTATCATCTATTGCAAAGTCATTACAGCCAGCCTTTGCTATATTCCTATTTTGTTGATGAACTCCCATCAAACCAAGTAACATCTTATCTGCTTTCTCCAGTCCCTTTCCGTGAATTGTAATTGTCTGCCTGCACTCCGTTCACTCTATGTTACTCATTTGCTTTAAAGATTCAAATGTTAATTCATTCTAATGGAGGTTTTTTCTAAAGTGCATTTGGATGTATTAGACGTATTGAAATGTAAATTGTGTTTTTGTGTGTTTTTTTTCTCCCCCAGATGAAAATGTCAAATAAATACTCCCCAGCTCATGATCAGGTGAGGCTGACATTTTCATCAACCACAGCATGGCCATTTCCGAATCACATATATATATTCCTAGCAAGGCCAAGAGTAGAAATAAGTGTTGAGAAACATTGTAAATGTGTAGGTGTTATTATTATTATTATCTTGTCAAACACTTTCCACCACTGATTTATTAACATTACAATGCCGACAGCCAAAGTTCACCTCTGAAGTTTCAAGGCAGTTCACACATATATAGAGGGTGGGCCAAAAAATCAGGACACACATTTTTTTAACACATCAAATAGGGTTGTTTCATTTATTTTCACAAATGTTCAAACTGATTTCCATTTACGTGAATGTATGCATGCATTTTATTTTAAATGTAATTATGACTTTTTTGTAAAGGTTTCAACTGCCTTCTTTTGCATACATAATTGTATTCAAATTTATTCCGAAGAGGAAAAAGAAAAATAGATATTAATAATGATTATAGATGAATATAAACTTAACGAATCAACAATTAAAATGTGTAAATGCTCGTGTTCACATAAATTAAATAATCCTATGTGTCCTGACATTTGGGCCACCCTGTATATACAGTACCATGTAAACAAGAACATATAATGATTCATGCTTTATGTACGTTGGGTTAGACCATCGTGCAGAAGTTTGTCTTTACTACAACCTGCAACGCCCGACACATCCAATCAAATCGAGTTGTCACGTGGTGGGCAAATGAGCCAATTGATTTGCTTTTTGTTGAAAAACAAGCACAGTTTTGAAAATGTTGGGTGGTGGAGGGTTATAGTTCAAGCTTGGCATTACACCCTACAAGTTGATCCGACGCAAAATTAAATTAATTATCACCCACGTTGGTTGTGAAAGCCTACAAATAAAATCAAGCAAATCTCAACAAACGCGTTTCACTGTTTGTCATTAGATTTATAAAACACTTCAAACACGTGTATCGTATCTCACTGTTAGTTTGTTTAACCACTGAATCCAAATTACAGAAATTATTTACATATCTATTTATTTTGTATTATTGTTCTATCGTCGTCGTATGTTGTAAAATTAATATTTGCACTTGTGTGGGTATCGATTATTTTTGTAAATCCACTGCTGAATCGAGGGCCTAGCTATGCCTGGGGTTATTGGACTATACTTCACCACAATGTTACATGTGGATTGGTAAAGATGGGGCTCATAGACATTGGAGCATAGTGCAGTACAATTTAATTATTGGTACACTCCCCTCAACACAGCAGCCCACAGCACCTGCCTTTCATGAGTCATGGTCTCCCATCCATGCACTGTCCAGTCCCAACGCCGCTTAGCTTCTCAAATCTGACAAAATCCCGCGCATTCCATGTTACTTGGTCACAGGGTATATTTAATGCTTTGGGTTTATTTTCAATGTGTCGGAATGGTTTTTGTTTGCTTAAATGGCTGTTGTTTGTTTACCATATTTTACACTTTAATGATCTTATTGTGCAATTGTTTTATTTATTTTGATTTTATTATATTTTGGCTTTGTAACCCAAGTCTCAGATTGATCATCTCAATGGCCTCTCACCTGATTACAAAGTAAAAGATCAGTGTGGTTGCCTCACAGCGGCCCAACACTGCCTGATATCCAGAAGCCTTTGCAACGATGCTTAAGCGTGCGCACGAGCAAAAATACTCATTCGATATTCTCCTTCTGCAGATATTTGTTTATCATTTATATTAAACGGCGTTATTACGTAGAAACTACGTGATGTGAAGTTCACGAGTTATTGCCTTTCATTTAAAATTGCAGGAGAATATAAATACAGTTTGCCAAAATAGTTTTGAGTCATCGCAATCTTGTCGAGTGGCACAGAATATGTATCATTCGACGTAAATATTTCATGCAATCATTTTGCAAAGTTAATGATGTTTTTTTTTTAACTCACCACAGTTTTCGAAATGCGTATCTTTTTTATTTATTCATATACAACTATAACACACGCGGAAATGTATAATACGGACAAACTAATTACAACCCCGACGACAGCTGCGGCACGGAACCCGAGGATAAATCAAATTCCCTTGTTTGTTATTTTCTATCTCCTCGGTCGGCTAAGGTTACATTTTAATTCAAGTCGCGAGGTCGTCGTCTGCGGTGGAGTGTGATTGCCCGTCGCGTAAGCGCGCGCCGCGGTGGGTGCGCGCGAATCATTCGAGCGCGTGATGCTCGCAGATCGTGCACATGGGCTGGCTGTACGAGCGCGCGCCGACGTCGGACACGTGGCAGGTCTACCGCACGCGCTTCCTCGCCCTCAAGGGCCACCACATGCACCTCTTCTCGTGCCCTCCCGTGAGTGGGCCCTCCCCGCGCACGCTGCCGCGCGTCTCCCAGGGCGGCCGTGATGTCGTTCTTTTTTTTAAATCCTTTATATTAAGTTCACTTGCTTGCTTGCGTGCTTGCGTGCTTGCTTGCTTGCGCGCTTACGACCATGCAAATCTTTCGGTCGTTTTTTAACCCACTTCCCGTGATCCAATCGAACTGACATTGTCCACACAGACTCGTTGTGCGTGACAATTAATGTTCGTGAAAATGTTTTTCCAAAATTTTACACTATGTATAATAGCCAAATATTCTAAACGCGTGTTTCTAAATTTGGAGGGGAAAAAACCGGGGGACACGGAGAAAAAGCCACTCGGCGATGGGGAGAACTTGCAAACTCCAAATATACAGCAGCAGGTGTCACGGTCAGGATCTAACCCACAGCCTCCTGTATACGAGGCGATGTAGTTAACATCTCATAATCACCGTGGTGCCCTGCCATTACCACCGCCTCCTCCTTCTCAACCCGTTTCCCATTCCTTCCACGCTTACCTCCCACGAGCCGCGTTAATGCATTTGCAACGCACGCTGATAAGCAGGACAACAAAGCCCATCCGCGCACTCAATGTATATTAATTTGGCCCATTGTATATTCATGTTTATTGTGGCACGTGTGTTTGATATGGATTTGATATGCTATGTTATGGTAATGAATCATGCCGATCAATACGTCGCATTATTTAGAGCCTGTTGCGCGATGCATAACTTGTTTTTTTCAAAGGCCGCCTCGATGGCTGTAGGATGAAGAGCCCATGGGGACACGGTCTGTCCGCGTTGCCGTGGGTGGGGTCTTCACGTTTGCCGTTTGGCCCCTGGCACGGAAAGACGGTCGTCGCTTCTCGTTGTCGCGGGACGGCGGTTGAGAGTGACGTCACGTTGCACCTGATAGAGATGCGACGATTTATCCCACCTCGTGACTCGACGAATAATCTCGATCCACGGTCAACAATTCGATTCAGGAATTCGGTTGTTTGGGTTTGTTTCATCATTGTCGTGGATGTAGCAGCCCCGAGTGGCTACAGGGGTCACATGAACCTGCTAAAGGGAACATGTATGAATCAGTAATATATATATATCGAGTGAAGGAAAGAAAAACCTTTCATGGACCCTAACGACTCCTGTGTCTTGTAATTCTCTTCCAAATGACGACGACGTTATTGATGATGATAAATAAAATAAAGAATATACTTTACACAAAGAGTTTGATGCCAATATTATGAGCTTAGTAATTGATGTCAGGAGGTGGACTGGTGGTTTAGAGGTCAGACCACTAAGCCATCACCAGTGAGAACCTCGGTTCGAATCCAGACAAGTCACCGATTATCAAACAGGATTTTTTAAATCTTGATTTGAAACTTTCGTGGCTGCAGGCATCCATACTCTTGGGTTTTTTCGGTAAAGTCACGTAGTTAGAAATAAAATAAAATAAAACAAATCACGACGTTTCGATCGCAACACAAGCGGTGATGACGACGTATTTATTTATGTATACTTTACTTTACCGAAAGAACCAAAGAGTTGGATTGTTTTAGTGTAATGAGTTGACGCTTTCAACCCATTCACTAAATTTCAGTGCTGAGAATTTAATATAGCCGTTTGACTGTTAAGGAACAAGCTCATAGCAGACTGTGTGGGAAAGCCCACGTGATAAAATGTAAAGGGTAAAAGGGACATCTGAATGATTCATTATTTTATTAAACTCGTTTGAAAATGTATTTGTTCTGTGGTTATTCTCTGACATCAGCACTTCGGGTTTGATGCCTGTTACAGAATTCCCCATGTGCTGTGTGGACTTCTATCGGTACTCTCAAAGAGCACTTGCCCCCAACAGGCTGTGAAAGGCGATCATGGTCTTTGTGAGAAAAAATAATAACCTTATTGTCTTTTTTTACAGGTAAGCACACGAGACTGGGAAAAGGCAGAACGGATCTACAATGTGTTTGAAGTCCTCTGTAAGGTTCTTAAGGTGAGATAATTCGAGGCCAATTAATTTAACCCCGAGGCAAAACGCATTCCGGTGAAAGCAAAACGTGTGCAACAACAGGAGGATCTCGGGGCCCCCCCCCCCCCGGCGTTCGGAATGAGTTCACGTTTGTTTACGTGCCGCTTGAGGATTGTTGGCCTCACGAACGAGTCGCGTGCGCGTTCCTTGCCCACCGGGGCACCTGTGGTCTTTGGCTGCCGCAACGCATTGCCTCGCCATGTCGACGGCGCATGTACCCGCGCCGTCGACAGCCTCCCTGACTGCACGATGCCGAGCAGGATTTTTTTTTTTTACCGCAGCACTTTGTTTCACGATGGGATTCGATTTTTAAACCGCTGGCTCGCGATGCCCGGGTAAAAATATCCCGCAGCTAGGCGAGCAAATCGTTGCGCACGGATTTCTCATTTCGCCACGCCACCATCATATTAACCAAACGCTACTCATTGCTCCTTCAACGTAATCAATGTAATACAACAATCACTCAAGGCGCGGACTGTTAGTTATCAATCAGACAAAAAAAAACAGGATGCAGACTTTATCGGAGTGCACGCTAACTTATATTTCATGAGCGGTAATGGACATATCGCTCCCGGGCGTAATTTGAAACCCCCCAATCCAATCATGGGATTGAAGTTGACACACAAAGTTGGCAGCCGTCCATCAGGATTCACACTGCAGGATAAAATAGAAAGCAATCGGAAAGACTGGATGGCTTTCTGATTGCAGGAGAAAGCTATAGCACCCGAGGTAATTGGATGTGTCTGTAATAGGAATTGTTCCTACAACCGGTGCTACTGACCTTGGTGAGTTACAGACGACACCACGCGTGTCGTGGCAGTGCAGGGGTCACACGTTTAATTTTAATTCACTCGTACGAGATAGCCGCGTTTAATCGCTCCCTTTTACTACTTGACCGAGTGGTTTGCGAATGGGAAACATTTTTACTCGACTCCAACGTGGCTCACAATGAACACCCTTTTGTAAATTTCGATTTAAAGCTTTCGTGACTGCAGGGATTCATCTTCTTGGTTCTTTTATTATGTTTTATTTTTATTATTTTATTACTTCCCTTCTACGTGACTTTACCCTTTTGTAAATTTGGAGTGAACCGATGTGCGGTAATTGTGCGGTGGTCTGCCGCAGCAGCTGCGTTCGCGATGCTGCATTGTGTCTCAATCACTTCCGCGGCGAGCACTGCTTATTCTGCGGCCTTAAAGAGATTGCCTCATCGTTTCACATGCCTGCGGAGTTTGACTACAGCTCCGTGCCTGGAAACTTCCTTCATCGAAATGAGCGGTGGCCAACAGGCGTCTGCCAAGTCGCATGCAGCTTTCTCGATGGGGCGTAACGTAGAACATGATATCACAGTAGCAAAGAAGAATGAATGAATGTTGCACGGTGAGTTTTATGATATAAAATTAGATTTACCCATGGCTTGTTGTAGAAGTCATGGGTACTTTGTGTTACAGGTAGGCCACCACTGGTCTAAATGGTCTGCATTGTGGGTGGACTGGTGGTGCAATGGTTAGCACACTGCTCTAATGAAGCCAGTAACCTGAATTCGACTCCTAGACAAAGTGAATATCTATGATCTTGACTTGAAGCTTTCGTGACTGCAGGAATCTATACTCTTTGGTTTTTTCGGTAAAGTCACGTAGGTATACAATAAAATAAATCACGACGTTTCGGGCGCAACACAAGCGTCCGTCATCAGGTGGGAAACAGTGCTTAATAGTCTGGAATGCTTTTCCGGGGTATGATTTGACACGGCGCATCCATCTCAACTTATTTTGTCTTCATCATTTGTAAAAAAAAACACCTGTTCATAGAATTATCGATATATACGATAGGATAATAGAGGATTGTTATGGATAGGAATCCCTTGCACGTCTCGAGTGGTAGTGCCCAATGACAACCCTGATACTAGAGCACAGCAGTTACAACCATGAGCAACGTCAAACTTGCTTTGTTTCATAGAAGGCTGAGTCGACCTACGGGTGGCCCGTGACTGGCTCCGACATTTGTCACCAACGTTGGCCGTGAGCGCGAATCGAACTCCGTTTGCCAGCTTCGTGGCCCAGCGCCGCCGCTAAGTTCATCCGCTGCAGCGCGCGCGCTTCTCTCTCCGCGCGAGCGGCGACGCGGGCGCTGGTGGGGGCGCTCCGTTGCGTGGCCACCGTTTCGCTAGAAGCGCACCCTCCTCCTCCCCCTCCTCCTCCTCCTCCTCCGCGGCCACGTCGCGAGCGGTTGCTTCGTCTCTCGGGGAGACACGCGGCGTGAGCGCGGGGCCGATGGGCAGCAAAGCGTTGGCCCGGGGGGCTTGCGCTGCCGTCGGCGTTTTTCACTCTTGAACTTTTGTCGCGAGCAAAGCGATGCCGCGCCCTCCTCGTCGCGAGACGCTGCTGCTGCTGGTGCTGCTGGTGGTGCTGGTGGTTGGGGGGAGGGCTCGGTATGTCGCTGCAGGACAAGTTGGATTTCACCAGAGGACAAAAAACAAAATTGAATCATCAAAATTGTCATCGAATTGAGTCTATTTTGGTGGAATTGTTCAAATATTGGATACATATCGCCTCTCATCAAGGTGAGAATGATATCCCAAGTGCCATTCTGCTCCAAGGGTCACGAACGGTGTACAGGAGCACTCGGTCTTGATCTGACTACCCCCCCCCCTCCCATTACGTGATTTCATCCCGCTATGCGTCTCCCTCTCGTCTCTGCTCTTCCTGTCTGCTCCCTCTATCTCTTGCCTGCTTTTCCTCTATCACAGATTGAGATCACTACAATTGTGTGTGTGTGTCAGACAATCAGAGGATGTGTAATTCTGGTTTCCTTCCCTACTTTGTTGCTGTTGATTTCACTTGCAGTGTCTACCTGCTTAAATTGCCACCGGGCAGTGCTCATCTCGTTCAATGGCCCTAAATCACTGTGGCCTAACCACGTGCCTAGGTGCTGGGACCAGTCACTCCACAGAGCACCCGCCTGCCTTTGAGTGGAACACAAAGCAGAACTCGTTGTTTTATTGACCACGGAGGCATAATGGGCCGAGTCAATCTCTGAGCGAAACGTTAAACTCTTGACCTGCTCCCCTGAGAGTCAAGGGCCCTGGCTCCACGCCACTCGAGAGACGCAGCGCAATGAGTCAGCACTCATCTTCTTGGTTCTTTCGGTAAAGTCACGTAGAAGGGAAGTAATAAAATAATGAAAATAAAACATAATAAAATAATTCTCACGACGTTTCGGCCACAACGCAAGCAGCCGTCCTCAGGTGAAACCAGGTCTGTCGAGGCTTGCGTTGTGGCCGAAACGTCGTGAGAATTATTTTATTATGTTTTATTTTCATTATTTTATTACTTCCCTTCTACGTGACTTTACCGAAAGAACCAAGAAGATGAATCCCTGCAGTCACCAAAGCTTTAAATCGAGAATCAGCACTCGCTGGAGTCGCAACGTCAGCACCCTGTAGGGACGCCACGTATTTTCGAGCTGTTCTGCATTCCTGGGGTGCCACGAAATGCTTGAACGTCCACTGTAATCGAAGCGGACGGCGCGATTCATCGCCGGCCGATTGTTCACGGGCCTCCTCCGTTCATTCCCCCGCCCCCTTCGCCCGGCCTTGCCGATTTCACGGACGCGACGCACAGGGGGGCGACCTGCAGGACCAGAAGGAGCACTGCTTCAGGGTCATGACCTCCACGGAAGACATCCACTACTTCAGCGTGGAGCAGGCGAGCGAGATCGCGGTGTGGGAGAAGGCTTTCCAGACGGCAAGCTTCCTGGAGGTACAGAGAAGAGTGGTAGGTGTACTTTACCCACGTGGCCACTGCGCTGTGTGTTTGATCGATCAAGACCAGGGCTTCATTTCAGTGGGGAGTTGTCCGGGGCTGGACTCCGAAAAATGTGTTGCTGGTCTAGGAAGTTGGGGATTGGCGGGTTAGAGGGCCACGGAAAATATTCTTTGAGAAATTAAGGTTCTCATTGTGACCATCAATCTGTGAGCTAGTGGAGCTGTAGACGTTGTTAGGTTTGTCTTGTCGCTTGTTAATTCTGTTTAAGGAAATTAGTGACGTAAATATTTGAAAGGGTAGCGGATAAAAATAAGCGTGACGATGACTTCGGCTAACCGCCGTGACTGACGATTCCGAGTGAATTTGCGGACTGAGGTGACTTGCTGACGTTAGAGGCGGCAGTGCGCCGAGAACGACCAGCAATGGTGATTGTATTGAGCTTACTGAGTACTGACCTTGGTTTTTTTTGGGGGGGGTGGCGTGGTGCACACCCCCAAACATATGCATTTATTAACTATGCGTATTTTACAAAATGTTAGACTGCTTCAGTCGACTACATTTACAGATAACAGACTCAGGTTAAGACTCAAATAAAATTCAGACTACGTCAACACGAGTAAATTGCACAGCCATTACGAAAGGCCTTTTTTGCCTGGCTCCGTGGTTTTTATTAAAATGCTGTATGGAATTTGGTCATGAATAATGCATGTCACTTCATGTACGTTTCGTTATTTTTAGGTCAAAACACCGTTAATGATGTGTATTGAATTAAAGTTTATTTGTGCCAGTGGGGGGTCTTTTTGTGTTTTGAACATCTGCCTGCCCTCACTTCCAAGTACCCAATCTTCCCTTCGCTGCCTCGCATGCTCGCTGCTCACAAACGTCCCTCCACTCCTCCGCTCCTCCGCTCCTCTGACCATTCCTTCTCTCTCCTACAGCCGCTTCTGTAACCCCAATTCAGCGGAAAACCAGGAGCTGTCTAATTACGCATTCTATTGACTTTCTCTACAGACTATGTGTGCTGGGCTGGGGATGGGTGAGTTCCATGCTCAGTGCAATCTGGGCGTCATTTTGCTTGTGTTTATTTTTCAGTCTATAACCTACAACTGTTTACTCAAGGGAAGGCCACTGGGATTGAAGATAGACTTTAACACAGGATTTACATGTTTTGATGCGGAAACAAAGGTATGTGTGCCGATGATAAAGCAGCTGACGACAGTTTTGCTCGTAGGAAGCATTAACTGCGGCCCTGTTTCTACACAACGTCTATGTTGTAAATCAGCCACGCTGCAATTACATTTTAATGACACCCGAAAATTATGATTCCGTTTACAGTAATTTTTTTTGCATTTTGTTCAATAACATTTGAAGGAAACATCACTTTGTATTTAATAATTGTGCGTAAAGAAACTTTGAATGCATTACAATTTAGCGACTAAATTAATTAAATGGTTATAATGAGTTGCGCAGTCGTTAAAATTAATGACCAAAGCGAGTTATGAATACTGTTAATACAACTTTTTTTTTTTTTAAACCAAAGAAAGGTTAATGTTTTTACTTTAAAATATTATTTGCTGATTAAAAAATATAAACTTTAAAAACTCACACCATTTATGTTGTAAAATGCTAGCGGATAAATATCGTTGGGTCTTTGCACAGATGATGATACATGTGGGACTTTATATTTGTGAAGATCAAGCAGCATTCACGATGTTCCACTTCCTTAAAAGGAGGAAAATTAATGTACTTTGGTAAAATATGAGCCCTGTTGAAGCTAATGGTCTCTTTTTAAAACGACAAAGACTTAGGCTCCACACGTGTCAAGTTTTACTCGACGTAACATTGGGTGCCGGGGATTATCTCCTACGTCATCATCAACACCTGCAGTTTGTGGTCCTTTCAAGGCAGGTGCCGTCTCGTTCGTCTGTGCAAGGACACCGCGGCTTTATTTGGACTTCTTTGTGGCATGCCTAGTTGAAGATTGGCTGGGCGGCACTCTGCCTGGCTTGGCCTGAAAGTTGGCCGTCGTCGTGAGACCTCGCCCATTGGATGAGCGGCGATTCTGCAATTTGGAAGGGAACTAGAGTCAAGAGATCATTTCGATGTAAAGCTTCTTTCGTGACTGCAGGGATTCATCTCCTTGGTTCTTTCGGTAAAGTCACGTAGAATGGAAATAAAATGTTATTATGTTTTATTTGTATTATTTTATTATTTCCATTCTACGTGACTTTACCGAAAGAACCAAGGAGATCAAGAGATCATGTTTGTGCTGGGTATCTTTTGGATGGGAATGGGTTCGAGCGAAAATGTGCGATAGGAAGAAAAGGAAACATGATGTAAGTTCAGTTTTGTTGTTGGTTGTTGCTTTGTTAGTTTTTTAAATTGCTTTTGTTTCGCAGCATCTAATTTGGCATTACAAGTTCGCTCAACTCAAAGGCTCCTCTGACGACGGAATGAGCAGGGTTAAGTTTTTATTTCAAAACACGGACACAAAATTAGTGGAGACAAAGGTAAGGACTTGCACTTACATCTCAACGCATTGCACATTCTATTCCATTACATTCCCAGATTGCTCACGTGTTCATATTTACATAATGTAGAAGCTGCGCTCATGAATACAACGGTGGTATTTCAGATAAGAAAAACAAATCAAATGAGCAATGAAAATAAAGAGATATTCTGGTTTCAATCAATGCAGCCATATAAAATTTAAATCCCACAAATGTGTTTTAGACATTTTTCATCAAATATATATTTTCACGTGCAATTTTAAACATGTATACAATTATATATGAAGATATGTATATATACATCAGAAAGGTAAATATCATCATTAATACATCATCTATATTTTAATGATAATTATCAAAAATGACGATTAAGAATACCAGTGGAGTGGCGTCCAAGAAATGGAGTGAGTCCGAAAGCACGTCCACCAGGGAGACGGAGCAATTAAATCAGCCTGTGTGCAGGTGCCGGATGGATTGCCTCGCAGATTAGCGAGAGATGGCGACGGCTTGGGGAGGCCTTCGTTCAGCAGCGGATTGATCATGGCTGCTGATGACGATGATGATTTTATGACCAAAAAAAACCCCCAATGAAATCACTACAATGGCTTCAAAAGATCACTCGGAGATGCGTGACCCCACGTGGGCTGGCGCAGAGGGGACACGGCAGCGGCGCATTATCCAAACAGATACAAACGCAACCGCCAGTGGCTTTCTTTCGTGATGACAAAAAAAACAGGATCAAAATGACTCATTTTACATCCAGTGAATACAAACACCATAAAAAAAAACGGCCACATTAATGTCAAGCAACGATAAACCAGAAATCCTACTTATTATATTTGAGTAACGTGGCGCACTCACATTGGACTAAAAGGGCCGTTAACATCCCTTTGTGCCGTTCTCCCACGCTCCCCTCCGAACTCGCCACCCTGTAGCCTAATGGCTATCCCCGTTATGATGTCGTCCGATGGCGTTGTAAATAGATTGTGCCGCTCAGCGCACTTGGGAAGCACGCATCACTCACATTTCCGCGAAGCGAATATAGCTACAGTATATATATATCATGTATTTGATATTTTTGTTCATCTCAGGAGCTGGAATTCGCAAATCACATGGCCGTGCTGCATTGCATCCATTCGTTCGTCGCCGCCAAAGTGGCGTTGGTGGATCCGGCGTTCGTGGAGGCGCATGGCGCGTCGAAGAAGCACGCTCTGAGCTAGCGCGCAGTGGCGGCGGGTACACGTGGCCACTCGGTCGCTCGTTTAAAACGATGGCGACGCAGTCGAGTTCAAGAGCAATTTTGCTCTTCGCCGTCCTGAAATATTGACGGACGCGACGACGAGAACATTGGGAGGATGGGAATTGGACGGCGAGCACGCGACGCGCGAGGATGGTGGACAGCGCGAGTCCGGAGTGACGGAGTGTGGCGACGTCCTGAAGATCGTGTACATTTTACATTTTTTGCGATTCCGTAAAAAAGACCAACACCATCTCATTTAGTCAGCTTCACCGCTATTTCCCATGAAACTTTAATGAATGCACATCTAATGGTATTTTTTATCTGTTTGTTGCAATATATATATACAGAATGCCTTGCGAGTAAAATAATAGATTCATCGTAAAAGGATATCCTTTGTAAACTGTTTTCCGCGTTGCTTATTTTTTCAATCGTGCATCGACATTTCCCCTAATATTTAAAACAAAATACATTGTGAGTAAAATTATTCAATATTTTTGTATGAATCCGTGAATAATGAACTTGACTGATCTGCAAATGAAAGGATTTTATGACACACAGAATGTAGGTGAAAGGGATAGAGTTGCAATGAAGTTCTTATTTTGTTAATAGATTTTATTCTTGTATATGAATTTGTGGATTGTTAGATACTGTACAGTATTATTGAAAAATTGTGCTTATAACATATTTGAGACAATCAATAAAAATTTTGGTTTAATATTTAGTTTTCAAATAAATGCCTAAATATCTAAGCTGTTATTAACTCAAAAAGCACACAACCATTTCACTAAAACTGTTATTATTATTTATGAAAATTGTATATAATGTACACTACACTTTTTAAAATATCAGCGACGATTAATATTTATGCTTAGAATTTAATTGTGTAATTATTGTTTCTGTTTTGTTTCTTCCTCGAGCGCAAAAAATAAAAAAAGAGTCCCTTGAAAGGCAGTGACAGTTTTATATGCGTTTTCGCCAAATGAATTTCCAGTATTCGCAACACGTTTCTTTTCCTGTTTTAATTAACTTTAAGGAGATCTATGCTTTATTACCTCTTTTAGGTGAACATGTAATAAATTATGCCTGTAATATGTACAAAAATATAAAATAAAAACAACACACGCAAAATAAAGTCGAGCGTGATGACATTGTTGAGCTCGCCTGTTTCAATGTGCTCATCAAAATCCAAACGACTCGAATGGTCGACACAGCTACTGCCAAGTGCCATTGGTGCCCCGGGCTCCCGGCATCTCGAAACACTCACGACGCTTTTGGACAAACATCACGCGACTTTTTGAGTCTGCGTCTGTCTCCGTGCGACAAAGTGGCAACCGCTGCTGATTTACGTGGTCGACAGAACTTTAAATACAGTTCACAGCAGCGCACATGCAAAGCAGTAGCCGGTAGTTGTGTACACTTCATATAATTAAGAGTACATCAGAACTCCTGTTATCCTGGTGGAAGCTGGAGGCACACTTGACGCACTTATGTCTGTAATGCTCATCGTACCCAGAACCAGTTGCCGTCCTGGCGCTACATCCGGAGCTGCACCAACAGCCGTCTGGAACCCTCTCCCTCCGCAAGTTTACTGCATCCAAGCACCATCCTCCACCTTCAAGCAGCAGCTCAAGGTTCACCTGCTCAGCTTGGCTTATACGAGGAACTCAGAGCTAAATATGCGTGTGTCATGCAATATTTATGCAATCGTGATTATTATTAGTTTTTCATGTCATCTGAAAAAGAGCACGAGGCTAGTAATTGATCTTCCATCTGTGGAGGCGATATCCACACCTTCTACATTATGTAAATATCGGACACGGTTGATGATAATCGCGGGCACCACAGGGACCGCTCGTTCGGAGGACACCCCCAGCTTCCCCAATGGGGCGGCGGTGCCCCTTGCCTCAGCGAATTGTTGAGCATTGACCATGGCAGTGTCAGGGGACAGAGTGCATGCAAGGAGGTCTGATGCCACCGTGTGATGTCAGGGTCAGCCGTCCACCTCCTGACCTCGTCACTCCAACTCCACAGGGTGATGCCCTGCTCGTGTCCCACAGCCACGACACGTGACACAGTACCAGCGGTGGAGCGTTCCACCGCTTGTTGAGGAGGTTCGCGGTTCGAATCCGGCAGGCCACCCTGGCCATTACTGCTGTGCGTATTAAGCGCACAATAAGCGCCGTCTACCTCATAGTGGACGTTAAAGATCCCCTGGTGTCATTTGAAACGAGTAGGCCATTGCGTGCCGGCGACTTGGTCCAAATATATTTAATTTTAAAAAAGATGACGTATAACATCACCGAGTATTAGAGTGTCTGTGAAACACAGACGCCTTCCTTCGCGAGAGCCTTGTGCTATAAGAACGGCAGGAATGCCACATTAACTAAATTATTATTATCGTTAGCGGGGACGCTCACATTAATCTGACAGATTGACACGGAGTATAAAATACGAGCTGGATATGCGCCTGAATAGAAAGGAGGGGGATGCACAATTGCGTTCATGTTTGCTGTCGCCAGGAATCCGACGCAGATATTCGGGGTTGGTAGCACAATACATCAACCGCTGTGCCACCACTCCACTCCACTCTGTATTGTGAACATAGGCAAATGAAACCCCCCATGGAGTGTTAACGTAAAAAACAACTTTTTGTATTAAATCTAAAATGTTAGCTAAGGACATCGGGTGCCAGGTAGTCCGTGGCTGACCTTCAATTAACATTCATTCCAAGGTGACCTTTCGTAATTCAAAGTTTAGCCAGCTGTTTTGAGATGCGCGTTGCTCCTACAAGATCACTCTTGGCCGTGAGTTGTCTGCTCCGCTCCATCCTGAGCTGATGCTGCTGCTGCTCACAAGAACCTTCCAGGGGCTTGATCCACAGATAACTCAATTTGGATGATTTACCACAACTCTGGTGTGCTGTGTTGTGTTGTCTTCTCACGAAGCCTATATCATCATCATCATCGCTTGGCAATATAGTCACCTCCACCTCTTCCAAGATTTCTCCTCCCGCTACATTCCCTCGTGCCAAGTCTCCATCTTCTGTCTTCACATCTGCTCCGAGGTCTCCATATTTCCCTGCTTCCGTGTGTCGGGTTTCTTTGCATCGGTTTTCAAGGTAACCTCTTTGTGGCATCCGTCCTGGGTAGATGTGCGAGCCATTGCATTCGATTGCTCGTGACAATAAGAAGTCTGAATGCCGATTGTCCCATTCCCTTCCTGACGCATTCGCCGCGTCCTTTCATTTGCCAGTTGATTCGCGGAAGTGCCCAAGCATCGTTCGGCTGACTTTGTGAGAGTCCCAACGATTCACATCCAAACACGAACACGGTCAACGCCGTTATTGTGCAATGCCAAATCCGCAGAGCCCCACGATTGTTAAAGCGTGACGCGTGGAAGTATTCTCCCATGTTTACAGACTTTTCGGGTACATTCACGCAAAGACTTACAATGCAAGTTCAATATACAACCGACAGAGTCATACAATAACGAGGTCAAGAGGTGATCACAGTCAAAGCCATTGATGCCAACACCAGCACACCCGCCAACGTGTTGTACCCTCAGCAAGATCTGTACAGCTGCTGCACGGCAGACGCAGCCGCGACCCCCAAGACCGGCCCCGACAGCCTCCAAACCATCTGCTCTTCGGTCTTCCCCGTGGCCCGGCGGGTTCGTGGACAGAAGCGTAGCTAGGGGGGGGGGGGGGGCCGGGGGGGTACATATGTCCCCGGGCGCCAAGGTAAAGGGCGCCAAAATGAGGCTTACAACGTTACATTATAACTTATTGCAACGGGCGCGGCAGCCTGAAACTGCTGCACAAATCTGCACCTCAACCGAAAAGTGTATATATCCCGCCACACACAGCCTACATGTCATGTAATTACATTTTGGTATGTGATTAAACGGGGGGGGGGGGCGCCAATTTTCTAGTTCGTCCCCGGGCGCAAAATATCCTAGCTACGCCACTGTTCGTGGAAACCATGCCAAGGTGTGTCAGGGTAACCGGGCCTCCTCCATCCTGATCGTCTTTACAACGCTTGTCTGCCATGAATAACAGATTATCTCAAAATAATAACGGGGGGCCCCCCCCCCCTGAGAGAAACAGAAAACTAGCTGTTGTTCCTGTTCACCGGTCTTCATGATGTATTGTTGTTTACAGACTTAAACACAAATATCCCACAATACCCTCTGGACGGGGCTCTCGAGAGCTCCCTCTATGGAAACCTCTTCTACTAGCAGTGCTGCGAGCAAGCAATTGCAGGGCTGCACCTTTACCATCACCTGCAGAAGTGATCAATGGGGCACGCGTCATGCGGAGTTTGTTTTCATGCTCTTAAGGTATCCTGGCAATTTTATTGTTCAAGAACCTTAGCCAGGGTGGGGGGGGGGATGAGGGTAGGGGTAGTGATGGTCAGAATGGGGTCAATGTGGGGGTGGGGGGGTGAGGGTCAGGGTGGCGGGGGGGTAGGGTGGGGGTCAGGGTGGGGGGGGATGAGGGTAGGGGTGGTGATGGTCAGAATGGGGTCAATGTGGGGGTGGGGGGGGTGAGGGTCAGGGTGGCGGGGGGGTAGGGTGGGGGTCAGGGTGGGGGGGGATGAGGGTGGGGGTGGTGAGGGTCAGGGTGTGGGGGGTCAGGGTGGGGGGGGGGGCTTCGCAGATATTATCTTTGGGTGCATCACGTGACTACAAATATTACACGACGCACAAAGCCACATCACTTGATGATGTCGGTGGTGTTGTGTGGAACTAACGACGGCGATGGGCTCATTACAATGAAAGTTCGTTGAAACAATGAGAATGATCTTAAATTATCTGAATGGAATGTTCAGAGCGCCTTAACCAAAGCGCTTTACAAAAAAGAATTGACAATGGTACAAGATAGAGTGTGATGGTGGAGGCGAGGTGCATGAAATCGATGGAAGGCAGCGATGGGCAAATCTGTGATGATGCGTGAATTCGGTGAAAGCGAATTGATAACCGTAAATGATGATGATGAATGGATTGAATGAATGGGTTTAATAAGTGATAGCCGTAAAATAAGAATATGAACATGATGACCTTTTTGTACTTTTATAAGCATCTGAGTTCCAGTTGATATTTGTTTTACTTTCTAACGCCTTTGCTCTGTTTCCTTGGCACAATGGGCAGTCTGGCTGTCGCCTGATGAAGCTAGTTGTAATTACTGGTGAAACATCGTACTCAGATTGTAAATGTTGTGGCTTGGCTCTCCAACACACCAGTGTGCTGTACTAGTGACGAATTGGCCACGTTCTGTTTACGTGACAACCCTTACTAGTTGGCTGTGTCGGGTGGTGGCGGGTTTTAACGACACATTTATATATTTACGCGATCTAACCCAAAACATCTCTATTATGGATAACACGGATAACTAAGCAATTTCATTCCTTAAGGAGCAATTTAAAATGATGATCACTTGAAAATAGTTTTTTGAAGAAACTCTTTAGCTACGGCTCGCACTGCAATACCGACAGCTGAGTCATTGCACGTGAATCACGGAGCGAATCAGGACACACGGCAAGAAGATCGTGATTCACATCTCATATTTAAAGCACTGAGCCAGTGGTGGGAATTCCAGGCTCCTATGGTGGGGCAGAGTCTATCCATAGTACAACCAATGTGGACTTCTCCACAAAGCGGGTACTCAACCAGGACTTTCTGATTGCGAGCCTCTCGCTCTCACCGCTCGCTCTCACCACAGAGCCACCTGGCTGGAACACAAAAAAAAAGAATTTCTAAACATTCTTCTGACAGAGTGAGAGCCGAGTTTTTTTTGGGAAATAATGGCATGATGGAAGGTGTTGTTAACAAAAAAGCAGTCAAATTAGTAAGACGTATCGCACCCTCTCTCCAAGCTTTCTTTAAAAGGAGTTGACATTAATTATTCACACCTCCCACATCTTTCGTGGCATTCGATGAAATGAATGGCGCTGATTTTGTGTTTTGGCAAGGGTTGATTAATGTGCCGCTTTAGACGTGGAACTCTGCTGTATGTGTCACAACTGCATGTGCGTCATTTTGCACTGGGCTCTGTTTTATGCAAGCCGTGTACACACCAAATTGACACTTTCGGAAAATGAATGATACCAGTAAACTTCCTAACAGTTGCATTTGCAGCAAATGAACTCTTAAGGATGAACTGTATTATCTAAATATGAACGCGTGTTAGTGCGTCAAATTTATAACGGGCTCGCGAAACTTTACCCATGTTGAAATTTTTGGAGGATGAGGCAGAATACAGAATGTTAGGGAGCAGCTCTCTTATCTGAGGTGGTGAATAAATGCCTTCCTCAACTTTAAAATGGATGGTTCGGCAGCGTCAAGGTTTCCCGCATCACGATAACAATGGCGTGCATATTCACCATCTCGCGCTATCGCATTTTTTTTATTTTTTTGCGCGAAAGAAATTCGCAGCGGCCTTCCCAAAAACGTGCGCCGCGAATGGGTAGGTGAGCGGATCGTGGCGGGATTGAGCAGCAGAACGGTTACGAATATCGCGATGTAATTCCATTACATCTCGTCGTCTCTTCTATGATGGTGTTTCCAGCTCATTACGTAACCTGCCGATAACTTTAATACGGGCTGGTAACAATCGTGGTTAATGAGGCAAATATAATCTGCACGGAGATTTTGAATACAAAGTGAAATGGACACAAGTACAAGAATAAGAATATAAGTTGTGGCTATTAAAATAATTTCTCAACATTTGTACCCCTCGTTTCGGCATAACTTGATCAAAGTGGAAAGCTGACAGTGATTATGCCAACGTGGTGGGAAGAAATCGAATGCTATTCTTCAACAATTTTGTGTTGTTGCAATTGCCGAGTAAAAATATCTAAGCAATTCTATTTCAGAAGCAAATTCTTATCAAATAATGTGAAGGCTGATAATGAATGGACTTCCAGAATTAATGCTATTGAGGTGTTCTTTCAAGCATAATACTGACCGATTTCTACGTGAAATAGACTTCGTGGTGCATGAAATGCGTCAAAATAAATTGTAAAATAAATTGTAATGCAAGTATACACATTTACTATTTCACACGATGACGTTCAAAATTCTAGATTGAGGCAAATGAAATGTTTCAGACTGGACAGATCATTAAATAGCTATTTTTCATAATTTAGACAATATGGGGGGAATCTGTTTCATGGTAATAACTGTTTAGTTCCATCACTCCATTTGAAGAATTCTTGAAACGCTTCTCTTCAGAGATCACATTGCGTGTAAACCTTGCAATGTTGCAAATGAGCAGAAAAGATTGAGACAATGTTTTGCCCACATCTGTTTTATCAATTTAATATTCAAATGCGCAATTTTTCAGTTTTGTTTTACAACTAGTTTAAAATATGCCACATTTGGTATAGTATGACTACAATAACTTTTATAAACACAATAATGTACTACATGCGTAGAAATGTTCCGAACTCAATAAACAATATTGAACGAAATTTGTTCGAATAAAAATGCCTACATTTTACGACGAAATAAAACCTAGAGTTCAAGACAGCTCTGCAAATACTTGCTCATTGCCACTGCTGGCAGAAGGGCCTACACTCGACTAAGCTCTTGTGAGCCCTTCTCGAGGTTATTTGGCAAGCTCTGTCGAGTCAAGGTGCTATTATGTTATCCCCTGTACCTCGTATGCAGGAGGTCGTGGGTTAGATCCCAACCCTGACACTTGTATATCTCTAGTTCCCTCCCCGTTGTGGTCACGTAGAGTGTTCGATGGTTCATCCGGTTTTTCCCTCCACATAAAAAAAAATACATGCTTTTAAAAGATTTAGCTGGTATTTTAAATTCCCAGATGATGAGTTGTCACTTGTGCCTAGGTCGCCTATGGAGATGAGCTCAGTGGGCTTTGCCTGGCATATACATAAATAAATAAAACACCAGTAAGACGTCTTGTAAAATATGGTAGCGCTCACACTTTACTTCACCACATAATTATTCCCGACCGACTAACTGCGTTGAACCCATTCACACTGCTGGTTGGACAGAGGCAGTGGTGGTAGGGGGTTAAGAAACTTGCATCGTTGTATCAACAGCTGCACCACATGGAATTCAATTGGCGACCTCCAGATTGGCAGTTCGAGTGTGCAAACCGTTACACAACTCCAGCATCCACTGATATGTGATGGGATTAACATCATTTCTACCACAGGTGACTGAAAAAAGCACAGTTGTGTCATGGCCATCGTATTAAATTGAGAACGTTTGACATGCACTGCAATGGTGATGATGATGGCTGAATTGTTGTACGTGATTTATATAGTAAATCAGGACACACTGCAAAAAGAACACATTCTAATCGCACAGCCACTGCTGCAGATTGTAAATCAATATCCAATTATTGGTCTCTGGCAAATGCTGAAAAAGTAAGAATAGAAATTAAAAAAACTACTGTATGCCTTGTGCAATAACCCTCCGTCAATTGTGTATCATTCGACTCCATCATTCTACAAATCAATAAGATGTCGATTGATGCTATACACCTTAAGATTAAAAAAACACATTAATAAGCTCCCTTTCAGGATAATGTTTCCTTTAAAACCACACGATTGCCATTCATGTAAGGTTGTCAAAACGAGAGCAATACGTCGCATATTTGACCAACACGTGTCTGCCCTGACCATTGAACCGCCCACTTCCTGTGCAGCGTTTGTTCACTGGGTTTACCTGACATTTGCTATCGGTGTTCACAAATCTGCCCTTTTAACATACAGTGGTATCTATTTTATTCCATGTACATTCGCTCACGTCTAAAGTAGGAGCCACACACTCACATCAGTTTTGTGTTTGACCTGTGAACTATTAGGGCAATGATGGTGGCAGCAGTGGTAGTTCTGAGGTCACGACTTTAGACATTGAGACTGCAAAATTACTGTTTCACTGCTCAACTCTCCACTCTCAACTCCGAGGTTCAGACATAAAGCACAGAGCGTTGCGTGTTTCTCTTATAACAGAGTGCTGGGTGCTGGAGCCATGCCATATTCTATAAAGTTAGATTAAAAGTGTTTTTTTTTAAGTTAATAAATAGATTGCTCTCTAATGAGTGCTCCTCGTTATTTCCCAGCATTTGTGCTGTTTTTTCTTCACACCCAGCAGTGTGGGAGCTTCTTCAGGGAACTGACGTTTCACTCGAAGCTGTTGGAAAATTCTTCAAGGGTTGAAGCGCGTGGATGGAAACGTACAGACGTCGTGCTGAACAACATGCAGCGCAAACAAAAACACACATCGGACGGCAGTGCACCTCACCCACACACATTGTAACGGCACTGTGCTGGACTCAGGTTGTTATATAAGCACGCCGTCTTTTTTGTTGTCAAACTTGAACACAATGCTTCGATTTCTCTTTGGTCTAGAACAGAGAAGGATCCATGGGGACTTTATCCAGGGCTACACAATCACAAATAATGCCGACCAAGTCTATCTACACCACGACTTCAAGCTCATTGCAAAGAATGGAAAAGCAATGGGTGCAAGCCGCGTGTGGGAAGGTTCAGTGCCGAGGTCTGGAGGAGGCGATTGTGGGCACTGTGGTGGCGAGTTGTTAGCTACCTCGCCTGGCATACAGGAGGTCATGGGTTCGAGCCCGACTCTGACACCGGTATATTTGGAGTTTGCAAATTTCTCTCCCCGTGGTCGCATGGATTTTTGTCCTGGTCCCTCCGGTTTTCCTCTCGACATTTAGATGCATGCGTTTCGAGTTTTTGGCTGCTATAAAGTTCCACATGATAAGCCACTTCGTTGAGCTATCATTTGTGGTCAGGTCTCTTCTGAAAATAGTAATATAGCTCAGTGGACCTTACCTTCTAAAATAAAAATACATCGTGAGAGCAGTAGGTGTCTGGAACTGGCTGCCCACACAATTCACTGGGACTCTTCAAGAAACACCTTGATGAGATCTTGGACGCAATCCTCACAATTGAGCGAGCCACATGGACCCAATGGCCATGTCTCGTTTGTAACTTTTGTTAAGTTGCTTATGAACTGGAATCCCTCAGGGGAAGAAAATCACGGTTTTAAATAAAATTATACACAAAACGTAAACACATTTAAAAAATTTGCCAACAGCACACGGAGCCTCAAAATGTGTGGTCAAATTTATACATATAGACTACTTATTTTGTGGTGCAATTTTCTCGGAGTTCCTCCATCAAGGAATGTGTTCTCTTTACCCGAGTACACCGGCTGATGCAAGTGACTAACACCTTGTGATTGAGGTCACGTCTGTGGGTGAAAAGGTTGATGACCAGCAAGATCCTCCCGTGCCTTTCTTAGCAGAGCCTATAAATGCTAGAGCGGTTGTAATTTCATGCTGAACGGGCCTGGGGGGTCCTGCATGCTAATATAAAATCTAATTAAAAACCAATTTGGATTTTTAAAAAAAATATTGCAAATTTCAAACTCATGTTTGATCTGGGGTTCTTTAAAATTCTTGAAAAATGCATAACCTTCATGGAGGAAAGAGCATGTGCTCCACCGCCCCCCCCTCCCCTTTTGGATAAAACTTGTGGGTAAGAGGTCATGCAGACTAATTAGTGCAATTGTATTGCACCCAAGTTGTTTTGAAACTTTTTTTCGATCTGAAAATGAAGCCACGAGAAGAAGAAAAAAAATGTACGTGGCGAGTTTGCCACTTGGGGGAAAAGACCTTGGCTCGAAGTTTTGGCTAATAGATAACGTAATTGAGACTGGCGCATGCTAAAATGCAACGCAGGTTTGTTGTAACCTCAATGCGGCTAATTGCATCCCCCCCCCCCCCCAGCGTGTGGCCGAGCTAACTCAAAGCGCTAATGCAATTCTCTTTTAGAAAGTTTAGTCTGAGTTAAGTTCTGATGTCTTCTGTCGGCTCTTGGGTGATATTCAAGCGCCATATTTAATTTAGCAACGTTGACATTCGAGTGTAAAAATTGTGACCAGTTGCTATGTTTAGTTTGCCTTTAAACTTTTTTTTAATAATCGTGTTGTGCTTCAGGTGCGCGTGCATGATTGCAACGTAAACCCTTGCCACAGTCGACGTTAAATAGGTCACAAACTCACACAGATTTGTTTCGTATATATAACCTTTTGCTGTGAAATAATTTCACTTGATTCATGATGACCATTATATATTGTTAAAAAGTTTTGCGTTTCAACAGAAGGCACCCCGGACAAAGAAATATACAATTACCTTTTTTTATTGAATGCAGGGAGAGTTTTTTTTTCCCCCACCTCTCCACCAACAAAATATCGTCCGTCTTGCACGCAAGCATTTGTTTGTGCAGAATACTTCACGATCAAGTTCAACGTCTACTTGCTTCGCCAGGAGGTGAGAACTCAAATAGACCAGGATATGAGTCATATTTGCAACAAGACAAAATCATTCAAATGAAATACATTTACAGCAATGAAGCAAAATATAAATAAGACTAACCCCCTCCCCCCTCCACCAATATGAACCAATCGGAGTAACAAAAAAAACCGAGTGCGTTACATCGATAAGGATATAAATATTTACACTCCCGAAAAATCTCGTGCCATAAGAGAGGAGAAGATGACGAAACTATTCGAATCCTCGTCCGCATCAGCGTTGTTGTGCGAACAGTGGGAGGTAGCTGTTTGTGTGTTCTCTGATTGTTGTTTTCCTAGTCTCCCTTTACTTTAAGACCACATGCTGCAGCTATTTTTGTTACCTGGAGGTATGAGCAGATGCTGCTGCTTTGTGGTGGAATGAGCATTCCCTATTTTAATGAGACGTCCTGCCAGCAACAGGACTTAGTCTCAACAGGAGCCAGATTTTTGGTTCATCGCGTTTGACAGACGTGTCAAGAATCTATAGGAGGATGACGGGATGCGGAACGCGACTGAAGAAGAATATATATAAACTAAGCGTTTCCAAGGCCGTTGGATAAAATGAAGAATAATTCACCCATTTATTTTCCATGTCAAACTTTTGGAATTTGTATGATTTCATTCCACTTAAAGACTGCAGTATTTTGTGACAGCGTATTTTGGGATGAAGCTTCACAAAATGAATAGGGCTGCAGTGAAATTTTGTGAAGATTAGTTTCCAGTGTTGCTTTTTGCTGACCCATTTGTTGCTAATGTAGCTTGCAAAACTCGTAAATAAATATTATCTTGTGCATAATGTATATTTAACGCACATATATCCTTATACATTATGACAGAATTAATCTACATATGTATGTGGAATGTCATTAAACGCTATATGATGTAATATACAATAATAGTACATGTTTTATAAAATAGAAATCATGCCTAATATTAGAACATAGCAAACAAATCAAGTACTCTAGTTGGAATATGGTTAAATTATGAATTAGATTATTTCAGTAAGAACAAGCCATATAAAAAATTATCTCACGCACAACTCATAAAATGAATTGCATAGTGAGCACAACGCGTTCAATACCAGACGCTCACAGGCGTGAAGATTTTGCCAAAATTTTTACTTCCTCCGTCTCTCGCCACCCCATCGTTCACAGCAGCAGTTGCGAGGTGAATTTATTCGCGGAGATTTTTTTTTATTATAGCCTCCTCGTGCTCCACAGCCCCATGAATCAACAGAGGCCAGAGATTCCCACCAGAGACCACAAGCATCGTCTCTGGCTATACCCCGCATCACCCAATCCCTACCAAACACAGCTCCACCGCACGCCACCCCACCCCACCTCACTCCGCTACACCCTCCGCAACGCCACCCCACCTCTCCCACTCCACAATTCCATTCCACTTTACCCCAACCTATTCAGTCCCACTCCATCCAACTTGACGGAACCCTACGACCGCACCACATGACCAGTGACCCCTCCATGTCCTGCCACACCCATCTCATCATACTTCTCCCTGCCCCGTCCCATCCCAGGTCACTCCCCATCCGAACCCAGGTCACCCTTGCGAATGAAACCCATCCTGGTCTCCTGTGTTCTCACCTGGTTAAACAAAATAAACTATCTCACCCTTCTCAACCCTAGCCTGCTCCCCACGACCTTAGCCCACCATGGCCACATCATGTCCCACCGATTCCCCCTCGCCCCGGTGCCACGGTTACGACCCCTGTGCCCCCGTGTCAGTGCGAGTGTCCTAAGAGTGGGAATTGAGATTCAATCTCCCCTGCAGGATCGCCCGCTGAGCGTTGGCGTCACGTGACTTGCTCGTGGCCAGCGAGTCGGTCCGTCGCAGCCGAATTCGTGTAATGGCAGAGCTCTCCACGGGCTTCGTGCCGCACGTGCCATTGATTTGTTGACCTCGCTGAAGGCGGTGTAAGAAGCAACGCTGCGCATCTTATTACATCGGCACTGGGTGCCCTACGCTGGTCATATCTTTCACGAACAAAGGCTCACAATGCCACTCCTTTGCGAGCCGTATCAGGTAATGTCTTCCAACGCTTTGTATCTCGTGGAACCCACTGGGGAGCCTGCCAATGTTTCGCTTTGGGGCCACCATGTCTCGTGGCATGCGTGAAATCCGGTCGCCCGCTGCTGCTGCATTTCCCTTGAAGGTTTCATCATATACCAAGCATAGCTGTTATTATCACTATCTGTTTAATGATGTTTTGTACATTTCTCATGCGATGTTTGTCCCCTTAAGGATGACTTTCTTGCTGAAAGTAGAGTGGCGTTCATTTTATTCCCATTTAATTCAGTCGCGAATTAAACAGCAGTGGCAAAATGAACGGAGCGCTGCGGTCAGGAGTGTGATTCATCGGCGCACCGATGAATCGATGTATATCACACATGTATCGCATCGCAGCAATTAGAATCAACACATTTATATTCACATACACGACAGGTGAAGGGGCTTGCGTGATTCCAGTAGCCACAAGAGGCCGCTACGTTCACAGCAACGTTACAGACAAAAATAATAATCCCTTCTTGACTCGAATCGTGACTGCCGAATCACAACAATTATTTGAACCGTGCAATCCGCCACGCGAATTCGAAGACTAACTTTTTTTCATAGACCTGTAATGAGAGCCATGTAGGGCTCACGTGGTGATTGGCTGCCGGTCCCGCTTTGTAGCCAATGAGGGGAGAGCCCGGGAGCGTGGCCTCGGCGTGATCAAGGCATGCTAGCTAAGGTGATTGGCTTGGCCGATCTCAGCCTCAGCTAATGGGAAGCCGGATCAGAGGCGTGGTCCTGGGAGTTGACGGAGAATGATCTGGAATGTTCCACGCTGACTACTGAGGATTGGCTTAGGGGTACCACATGACCCAGGGGTTAAAAGGGGGAGAGGCGGAGGAGTCGGGAGCAGACCTGGGAACGAAGAGAGCAGGAGCCACGCACGTACGGGGCTCTGGGTGCCACGTGGCGTGCGACTTAGTTGACTGTCTGCCCGCTTCCCGTTGCCTGCCAGCAACGGGGGGTGTGAGTGTAAACTGTGGAAGTGGAAAATAAAGGACTGATTCCAAGAGCCGTCTCGAGAAGGTTTATTACAGACCCAATAAAACGTATGTTTTTAATTACTTCTGCCATGATGTATTGAGTAGGTCTCAGTGCGGGAATCAGAGCGCATTTCAACAAAAGTGAAGCGCCTTCTCAAAGAGCGATCAGAGATATACGAGGGTGCCACGAGCGAGCGAGGGCACAACACCTGCATTCTTCACCGAGCAGAAAAGTGCACATCAATTCCTTGCCAACAGGTCTCCCAAAAGGTCCACGTGCTTATGGGTGCGCGTTCGGGCTGTTACGAGACAAAACGGTGACACTTGACCCGAATTCACAAGAAAAAACGCCTTTAAAAAAAGAAATATGTATCGACAATTTCGACGCTTTTTTTGTCCACAATGACAATGAGCAGTTCTCAGCTCTTGCAATGTTTTTCTCAAATCTCCTTCTTAATTTAAAAGTGGCGTAGGGGAACGCGTGACCGCGTTTCCCTTCCGACATGCTCACAGGTACGACGCAAAAAACGCTGTCGCTTCTGTCTGTCGCACTGTTCACGGCGTCTGTGTTAAAGCCAGTCGTCGTCTGCCACGCGGGCAAAAACGCGATGGGTCCCTCTCCGTCTCTCGCGCGGCGTCGACGAGAGAGCGCGCAGCGGGCGAAAGGCCCCTTCTTACAACCGTGTTCGCATCGCCGATCGACAGAAATAATGAAAACGCTCGCGCGCGTTTCCGTACGCAATCTTGCGATGGACGCTTCCGTGGGCATGTGAGACGATCAGAAGCCCACGCGATTGTCGGAGTTGATGTTGGCGGTCGTCTTTATACAGGAAGAAGGGCTGCCGTGGTATTGCGGTTGTTAAGCACCTGAGAAAATAGAAATTCAGAGTTCGCCGGTTCGATTCTATCTCCGGCCACTGCAGTTAATAAAAAAAAACTTTTTTGTAACATCACGGCCTCTGTACTCTTTGGTTCTTTCGGTAAAGTCACGTAGATAGAACATGCATAGATCAAGCAGCACTAGGAACTGTCCCACCGCAGGCAGTCGCCCGGCAGGCCACGTGTGGTGGGGCAAGGGCGCTCCCACCTTCTTCAAAGACGCCTGAAAAGTGCGGAAGAGTCGGCCCAAATGCCTCTCCTGGAGCCCCTTCTGCCAGCAGTGGCACGAAGAGACATTGCAGGGATCCACCTTTGTCTTGATTGATGCCGGAAATGGCGCGCTGAGTTTCAAGGTTGTTTGGAAGCAGCGTTGGCTTGGGCTGTTTGGCCAATCCCTTACTCAGGAGATTTGCACGTGAGGGGAAAATGAAATACCCAGACAGAAACTCGTACACGGACAACATTAACAACATATATGCACTGACTGTTCAGTGACCCACTTGCTGTGCTGTCTTCTCGTACTTTCTTTGCTGCCCTGCATGTAGCCGTTTAAAATCTCGATCGTGGTCCATGCAATCCAAACTATGGACCATGTTGGAAACTGTCCTACTGTGGTCTGCGTTCCTTCAACAGGGGAGGAACAGCAAACACTTCACAAAACCCTGTCGTGAAGCGTTCTCGCGGTCAGCAAACCTCGACATTGGCATTACGGTAAGCTCCTGACCATATTTGCCATGCGCACGAACAGAATAGAATGTCAAACCTCTGCACAAACCATAATTCTCACCTCCACACTGCCGGATTTGGCCCACTCCGTATTGCGATGTATGACGGCGTACTCTACATAACGCACGGTCCCGGCAGCGTTGCGCACTGCATGTCACCCATGTGTGTCTTAGCATGGACATTGGTGCCTCGAGAACAAAAACATAATATCTGAACACGTGTGGACACCCTCGCCACGTACACGGTCTGGGAATGCCGCTGCAGAGGCCACCTGGTATATGTGTCACCGACACACTCATGTCCCCATCCTCAAAATCAATACCGTGCTGTGTTGGAAAATATCAGCCAGATTCGGCTCCATTTATTTCAATGCAATGGCTTTTGTTGTGAGACAACAGGACACGGCACCAATTGCTATAAGCGCAAATATTGATACAGTGGGGCTGGAACATGTCAGGCGCGTGCGGCTAGGGCGTGTTTTATTTAGGCTTCCCGACTCAAGCGCAGGCACGCACGCCTTCGGATCATCGTCGCCAAGACAAATGTAAAGGTGGTTGCCCGGCGATTGCCTCGGCTCACACCACTGCCGGTGGCATGATCTGCATTCGAGAATCAGAATCTTTATTTGAACTGCAGGAGGAGGAATCCGATGAGCTCTAAAGCTGTTTTTCACAGATGTCCAGTATGGGTGGGTCAGCGAGTTACAATATTGGAGGGACTACTGCAGGGCATCGCTCGAGGGCTGTTTGACCTACTCTTGAGTACCCACATTTTACTCCACCACGTAGGACTTGCCGATCAACTAACTGTAGCTTTTCCATTTAAGAAACTTGCACCATTTTGTTACTCTCGGTGCAATGGCCCTGTTTTCATAGCAGTGAAATGTAACCTAATATAAATATTTTTTTGTTTCATTTAAGGGCAGTGTTATTGACAAATGTGTTGAATAATCTTTGGTTCTTTCGGTAAAGTCACGTAGGTATAAAATAAAACAAAATAAATCAACACACCGTCCCACCTGAAACGTCGTGATTTATTTTGTTTTATTTTATACCTACGTGACTTTACCGAAAGATCCAAAGAGTATGGATTACTGCAGTCACGAAAGCTTCAAATAAAGATTACATGTGTTGAATATTTGTTATTTGTGTTTGTACGTATGTATGTTGAACTTCTTTACACCATACGTAATCAACTGTGCTTATTAGAGATAATGCATTGGCATCAATATCACACATTGTTCCACTTACATGCCGTACCAATGCACACAAGCATTCATTGGGTGAGTCCTGAACACTTTAAAACTTACACTCAATTTGCATGCGTACACTGACGAGTAAATATTGGCTCAGGAATGACATTTATTTACCAGGCTAATGTGACAAAGCAAACATTTGCCCATTAAACTACGCAGGTAGCTAGATTTAAACGAGGATAACTTGGTGATTTACTCTCACTCTCAAAACAACCGTCCAGTCTGTGCGAACCACTCGCACATATTCACAGAAGCCGGAACAGTAATGTTGATTGGTTAATTGCCCCTGGACTGAACAAGATATAATTGTATCAAGTGAGAATGGAGCAGAGTTCAAGTCAAGTATCCTAAGGCCATACGTTGGCCCCCTGGGAACATTGTTGGCCTCCCCGATCATCGTCTTTTAATCAAACCAAACATTCTTCGACTGCTGATTTTGCTCATCAAAGGGTGTTCCGGTTACGTGTGTTTATGGATGTCAACCTCAGAATCTTAGTGCCATTGATTATATTTAACGCAGGTTGCCAGGTTCATTACACGTTGGAAAACCACTGTCCCACCTCTGCCACCCTTGACATGAATTAACAGTCGATGATCATTTCTGTCGGAATATCAATCATAATTGTTCCCAATTAAATAGGAATTATGGCGAACAACTTTGCCCATTTCCAGGATCCATCACCTCCCGCACCGTTTGCACTGCATGCAGATGAAGTCAGTGCTAATCATGCTGCCCATCATGCTGTGTGACTGACCTATCTCACATCCTCAGTATGCATTGTTTTAGATCATTACAGGTGAAAGCAGATATACGCAGAACCCCGTTTTGTGCATCCACATATAATTACAAATGTGTTTTAGTGCTTTCAAGACGAATATTATCCTGAAGGATTTGTTCAAGCAAGTAAACGCTGGACTGGTTTAGACTTTCTTGGGCTCATCAGCGGAGTAAAGTCTTGTTTTGTACCAACTTACTCGATTGGAATAACCAACAGCAACATCGCCTCCCCCCCCCCAACCGAGAGACGAATTCGTACGTTGCAGGCCGCCGTTGCGTCACTTTGTCTCGCACATGGACCGATGTCATTAGGATGTCCCCTAAACTAAACAAAAAAACCCACTGAAGTTGGTCATTGGATTGAGATGTAATGTAATGAGCGTTGAGATGCTGCAGCATTTAAGCACCCAATACATGCAAATCCTCATTGCTTATCCTTTTTAAATAAATGTTGACGGATAATCCAATAGGCCAATGGATTAAAACTTTCTTTACTTATACGTGGAGCCACCGAACGGAGTTGACTCATCTTAAAAGTTTCCACAGTCGCGAAGTTGGCATTGAACAACATTACAATGAAGACGGATTGGCCTTTGAAAATGGCGTTTTGAATGGTTTTGATGGTTTTGACCTCACCACTGCAGCGAATGAACATCTCAGCCCAGGCTTGGTACTTGTTTGCAGATTGAGGCTTGCACTTTTCCCGTTGGCCTGCATATTCAGCCACAAAAAAAATAATCCAATTTCCCATGAAACTGCCCAATGCTGTTATCACGTGTGCTTTAAATAAAAGCGCAATTCAGAAGGGAGAGGTCTGCGCAGAGAGCTAGCGAGCAGTTTTGCCGGATGCTCACGGGATCGCAAGATTAATGGGCACACTTCTCCGTTCGATGGCTTCTTGTTGCCAGCCAGCTGCACGAATAGTTGGCAACCCAGGCGCTTCGTCTTCTGTACAACATCTGTATGAATTAAAGTTGCTGGAACGAGTCATAAAATAAATGTATTTAATTTTCTTACACGTGTACAAAATATATTTCCTTTTTGTCGGGGGTGGGGCGAGGGGGAGGATGTGCATGTATTGTACTAATCGAGTATTGCATATAAGATATCACAATTATTGTTTGCTACCTGTTGAAAGCGGTTGGAATTTGGCAAATGAAAAGAAGCACTTTCACTTGGATCTTTTTTTCTGTTCCATTTCCTGACTTAAGGAGTGGAAATTGCATTTGAAGCCAAATTTCTTTTCATGTGAAAGTATGATATTTAATCATTTATATTTATACAAACAGGTCAGAAGGGACTTTGTACACACACGGAATACAAATGAATGATCATTGCAATATTACCACATGCTCCTCCTGATAATTAAAACGATTAATGTATTCGGAGCCCTGGGTAGTGCACTTATTTTTCGTTTATCCATTTCAGTGCAATTAGATTGCACGTCTTGTTATAGACAAATGCCTTAGATGTTTTGTTAGTTCTAAGGTATGTTGCTCCCAGCACTATATAACAAACTTATATGGGCATGCACCAGAGATTAAACGTTTACGGAATAAATGCGCGAATAGTAATTGCACGTCGACCGGCTAAGATAAATGGCTTCACACGAAGGTGCAATGAGTACGGAAGGGTCATTGCCCAAACTGTCACCCATGATATTTATAAAGGCAGCGTTGTTGACAACCTTGTTGAGTTTCCACATTGTGCTTGTCCACCAACGCAGCGACCAAATAATGTGCTTACAGATGAAGGTGTTGCTTTTCCTTTGCGTGCACGTAACACGGCATGTGCATCTGTGATGCGCACGCAACCTATCGACTCCTTAGCAGTCGGTGTCCCCCGTGTGCTGGCGTTGACAGAGTGCAGAAGGTACCCTCTTCATCAAGGTGAAGTGGGCGCCTTTAATGTGTGAATGACGGCATCACAGAGAGTGCCATCCAACGAAATATTAATATTTAGTCTTGATTTGAAGCTTTCGTGACTCTAGTTCTTTCGGTAAAGCCACGTAGAAAAAAAAGAAAATAAATAATAGAATACGACGTTTCGATTGCAACACAAGCATCCGTGTGAATGGAAGCTCGGAGAGAGGCACATACAGAGAGAGAGAGACAAACACAGACACGGAGAGAGACAGACACACAGAGAGAGACACAGAGAGAGACACACACACACATAGAGGAAAGACACATAGAGAGACCCACACGCAGAGAGACACACACACAGAGACACACAGAGAAACAACGCCTCTGTGACGAGGTGTTATAGAGAGAGAGGGGGGGGGCAGAGAAATGAGCATGTCAATGAGAGCGACAGGGGGAGAGAAATTGGAAGTTTGAGAAAACAAACCTCGTAAACTTAGACATGGAATGCAATGCAACACAGAGAGTCGGCTAACAAAACAGTCAACACTTTACCTGGTTGATTACGTTCTTCCAAAGGTTGCTAAATTAGAAGTTATGGATGAGTTGTGTGGAAATCCTCCCGGTAGAGGTGGTTCAAACTTTATTTGATTAATGCCTCGTCACAGAGGCGTTGTTTATCTGTGTGTCTCTGTGTGTGTCTCTCTCTCTCTCTGCGTGTGTGTCTCTTTATGTGTGTCTCTCTCTCTCTGTGTGTTTGTCTGTCTGTGTGTTTGTCTCTCTTTCTCTGTGGGTCTCTGTATGGCTCTCATATATGTGTGTGTCTCTCTCTCTGTGTCTTTCTCTGTGAGTTTGTCTCTCTCTCTCTGTGTCTCTCTCTCTGTGTTTCTCTCTGTGTGTTTGTATCTCTCTCTCTGTGTGTCTCTCTCTGTGTTTGTCTCTGTGTGTGTCTCTCTGTGTGTGTCTCTCATCTATGTGTGTTTCTCTCTGTGTGTTTGTCTCTCTCTCTGTGTCTCTCTTCGAGCTTGCATGCACACCCGATGACGGTTGCTTGTGTTGCAATCGAAACGTCGTATTCTATTCTTTATTTTCTTTTCTTCATACGTGAGTTTACCGAAAGAACCAAAGAGTAATTCATGTTTGGTGTTACTCGGGAAGCAGTAATACAGGGCTATTTTGGTTTCCAGCTTCAAAGACATGACGGATCCTGGTGATAATGTATTATTACAGCATCCATTGTGCTCTATTCACATTTTGAAACACATGCATTAACATAACAAATAAGAATAGCGTATTTACACGGGGCCCAAATAAGCATTGTAGCGTATGAGCCGTTACCAGATCGATTTATCATCCAATTTGTGTGCTGAGCATGCAGTTGATTTATATTACAGTGTGACTACACACGCACGTACGATAAAAAAAATGATGAAAACGAATGAAATCCTATTTCTGTTGCCGTTCCGAACCAAAGATAAATGATGAATGTATAAGTTGTGCAAAGAATGGAACCCGTCGGTAAGAGTACGGCCGCCGAGGATACGAAGCCATGGAACCAGCCTGTGCGCAGACGTTCGGTGAATTATGACGCTGCACGATCACGAGAGATATTCTTTATCTTGTCCAGCAAATTACATAGCGCGTTTGTCAAAGCGCTGGCAGATTGGGGGAAGCCATCATCCAGCAGTGGATCGACCATGGCTGCTGCTGCTGATGATGATGATGATTAATAATCCAAATTTTCACAACATTTTGGTCTTGAAGACACATTGTTTGATGACCCATCGACCCATTGCACCGAGGAAACGATTCCGAACGCTTCCGTTTGGCAAAAAAAGTGACGAAAATTTGTTTTGTTTTGGGATTTACATTGGGTAGTGGTGCTTTGTGAAAATCTATAACATTATTTTTGCGCAAACTATTTGGCATTCTTAATCGTGCCAGCCACTGCAGTGCGCCTCAATTGATGTCCTCCTATCTGATAACTCTTGCGCAGTGCCAATAATGTTCCACATCACGTAGATAGTTTAGTTCACATGTTTCTCTGGCCGATAGAAAAATGTACATTTCAATTTCAATTGAATCGAAGGGGAACAAACACATGTAATACATTTTTTACAGATATATAGTAAGCAGGGTCTTATCTATAATTACACCAGAGAGCACACTTTTTTTTTACTTTGTATTTCTGATAACGCCGCATTTGAGATGTCAGTGTGAGTGAGGTTCTCTTGACCAAATGGTAAAAGTGAAACTTTAAATAATGTCCCCCGTAAGAATATCAAGCCAAGTCGAATTGAAACTGACATATCATCCCCTTCTGGTTGGTGCAGATTTGAGCGCATTGAAACTATTATATGAATATCCCGATTGTTATCATTTCAACATCTAAGCTTGGCGATCCGGCCCAATGCTCTATGAATGTTCTATCTCGAACCCCTTTCAGGACCTAACCCACTGTCATCTTTCATTGTACGCTTTTTTTTTGTTAAATCAACAAACGTGTTCAGAGTATAAACGCACAATTGCTAATAGTTTACTCAAGTTAAGGATTTCTGGATTAAGCTCGGCAAACATGTACATGATGTATTATCTAACAATACAATATTTACAGTAGTCACATTAGTTGAAATACGTTGGCAATGTATAGTTGGGTAAGTTTTCTTATTAATGAACCGATAATACATGGTGATGTCGGAGCAGCGGGGAAGTGGATTATGGCCTGCGCAAAAAATTCCGCCACCTGAGTTTGATTCCAAGGCACTGCTCACATCGGTGTTGAGTGACAACTACACTGGGCCCGAGGTCCCACCTCACCAACCCACAGTGACCAGGGCCAAGCAATCCCAGTGTCTGACAATAGGCCTCCATCCAGCAGTCAATTGAAGGCATTTTAATTAGCATTACTACAAAGTTCAATATTACATCGTGTGGAAGAGTAGGCCAAATACCCTCCAGAGGAGCTACAAGGTTAACTTGAAGAGAAGCCCCTCTGCTAGCAGTACTGTGAGCAAGCATTTGGTGGGAGTCAGCTTTTGTGTTTATTTTTAATTTCACAATGTTGCATCATACGGTGTAACAGAGGGCCAATCAAGCTCGGACTGAGTTCTCGAGAAGAGCATTTGTGTTCCTTGAATTTTACAAAAAAAAAGGACGCATCATGGGACGGAGAATCTCGGCACTTATCATAACAGTGGAGAACTATTCATATTCTTTGGGTCTTTCGGTAAAGTCACGTAGAGAACTACACATGAATGCATCATCTTGAGTGGTGCGTCATTATATTATTATAACAGCTGGCAAGAACCAGGAAGACTTGGAGCTTTCCCAGGACGTCAGCTGCCTCGTCGAGAGGACGTCCTGGGCAAGCCAGGGCAGGTGGCAACCCTCACGGTGACATTCCTGCACGCTGTCTCCATTGCGACTAACCCCCACCACTGCACTCCGACACGGCTCAGACGTTCACGCAGGTGTCAACACCCACGAAGGCCCCTTTCTGAAGTCACCACCGCGCCAGTGTGGGTCATCACACAATGCGGCAAAGTGTGTGCAAGTAATTGGCTGTATCGCTAATATCCCACATCCAAGCATAAACACCAGCCCTTGTTGTTATGTATGTGTTTGGCTAGTTTGTTGTACGTGTACATTGTTTGTTTTTACCCAGAAGCTGCAGGCCCAAAAGTAAAGTGTGTTGGCTACTAATCGCAATCATGATCATCGACCATGATCTTTCAACTGCTGCGTGAAGACCTCCCCAAGCCTGCAGCTCTCATCGTCCTGCACTGTAACAATTCACGGCAACTGCACATGAGCTGCTGTGATCACTCCATTCCACAGTGGATATCCTCTCGCGTGCATTGCCTCCCTTCACTGCGCCTCCGTTATGAGTCTTGACCACCGGCCATCATCCTTTCTATCAACTATTAAATGTATAAAAATAATAATAATACAACTACGGTTTGGTGCTTTCGGTAAAGTCACGTAGAAAAATTTTCAATCAAACAATAATAGAATACGACGTTTCGATTGCAACACAAGCAACCATCATCAGGCACAAATGAATGATAAAACAAACATAGTAAACTTGGAAATATAATGCAATGCAACAAAGAGCGTCGGCCAATAAAACAGTCAACACCCAAATTGATTGATTACTTTCTTCCAAAGATTGCTAAATTTGAGAGAAAGACAAAACATAGACACGGAGACCCACAGACAGACACACAAGCAGAGAGAGACTCACACATATGTGTGTGTATCTCTCTGTTTGTCTCTGTGTGAGTCTTTCTCTGCTTGTGCCGCCCGCGAAAGCTTCGAATCTAGTCTGAATAATTCAATTCTACAGCCCTTTGCCGATCCACCGCTGGTGTAAAGCTTCACCGCACCTTTATCAGTCATCGAAGTGATTTGACCACACTGCACCGTGCAGATTGGTGCAAGTTTGGTTAAGGAGGAGGAAGGTTCACGATCGATTGAGGTATCACTCGCTAGTTTAATAGCACACTGTGCTAACCACTGCACCACCGCTCCACCCTTGGCTGCCGTGTAGCCTGAAATAATAACCGTGCTTATCGTTAAATTGCACACTTTAATTTTAACGTGACACATTTGCATGGAGGGGCATGTGACAACACCACATTACTTTCACGATGTTTTGATACACAGCATGCATGCTGTGCAGATTTCATTCACTGCCCATAGCAGGGCCACAGTGGCATGATTATTACCGACGCAGGCACCCCATATATTTGTCTTTGTGTGCCATATTTATTTGCTGTATGTCTCACAAGTAAGAAGAAACTTAAAAATACACGAGCTCTTTGAAAATGGTTAACTCTTCGTTATCTATGGGTCGCAGATTAAGTGTACTTGCATGCTTGAGAGTGACTGTCCTCTCCTCCCTCACTCGCCGTGGGTCAGTGGCGGAGTGCCCAAGTTGACTGGAAAGGCATCGTTTTGACTTACAACTTTCGTGACTGCGGTCACGTAGAAAGAAAGAAAAATAATTTTAAAAAACGTCGTCGTTAAAATTTTAATTTGTATTATTATTTCTATCGACGTGACTTTAGCGAAAGAACCAAAGAATATCGACAAGTAAACTCATGTCCTCACCTCCGGCCAGCACCGTTGCCTACGCGCAGTTCCGAGAGAAGTTCAACTGACGTGTGCACGTATTTCAAGACGCGAAACACCTCGACTTACATCTCATCCCAACAAATGTCAAGGGTATCTCCAGGGGCAGCTGTCCCTGTGTGGCAACAAAGCGACCCAACACCAGTGTGGCAAGCAGGGCATTATTCTGCCAGTAGGCGGCAGTGATTGCTGCTATGTCATGGAGACCTTTTTGCCAGCATCAAAGTATGACAAATAGGATAATTGTTTTTTTACCCTTTTATCTAGCAACAAAACTGACACCTTTTTTACAAGGAATCATGTTTGCATAGACCACAATACCTGCAGTCATAATGCAAACAAAAACATAACTCTGATAATGATATGCACTGTCCTTGAAGTTGATTGATCCACACCCGAGACAGCTTTCGTTAGAGCCTAGTCTCACATGGTGTTGGACCAGATGACGCCAAAAGGCGCACAAGAATTGGTTTTACCATTTCTGGCACTAAAAGAGGTGTTAGGATGTCACTGTTCGCCTTTCGATGTTCTCTGGTCCGACAATGGTGAGACTAGGCTATAAAGAAGGCTGTCTCTGGTGTAGGCCAATCAGTTTCAAAGGCAATGCCGAGATGATCAGAGCGTGTTTATTTACATGTTTACCAAGCACGTGTGGTTAACGCAGATATGATGCCTTGCAATAAGTATCTATTTAGTGTTTAAACATCTTAACACCTGTTTTGTTTCCAGAAAGAGTAAAAGCTATTCTCGTTTTAACTGCACATTAACTGCACGTGTGGAAAATGTGATGTTGGGCAAACAGGAAGAATGATCAGCACGAGACTAAAAGGAGATCAGAGAAATATAAAAAAAATTAACCCGTAAAAAAAAGTTTTTCACTATAAATCCTTTATATGCGTGGCGGCTAGAGTCCTCTCGTCCTCTGGCTTGAGATGGCTGCCACCTATGGGTCAGATGATTGCCTGCCACCATTAAGCAATTGGTAATTAAATATATTTTTTTTGTCCAAAAAAGTGTAAAATTTTGGAAAAAATTTTTTACGAACATTAATTGTCATGCACAACGAGTTTGTGTGGAAAATGTCAGCTCGATTGGATCACGGGAAGTGGGTTAAAAAACGACCGAAAGATTTGCATGGTCGTAAGCAAGCAAGCAAGCGCGCAAGTGAACTTAATATAAAGGATTTAAAAACTCCCAAATACAACTGTCAGCAGTAGCAGAACACGCGTGCCAACAAGGACACTCGATTGATTTGATGTTGAAGTTCTGTGCAAAACTATCTACTACTGGACAAGACTAATTAGATAATCCCTCGAATTTGAAATAAATAAAGCAATTTTTTACCGTTCGGATAGCTACCGCCTTAGTGCTGCGTGGAAGCGATTCATCAAATAATACATAATTGAAATGCATGCCTACAAAGGGCAGCGTACTTCAATAGAGATTACAGTTGGTACGGCTATTTTAATACACACAATGGACAGGAAGGACAAGATCAAAGGGCTCGCATGATGTGCATGAATAATGTACGAAGACTTAGTAATCCCCCCCACCCACACTTTGCGCAAGAGCGCAGAAGCGTGGTCACCACATCTACGCCTCTACATAAAGAACGAAACAGGTGGACTTCTCCACAAACCTGGTTGTCGCCTGATGAAGCTAGTTGTAATTACTGGCGAAACGTCGTACTCATATTGTAAATGTTGTGGCTTGGCTCACCGGTGTGATGCACTAGTGACGAATTGGCATGTTCTGTTTACGTGACAACCCTTACTAGTTGGCTGTGTCGGGTACACATTTATATATTTATTCGATCTAACCCAAAAAAAACTCTATTATGGATGATATTGGTCGCGAAAGCCGACGTGTTAAACTATTATTATTTTGAATATATTACTGCTATGTTTAAACCCAATTAAAAAAGATGGTGCATGTAAAAAAAGTAGTATATCCTAATGTATGTGTTTGGCAATATCCATATTGTTTGGTTTAAACCAGAAAATCGAAAGTTGACTGCTTTGTAAAAGCAAGCAGATGAGATGCTTATTGGCTGTCTTTTATGTGCCACAACCGGATTATCGGGTACCTTTTCCAGCATAACCCTGTTCCAGCCGTGTATCTGAGTTGAATCGGCGCGTGTGTGTGTGAACAAGCGCAAGATCGTCGCATGTTCTCACTGCAAACAATAGTTTTCCCTCGTTATATATTTTTCAGGTATTGTATCCTAATTTATCCCCATCAGGGCCACGTAACAAAAGGTGAAAAAACACCTCCATGAGGATATATTCCAAAGAAGTGTGCAATCATGCGGTGTTAGAGAATGGCTCAGGGAAGCAGATATCACAGAGCTAATTCGTAGCTCCGTCAAGCAACATGCAATGCCACAGAGACCATTAACTCGCTACACTCAAGCCATCCACCTCGTGGCAGTTGAAATGCAAGCCAAGGCGAGTATATTTCTATGAATCATGTTTCTCGTTTGATTAACATGGGAGTCGATCGAGGTGAGAAAAAATGTGTCAATAAGTTCCAACAACAAGATTGTTTACGTGAGTTATTACCTCATGTGCAGTAATACCTGTCAAACTATCTGATGGTTTTTAGCAATCATTTAGCAACCACGGCCAATTGCCCTTCGTTCGTGGCATGGGAAAAGGCAGCATTATTTGCCGACGGAATATTTTGTGGCACGTTTCATTTTAATGTTGTTTATTAAAATATTTCACAAGGATAATCCCTCGAGATGGAGCATCTCATTTGCAAGGTGGTCCAGGTTATCAAAGTGACGCGTGCATAGCAATCACCGGATCATCCGAGGACGATTTGGCCCCTAAGTGCCCTCACCTCCTAGGCCTTGTGGGCCGTGGGGGCCTTCAGGCTTCAACTCTAACCTCATGAAGCCCTATCTAAGGTGTCTATGTGCAATCGTAAAATATAAACTACTCTTAGGAAATAAATTAATAGACAATAACACGAAGGAATGTTTGTTTGTTTATTTATGTATTTAAATAAAACGTATTCATGCTCTAACATGTTAGAAAACAGTCCCTAGTAAATTTTGATTTAAAGCTTTCGTGACTGCTGGGATTCATATTCTGGGTTTTTT
>CM025631.2:9069562-9087733 GCA_014621495.2 Entosphenus tridentatus | reverse complement strand
ATCTCACACACTCACACACGTGAACATCTCACACACTCACACACGTGAACATCTCACACAGTCACACATGTGAACATCTCACGCAGTCACACACGTGAACATCTCACACAGTCACACACGTGAACACCACAGGCTCACGTACAATGTACTTGAGCTGCAACAGTAGCGACTGTCGCGTGCGCGTTTTAATTAAAGATGCAGATAAGCTGAGACGAGCGAGTCCACGCATGAGGCAAATTTCAGGTTTTCTGAGATGAACACATTCCTTCGCACCTAAAATACTTCTAAATGTGTCAAAACCTTCATTGACTCTTTCAAATTAACGGCATTCCTTTTAATGGCTGATGAAACATTAAGGGTCGTCTAATCCTGAATTGTTTTAAAGCTACTTTCAAAATATTTTGCCTCGTTAAAACATTGTTTCATTATATTAGTCGAGTATTTTTTTGTGTTACCGAATGCGAAATTTCTCTCTTTATGTTATTTTGTATTTACATAAATGTTTACTCGGTCTACATTATGAGAAATTAATTGGTCTCCCGCATTGTAAGAGCCGGGATAATGACATTGCTTAAACAATTTCCAGACCAAATAATTGATGCTTGTGCTAACTCCAATCGCACGATTAACATATGATTAACATAGAGGACATTGTTTTCATTTTAAATTGGGTCGGTTGTTTTCCCATCATCACCGCTACCACCACCACCAGCATCAGCAGCAGCGGCCATCAGCAATCCACTGGCAGAACGACGACCTCCCAGACTCGTCACCGTTCTCACGATTCCGCGGTGTTCTAAATCCACCTCCCACCGGAGCGGATTTCATTGCTCCATCTCGTCAGGGTTGACGTCCTCACACGGGGGTGTTGTCCCCTCCCCGTGGCTGCGGGTAACTTCTGTTGCATATCATTTTATTGACAATGCATTGCTTAACAATTACCCGTGTCAGATTAACGTTGAAAGTGAAAGGGCGCTATTTATTTAATGGGCCTAACCCTAAAGGCACCCACAATGTAATAACGTTGCTGTTACTTTACCGTATACTCTTTGGTTCTTTCGGTAAAGTCACGTAGGTAGAAACATTTAAAATATTTTAAATAATTATTTTATTTTTCTACCGACTTGACTTAACCGAAAAATATATATATTATATTTTTTATTTCTTTTTTCTATCTACTTGATTTTACCAAAATAACCAAAGAGTATGGATTTCTGCAGTCAAGAAAGCTCCAAATCAAGACTGCACCGTATATTTGTGCGTGTTAAATAGGGTTTGCATTGCGGCTCTTAAATTATAGATTAGTCTTTTTAAAGTATTCTTATGACTTTTAGTTGCCGACCCCCTGGGCTAGAAGGGGGCCTTTGTCCAGCAGTGGATTGTCCAGGGCTCCTGCTGCTTGGCGCTGCAGATTGGTGATGAATGCGGCTCGTGTCGATGCGTCTGGCTGTTTGTTTTGCATGCAGCTCATAGAGCCCTGCTGCTGCAGAGCACATGGGCACGTCTAACTCAGCGTACTCGGCATTCATTTCCATCAACGCTCACGCGATATGATTTTAATGTGGATCAACTGCTCAGGCATTACCCCAGGCGAGAGGCTGGGTCAGAAGGTAAACTAATCCCCACGCCGTATGCACGCGAGTTAGTGTGGAGATGGAAACAATTAAAATGCACGCTTACGGAAGTGTGGTTGGCCGCCTTCCCTAAACGATCTCCGTTAATTGCGCCGTGTGTGTGAAAGTGCGGTTCTGATTAGGGAAATGACAGATTTTGCACTCCGTCGGCTCTTGACGATGCTCCGTCTTCAAATTGAGAATAAAACATCGACCGCGTAATCCCCCTCGCCCCCTCCCTCGCCCCTCCCCATCGCCAGCCGCTGCTGGGCGAGGTGCCTCCCAGCGCAGTCGTCGGCGCGGGTTGAAGGCGCAGAACGCAAAGCGCGGTGCTGGTCCAACAATGGGGCTTTTTGATGAACTGCCCTCTGCCGACAACGTAGCCTCAGGTCCAGCCTACAGCACGTGCTCTATGCATGACGGTCGGCCATCCAAGCACTACACAGGCATATAACTGGCCAGAACGTGCACATTCAATCCAGCGACCTGAGTTTCATTCCCAGGCATGGATAACATCGGCAACAATTGGTATCTGATCCTGGTCAGGGTCTCCCCGGTCAATTCAATCTCATAACGAGTACCTGGTGGTGTGGTGTGTGTGAGACAAAGGCAGCTGGGAACGTGCCAATTTCACCTCCGCCTTGTGTTCCATGCTGGCTTCAATCGGTGCTCGCTAAGAGCGATGCCGCAGCTGTCTGTAAAGTTGTGTGCGTGTTGCGAGTTGGGTGTGTGCCTCGGTTTGTTTTATTTTCCGTGCGAGTTTGTGCGGGTGCGTGACGTGTGATCCTTGTGAGCATGCGTGCATGAATACGGGGATATCTCCCATGTAGGGGACGCCTATTAAGGCCGTGCATGCGTGTGAGCGATGGGTTATCTTGCCCGGTGTACACAAGTCCCATTATTATTGACTAAATTAAGTCGTGTGGTTAGAGGGCGCCAGCAACGCCTCTTTGTTAATTCAGCTGCTATCAATGTTAATGCAGACACCTACCTGGGTTAGACATTAATTATGGGGTCACCTACACTTGAGGCGATATTGTCTGAATTGGGACATTAAGGGGATTCAAACAATAGCCGTCCCACCTTCAATCCTCCTCTCGCCTATGATGTAACACGTACGACAATTTATCGACCCACTGTGCCCCGTAATGTTATGCCGTGAAGGATATCTTGCACGTTCTTTCAATAAGCGCTGCATCATCATCATCATCAGTCATGGGTCACTCCACTGCTGGATGAAGGCCGGTCCCACAATGCAACAATCCACTCGGCACTTGCAACGTGAGCCGATTTCATCGCGTCGCCTTCCCGATGGACGCCCTCTCGGATGCGTTCCACTCCCAAGAGCTTCATTCAAGTGAAACGAGTGGAGCGACGACGGTTGAATGAGTAAGAATACGAAGAGCATACTCTTAGGTTTTTTCGGTAAAGTCACGTAGGTAACAATAAATAATAACAATAACAATCATATAAATAATATAAATAAAATACAATTTAAAAAATAAAAATAATCGAAATAATAGAAATAAAATATTATTTAACTATTTCTATAATTTTTATTATTTATTTTTAACTACGTGACTTTACCGAAAAAACCTAAGAGTATGAATCCTTGCAGTCACGAACGCTTCAAATCTAGAATTAATACGAAGAGCACTTTGACAGTGTTTGCTAGCTTAAGCTGATGCTGCGTATGTGTGTTGAACTTGTTTCGCCTGGTACCTAACCAACCGTGATAATCGGAGGTTCGCGGGAAGGACAACAAACTAAACACAAAAAGCAGTGCGAAAAAAATGTGTTTTCAAGTGCGCTTAATAATACAGTATTGGTCTGCAAAGCCTATAGGCTGATAAACTTAAATACATTTGTATTTCTGTGTGTAGACACGAAACATAGTTCTGCTTATATTTGCATTCATAGCATTGGGCGAATGCACACCATAACAGTGTGTATTAAAATTGCAATAAGAAGAAGACGAATTGGACAAAATAATTCACGTGCGAAAAGTTTTGAGACTCACCGGGGATTTCCCAGCTAAATGAATCCATTAGAACTTCCGTTAGTTTCAATAAAGAATGCAGCAGTCGCAGCAAGCTTCTGTCAATGTTGTGAACGCGCCGAAATCCCCACTCAATGAAGCTACACGTGACTTGGGAGAAGTGTCGACAACCCGCGATTGACGCTGCTTGGCGAGATAACCCCTGAATGAAGGTGCAATGAGCGCGTTCACGGGAGAGGGCCACACGAGATGCGTTTTGTAGACCTGGGCAGTTTTTTTTTTACAGATTGTGAATTCAGCCCGGCAACTTGGGTAGAAGCGTTGGATGTGCGTTGCATGTTAATTTGTTTAACATGTAGCAGACTTTCGCGATCAATATCATCCATAAGAGGTTTTTTTATGGGTTAGATCGCGTAAATATATAAATGTGTCGTTAAACCCGCCACCACCCGACACGGCCAACTATTAAGGGTTGTCACGTAAACAGAACGTGGCCAATTCGTCACTAGTACAGCACCAACCGGTGTGCTTACTAGGTGGCTGTGTCGGGTGGTGGCGGGTTTAACGACACATTTATATATGTACGCAATTTTAAAAAAAAAAATTCACAATGCCGTGCCCGAATCGGTTGCACGTCCACACGGTTGATCTTTGCGAGGTTTCTATGTATTTGTGACGGTGAGGAACCGCTGAGAGATTGCGTGGCGTGACGCCCACTGCACTCTCTGCCTGCGTCAGCGACGATGTTTACCGATTTCTGGGCCTCTACTCGGTTGACTCAGCCTTCGAGGTGGTATAAAACAGAACCCTTGATGCACGCTGCATGGTAAATGTTCATATTCATCACGTGATTGCTGGACCGGTTGTCAAATTGACTTCTTCGCCGTCGCGGCAGAGTCTTTGCCGCGTGCTGCTCGCCTTCAATTAACTCTGTGCCGCTTTAATGGGCACCGCGAATTAAATAAGGAGCTTTACTTTCGATATTATTAAAGTATGATCCAAAAGTGCACCTCCCTCGAATAACACAAGCACCGAATCCGTGTTCTCGGTGTCCAGGCGAGGCACGTAGTCATTATTATAAATGCGTTAATAAAACCAACGTTAATACAATTTTAAAAATAATAACGATAACTTCATAATCATGGTGCAGAGGTCGCTGGTTCCATTCAAAATCCTCGTCTTGGGTATCCTCGATGGCAACTCAGCCTCAAATTAATCGGGGTGCGGTGTATGAACATCATCACTGGAGAGACAAAGGCGTCCGGGTATGGCGCTGGCTACACCTGCCCTTTGTGGGTCACGTTGGCCTTAATGGGTGCTCGCTAACAGAACCTGCCCCCAACAGTGTGTATGGCTATGGGGCGATCTTTGTGTTCATAATCCACACTGGGCTGCACACGTACTGGGGGATCACAACAATGGAGATGCATGTTGCCAGATTCCAAGCTGTTTCCATGACGAGTTTGCGTGCGTGCACCTCTTAATCCAGCAAGCGTGGAGCCTGAGTCGAGGCTGCGACGTCTCTGCACGAAGTACCGTGCAGATATCTTGACACAAGACCCCTCGCTTCAGAGGCAGCGAAGTCACCCCATACGATGAAGGACCGTCTCAAGACCGAGGCTTTCGTCAGCGTAATATCACCATCAGCCATGATCAAGCACTGAACTGCTAGATGATGGCCACCCAGAGCCATCGCAATCCCCAACAACAGAATCCGACTGGACGAATCCGATGGGCCATACAGCTCTCTTGCACACATGCCCAATACTGTGATGTATGAAAGCAGCACTTGCGCACGAGATAATGTAATCGCTCCATCTCGATGGTTGACGTCTCCCCGGTGGTGTCCCTCCCTTGGCTGCCACTTGGTTGTTCGTCTCGGCCCCCCGGAACCGCGTTGCCTTCTCGTGGGCTTTCCTGTCCAGGCCGCCAACCTCTCTCAGCGGTCAACACGAGATGAGGACACAGAACGAGGAACACGAATGACTGAGAGAACTTATACAGGTTATGGGCATCCCAACCGCGCATGCATAAATATCTTCGTATCGAACTACGGAGCATGTAATGTGCATTGTATAACAAATATTGAATAATGTATTCTCATCTGCCCAATTACTTGTAAATATGATTTAGTGACATTTCAATGGCAATGGCTGAGACGTATCGCATTTTCCAAATCTTTCTCGTTTTAATATGGTCCAAGAACGTTATTTGTGGTTGTGGTGCCTAATGCCTTTACTGTAAGCATGCTTTTTTACAATAAACATTGTTGTAATAAAACAAATTTATACATATAAACTTAGGGGCATATATAAAGTGAAATATTGACTCATAGACAGGGAGATGTGATTCGGGTAAAGGCAGCTTTATTAACTTTATATACCATTTTACCTTTGATATATTATGTTATGTCAAGTGTAATTTAAAAATCTCTCTAAACTAAAGCAATAAAAAAAGTTACAGGCAATAACTGCAAAGATGGGAATTCTATTCATAGAATGCTATCCAGGACTCGTGTTTCTCAAGGCCAAAATTACTCAGTCCAGCAGCAGCAGCATGCCCTTGGTCCTCGCACATCTGATTAATCAGTGGCGCCGCGCGTGGTAATGCCGGTGTCTAGATTGTCATTAAAAACAATAATTGCCGGGATAATTTTCTCTTTTTTATATCTTCATCCGTGTTATAAGATTGTAATTTCTTAGCAACAAATTCCATATGCCACATTAAATGTCCCAACACAAATGTAGGCACTGTCCACACGTGTAAAGTCATGCTCTTTAATGAATTCAGAGGAGCTTTGATACTTGTTTTTGCACTGTATTTACCGCAAACTCTAACAAGTCGTTTTGACAGCGCGACGGTGATGTGTATGTCTTCAGGATAGTAACAATGAGACCCGTCTTATACCCGGGCTGTATCATTTCAGAACCCTATATTTGCTAGATGGTAGGGCAGGAGGAACAAATAAAAGGTTGCGCTGGGTAGGACACGTGTGTGCAGGATGGAGGAGGGAGGGCCGGTGACCGAGACAGCCAATGCAGCGGTGTCCACGAGTCTGGCGACCAAGAGGAAGATCGCAGAGCGGATGGTTGGGGACTGTCGGGACAGATCTTGGAGGTCACGTGTTCTGCTAATGAGTCGCTGCAGGAGTTGGCAGAGGGCAGAGAGCGCTGGCGAGCTGTGGTGGCATCAACGGCTTTTGCCACGCTGACATCTTGACCTTGATGACACTCAGTATTCACGCAAGCACAGCGCTGAGCCAGTGAGGTCGAGAACAACCACAACAGGCCGTCGTGGCAGTTTGAGCGACATCACGTGGGCAATGGGATTTCGAGATTCCAGAATCATTGTTTTCTCTATTGATTTCACCTGCTGCATTTGAACGTCCCGTGATCTTTGTTGTGTAATTGTCCATGCAAGAGCATGAGTGATGAGAATGGATATTCTGTTTTATGGGTCAGTAAAAACACTGACACTCTTTTTCCCCCTTTTCTAATATAAGAAAGGAAGCAAAGTGCAGCAGATGCTCTCATCGCCCCATATTAAAATGAAGTCAGTCGAAGGCAACTACTCGCTTTGCTGGGTCAATAGCAATTATCATAGTGTTTAAACACGTCACATCACTGAGTATGATTGAGCAGGCTGCAGACATTCTCAACCGCATGCCAGCGTAACCAGGTTGCCACACGAGCCCTCACGAAACTCTGGCATGTATTTTATTTGTTTAGCCAGGAAAGGCTGAGTTTCAAGAGGGATTCTGCGAAGCCCTTTACGGGATGAAGACATTTGCGAATTATTTTTCAAATTCGGTCAATTTAGACCACGATGCCAGCACACGTGCCCTACTCTTTCTTAGAATGACGTCACATGATCTGAAGCGTGCACCTCATGGCTGGTCTAAGCCGCAGTATTAACCGGGGCGGCTGTGGAATCGAGGCGCGGATCTCTGTAACACGCGGAAAAGTCAATGTGCCTCAGCACAAGTTCGCATTTTATGTTTTATCCCACTCAGGTCAGTTACTCTGGCTTCACAAATGTCTGGGATGAGTATGGCAGCGAGAGAAGTGGGTCTGGTACTTCAACACTTATGACTTCGCGACTATTATTCATAATAAAGGGTGTTTGTTTGGATGGCGGAAATATAAACGTGTCGTTAACCCACCATAACCAGACACAGCCAATTAGTAAGGTTTGTCACGTGAACAAAACGTGTCAATTAGTTACTTAAGAGATTGGAGCGTAAACCCGCAACAGCTACAATTTGAGGTACGACGTTTCGCTGGTGATGACAACCAGACTCATCGGGCGATTTGCCACAATTGTGAAGGAGTCGTCCTGCTTCCGGTCTTAAATAGAGCAAGATGATGATGCCATCCCTATGTGCGGCACTTTCTTCAACTCAACGTCTGTGGGAAATCCGTGGCAGCCAAACACATTGAGCTTAGTCGTCGGCGGTGATGGCAGCGAACGATAACAAAACTGTTACTTTCCCTCCGTGCCAACAACGGTGGCTCAGAGCTTGTGAGCCTCTTATGTAACGTAAAGCACGTGTCATGTCCCTTCTATCTCCTGCCACGGCCGAACGTCCATCTGCACCAGCTGCAACTGGCAGACGCCCACGTTTCGCCTTGCCCTGCAGAGGGAGATGGCAGCGAGTGGTGGAGTGGCGGTGGAGGCGTTACGACTGGAGTTGGTGGCCTCTGAGAAGCCACGCTGTCCATGGCTTGTGCGTTCATTAGAGTGGCAATGTTTTAAGTGGCAGGTTTTGGATTTTGTTGTTGTTGTTTATCCATGTTTTTTTTTTATTTCACAGCGATTCTTTGCCGTACCAGACGACATTACGGATGTGTTTCCACATTTTTTTTATTAATCTGAATCATTTCTAAAATCAAGCCTAGATATGTCAAAACAGTGGTGTTACATGAAGTGACGTCAATTGGCGTTACGCGGCATTGTGTGACGTCACTGTTAGTAGCACAGAGAGACGATAAATTATGACGCAATGTAAATCATTCGAAATATCTTGGGTACATAACATCCGAAATATTGTCCATGAAAATCGAAAACGTTCAAATGCGAATTTCATCCCTACCACGTGTACAGTGGCTATGCATGCAAATGTGATTTGTAACTTTGATCCTTCCCTGTGTATCGATAGTTCACTGTTAATGTGCCGCTGTATTGAGGGACGACTGTGCATCATCTTGGCGTGGTCTGGGACTGCTTTGCTGTTGTTGCTGCTGCCTTTTCCCGAGCTTGATGAATCGGACTTATGTAATTGAGTCATTTGTTATTCATTTACATTGAGTGACTTGCTTAACAATTTCTCTATTTTGCACACCTATCGCTGTTCGTATTATTTTCTGTTATAACTTGCTGATCCGACCATATATTGGACATCAGTGAAAAAGAGCTTTAAAGCTAATCGGATTTCTCCTACAGTCTAAATTAAGATTCTGATTCTAAGTGGCGGTGACAATGACCATAGGTGGTCCCTATTGTTCCCCACCCCCTATTCTCTTATCCAATCATCTGCTGGATCGTCACAGCCCCGCCCCCTCGCTGCTGCCCCCCACCGCGGCCCCTCACGCCCCCTCCCAACGGTGTGATGTCATTTACCAATCCCCTTCGTCACATGGGGTGGATGTGGCCCCCTTTGACACTGGTTCTAAAATAATAGGAAGCTTTATAACACGACTGACATGCTATTTGTTTTGATGTGAATGCATTGCATAGGAAAGGAAAATCCGACAAAAAATGCATGAGCATCTAATTAAAAATGCGTTATTGAAAAATTACGAAACATACAATTATTTCTAAATGTGATGTATTTGGCGTTATTTACGTTGACCTCTCTGTTCCCCACCATCCCACTATGAATGCATTACCCAGCACTGACAATTGCAAGCCCCTGCGCTGACTTTGAGTCACATCTTCCCGACTGTCATTAGCGGCTACGTCACAACCGTCAAAAGAATTCCATGCACACGAGGAAAGCCTCCAAAGAGAAGGTAATTTCAGCCCATCGCTCATCTGCCCTGAGGCCACATCTCAGGATCACAGGGCCAGCAAGCTGCACCTTAGCACAGTCGCCTACTTAATGCGGGCTGCCAAACGAGAGCTCATGCTGGAAGTGCATGTTGGAAAAGCCCCATAATGTTCAGATGAATCGCCGCCTCCTTTGGTGAATGGCACACAAATCTGCGAGCTTATTTCTCTATCAGCGTCGCCAGCAGCGGAAGATGGCAGCAGCCTTCACGCGGCCCCCCACTCTGTGTTAGGTGAGACATCACGGCGCATGCCATCAAAGCCGCGGACGAACATCGATCGTCAGATCTCCCGGTCCCCTGAGCAACAACACACCAGCAGAAACATGCACATTCCAAATAGTGTTTCCACGATTTAGTTCCTTCAAATGTGTCCACTTGCATAATCATCATAATCGTCGGCCACGATTCATCCACTGCTGGATGAAGGCCTCCTCCGCAAGCCATCGCCATACTCCGGACAACCTGGCTAATGAGATGTTAGGGGATGGTAGAGGTGAAATATGAAATTAATGCGTATCAACTTCTCATGGTGCTGTACTGCAACAATCCACCGTGCTTGTGCAGAGAAGCTGATTCCATCGCTCTGTCTCCGTGTTGAATGCCCTCTCAGGCGTGACTGACATTTAGACGTGTTATTACAGCTCCATGTTAGCATAATTCCTTGCAAAGATTTAAAAGGTTACTAAAATCATTCAAGAGCTACGTTCAGTCCAGTGGCGACGCTAGGCATTGAGTAAATGAAGCAAAAGCGTCGGGCCCTCAAGGGGTGCAAGAGGTCCCCAGAATCATGGCAACGAACGTGAGTGCATCCAACATCGGCTCAAATTAAAATCAAAAAAAAAAAAAAATCCCTCTCGTCTCTATCAAGTCTGTATTTGTCCCTCTCATCTCACGATATCTCCATTTTTGTCAACATTTCCCTTATCGCAATGCAGTACATATGTAGCCTTTGTCTATATCCCTTCCATCACGTCACGATTATTTTATAAATTGAAGCGGTGGGGAGGGGGGCGACAAAAAAATATTTGTTACTTGCGGCCCCCAAAGGTCCAGAGACACCACTGACTACAGAGCGTGACAAACACCTTGTGTGACCTAAACAACCCGCCCATCGTCTGCACAAATTGTTGCGGTGACACCGAGACACCCATTCCCCCCCGCCCCCCACCACCTTCCCAATGCCCCTTGTCGCGTCACGTGGTTTCACGTGAGAAAAGATCGACGCCAAGCGAGCAGCGGCTGCGCATTTTTTCGTATCAACTTTATTTATTTATTGCAATGGGTAGCACATGTGCAAATTGCCGCCCAAGGCAGCCTAGCGCAATCATGCACAAAATTGTATTCTGTACAACATTGAAGCGGCATGCGATTACATTTCCATTTGATGTCACAGCTTCCTTCTATTCCAGTAATGCCAATGATTACAGCAGCTTGTCACCATATGCATTAACAGCTTTTGTATTTTTTTTTATCCCCGGGGGCGAACGTACACAGTCAATTGTATTCTGCAGTCCTAGGGTAGTGTTTAAAAATACAAGCCTGGGATTCTTTTCCATATATACGACCAATTTGCAGGGGTTTGTCAAAATAACCGCCTGTCCGAACGCGCGTTACAAAGAGGGCTGTTTAAGAAAACAAATTGCTTATTTATGAGGAAGTATTGGGGGTGGGGGGGTAGAATGCAAAAGAGGAACAACATAAAATGACGGAGCGTGTTTTTCAAGAAACGTTCGCGAAAAGTGTGGGAGCGACACGCACCTCGTTTGCCCGGGACGACGCATGCTCTGACAACGAGCGTCACAAATTGCCTTCGATTGTTTTGAGGACTCAGAATGGACCGTTTTACGCCACGTAACAAACCACGCGTGCAATTCACAGGCGTGCCTCTGCTGTGAGTAAACGGACTAAACGGGCAGTTCTGTAGTGTGGGTTATGCATTTGTGTTCCATTTATAAAATGTTAAAAGTCAGAGTGATGTCCTGCTCATACGAGAGCATTGCGGTGGTGCTCATCTCCTGATTGCAGCCCTCAGCCAAGGGTGGAAATTCTGCATTCCTATGACAGGAGCGAGTCTGTATGTTCGTACGTCTTTTCAACTTCTTTCGCACCGTACATAGCCAACCGTGCTTATTGGAGGTACTGCATTGGTATCGGTATTACAAATTGTTCCACTTGCATGCCGTGCCAATGCACACACGCATTCATTGGGTGAGTCCTGAACACTTTAAAACTTACACTTAATTTGCATGCGCAAACTGACGAGTAAATATTGGCCCAAGAATGTAATTTATTTACAAGGCTAATGTGACAAAGCAAACATTTGCCCATTAAACTACGCAGGTAGCTAGATTTAATCGAGGAAACTTGGTGATTTACTCTCACTCTTAAAACAACCGTCCAGTCTGTGCGAACCACTCGCACATATTCACAGAGGCCGGAACAGTAATGTTGACTGGTTAATTGCCCCTGGACTGAACAAGATATAATTGTATCAAGTGAGAATGGAGCAGAGTTTAAGCCAAGTATCCTAAGGCCATACATTGGCCCCCTAGGTACATTTTTGGCCTTTAATTAGCCATTTGAAATCCATCCACCCTATGTGGTGTGGGTCATGCATTTGTGTTCCATCTATAAAATGAAAAAAGTCGTAGTGATGTCCTGCTCATACGAGAGCATTGCGATGGCACTCACCTCCTGATTGCAGCCCTCAGCCAAGGGTGGAAATCCTGCATTGGGATCGTCCATGAATGACGCCACGCGATTTTGGACGATTTTTGCCCTCCCCCCCCCTTCGTCACACGGCGTCACAAAAAGGCAGACCCCCCCCCTCAAATATGACGTAACAAAGCTCTGCCCCCCCCCCTCCTAAAAAATAAAAAATGCTTCAAATCGCTTTAAACTATTGTTATTGTAGTGCGTATTTAATGTGGCGCTGCACTCTGATGTTGTAGGAGAATAAAAAAAAACGTGTTGTCTATATTTCTTTAAAGTTGCGCATTTTGATGTGACGTCATATTTATCAAACACCCCTCCCCTCGTCACACATCGTCACAAATGTCTTACCCCCCCCCCCAGGTGAGTGACGTCATTTATGGATGGCCCCATTCCTATGTTTATACGTACGTATTTAGAACTTCTTTCGCACCGTACGTAGCCAACCATGCGAATCAGATGTGCGGAGAGCCTATCCATAGGATAACCAATGTTGACTCCCCGACAGAGAGAATGATGATGGACTGAGTCAATTCCCAACCAGTAATTGAACTCGCACCTTTCCGCTTGTGAGCCGCTCGCCCTCCCACTGAGCCACCTGCCTGGGAATATTGCCACTGACTACAGCAGTTGTGTTCAACTGGTGGCAATAAATATTTGATTACACGCTCAAGTCAAACTCCTAAAGTAACATGAAAAGTAAATCAAACTTCTTTTTCTGAAGTTAAAAATAAACTACACTTTCCGAATAGGAGAGAGGACCCCATTCGTTTTGATGAAAGCATAAAAAACGGAATGTAGAAAAAAAAATCTCGAAAGAAATCAAACATCGCATCCGTCGCCTTCCAACAACAGGCGTGCCAACACTCACACCAGGGGAGCTCGCAAAGGGATATCCATCCGATTTCAAATTACAGCGTAAATGCAAGTGCCGTCACGGGCAACATTTTTACTATAGCTGCCCTATGGCCCCTTACAGTGCCATTGAAGATGGGTCAGTGTTTGGAGAGAAAGACATTGGCCATGGCCACGAATGCACAGAAATGATCATCGCCCGTTGCGAGTGGAGACTCATTGCACACGCTAATGCCACCGCTGCAAGACGATGGGAGAGCATTAAAGTGAAGCGGATTGCATTTTTTTTTTTTAATGAGCTTAAATATAATGATGCACAAATTTTAAGTATGGCGATGACAATGTCACGGGGGGGGGGGGGAGTTACTATTTTTGATATTGCTGAAATCCATACAAATGGGAATTTATTTAATTTAGCATTAATTTTGACACGAGGGAGAGAAATTGAGTGGCCTTTTCCCAGCATTTTCTGTCGCGTTACCAAAGTGGACTGAGATTACATTTCCAAGAAACTCGTGAAATTATTTTACAAAATCAAAAATTTCTGAGAACTGTATCAAACGCATGTGAGTGCCTTTCATCTTCTGCCACGATCGCAGGCCATGGGTGGTCGGAATCCCACGGAAGAGACTGCCGCTGTTACCGCAATACATCATTACGACACGCAAGCGGTGGAAGCTAATTGGATATGTCTTATCGTGCTCTTTATCACACCCGTGAAAGGTATGGAAAGGTCTGAAAGGTGAAAGAGGCTTAAAAAAGTGAGAATTAATTCACGGCCTCGCAACGTAAGCGTGTCACGGAAATCAAAGCAGGTCCGATGTGGCCTCTTGGTTTTGAACTCCGGTCCGTGGTTTACAACCGCTCGACTACTTAGCACTGCCAGCGAGTGATTAATTTTCTTCAAGCAGCAAAAGGTTTGCGGTTTTTCTTTTTTTATATTTCCTAGCCCTGACCCACAGTGGCCTTTGGGAAGAACATCTATTTTTTAACGTGTGATGGTTCAGAGTTCAGGGTAATTTGTAATTTAGAATGGGCTGACGATTTGTAATCAATTGCGTTGATGCTCGCTAGCTCTGCGTCGGTAACGAAGCCATTGACCAGATTTATTCGAGTGTGCCAGTTGCCCTGCCCTGTTTTCCCCCCGCACATTATTATAACGGAGTGATTAATACAGTTCCATTGTGAGGAACACGACATGGACTGCTGACGAACGTCTGTGGCACATCGCAAGGTATTGCATCGGCAAACTGATTCTATTGAGCTTATTAAAAGCTGTCGTCATTTTATAGTTCAATCGAAGCTTCATAAAGTGTGAAGCGCCACAAGCTTGTACCCGGTGTCAATTGTTACGCAAATATGGTCGCACAGACATACACACACACAGCCACAGGATTATAAGAGGCACCCCCAACCTTCGCTTTAAATTTCAGCGGGGGGAAGGTGCGTCTTAACCTCGAGAATACGCTGTTGATGAAGTCCTTTGGCATTCGGAGCACGCGATAACCACAGCTACATTCAGCGTTTGCCTTTTATTTTTTGCCTCTCTGCTGAGAATTACAAAATGGTAGGGAAATAATGAATTTCTGTTTTAATCAGTGTTCCAGTTTTAGCGTAATAAATTAATTAAATAAAACATTTAATTACGTTGATTTTTTTTATTCAATAATTACACTGAGAGGAGTAGGTTAAATACAATGAAAAACGTGGGATCGGCAAAGACATATCCCTCGAAGGGGGTGATGGCCCATGTTCCAAAAGAGTGGCTGAGTGAGGGCCAGGGAACGGCACACCGCTGAGAGGACCCCACCGTGGAGATGGAGGGAAGGAATCAGCTCGCGTGGCATGCGCTAGAGGTGGATCGTTCCATGGCAAAAACTGTGGGGGGGAAGATGACGACGGCTTAGGCAGGAGGCCTTCGTCCAGCGTGTCTTGGTCATGGAATAATCAATCGAGCATTGTTCAACGTTATCGTGTGCCTTTCAATTGAACAAACGAACGCACCCTAACTGTGACATGTTACAACACACACGTCGATACAGCCACACACCCGCATGAACGCGATAATCTAATTGGTAAGACAAATCTAAGAAAATTGCCGTGAAAAGTAAACATCCAGCTATCTGGAGCATGAGAGAGCAACACTAACCATCAAGTGCAGTCATGCCCGTTCGATTTGTCATGTTTGAACATATTAGCTTGAAAAAATAATTGTTTGTTATCACTGCTGCACAAAGGATGCCACCATGGTGCAATGATTAGCAGAGGTTGCCGGGTTTGATCTTCCAGCGCATATCTCCTTCCGCAAGTTGAAATTCCAAGACAAGCCACGATGCGCTTATGGCCATGCAACCTAAACTATGAGCCATGTCGTCAACCGCTGTGGTCCGAGTGTCCTTCAACGGAGGAATAGCAGAACGACACAAACTCTCTCCCAAGGCCCTTTCGTGGCTAGCAGACATCGATATCGGCATTCAGCTCCTGGGCATGCTGCCATATCGGCAGATCGCGTGTGGTGGGGTACAGCGTGGGTACTCCCAAGTCTTCCAAGACGTCTGTCCAGCGTGGAAGAGTAGGCCAAACAACCTCTCGAGCAGGTCTCTTGAACGAGTCGTGGCCCTTCCGCCAGCGGTGGCAGGAACAAGCAATTGCAGCGCTGCGCCTTTACATTAACTTTTCGCTGCAACGCACTGGCCTTGTGTAGCAATGTGCTACGTTAACACACGAGGACGCCACTTCATGTCCTATCAAGCACACGGGTAGAGACATAGTAATGCAACTACAGTGTCCATTGCTGTGTGATCTGCACATGTGAACTAGAGTACGATTGTAAAGTGCATCATGGAAGAAAAATAAAAGCACGATTTAAAATTCAGCAGATTGCGAGTCGTGCCAACCTGGGGGTTTTATCAGTTGGAGAAAAAAAAATGTGAATAAAACTCGCGGTGTCCTAATAGTTATGCCAAATGTCACGATAGAGACACTTTTTATCTAAATAGCATCTGCAGCTTCTCACACCCTGGGTGGAGGATGGATTTAGGCCGGCGGTTCTCTAATCCCCATCACAGAATGGCTTTTGGCGACCTCAAGAAGCAAACCCTTTCGACTGGCAGCTTCTCCAGCGTGTAACCAAGCCCACACCTTCGCGAAGTGACCTTTCCTTTCCATCTGGAATTTAAACAGCGTGCGCGCGCGTGTGTGCACACTCGTGCGTGTGTGCGTGCGTGTGGGGAGCAGTCGTGTAGCGGTTAGCGCGCTGCGCGATGAACCAGGCGGTCCCGAGTTCGATTCCCGCTCACGGCCAACACCAGTAACGATTATCTGAACCGGTTGTGGGCCTCCCCTAGGTTGACTCAGCCTAAAATGAATACCTGGTGGAACGTATAAAAATGGCCACTCGGGAGACAAAGGCGGACGGGCGTGGTGCTGACCACCCACCCCTTCGTATGCCATTCCGGCCTTCATAGGTGTTACTCGCTAACAACACTTGCCCCAACAATCTGTGAAGGCTACATGGGGGATCTTTGTCTTTGTTCGTGCATGTAGAAGCGCCATGTGGATTCGTGTCTCAAACTGAACCCCTCTATCTCCCCCCTCCCTCCCCCCAGGTGGTGCTGCTGTGTTGCGGTGGTCACCACACTGGACTTGCAATAACGAGACCACTGCTTTGATTCGATTTCCCCACACGGCAGTTATTATAAACATTAATAATGTAAAAAAAAATGTTCACACCCACCTCCGTTCACCCAGCAGTGTTAAAGGGTACAGTTACAGCCACAGTTCGATGGGCAGATCACGTGTGATGGGGTAAATTGTGGTTACTGCTGCCACCTCTGGATACGTCTGGTCAACATGGAAGAGTAGGCCAAAATTACCTACGGAGGCCCCTATGTCAGCAGTGGTATGAGTAAACAATTTAATGGCTACAAATGTACCTGCTTTGAACTGAAAATGTTTCGAATTAAATTCAACGGCCAGGTCTGTTTTTATTTTTAGAACATTTGCAGTACCTAATTGACAGTGCTCCTCGATAGCATTAAACTGAAAGTGCACCGCTCTTATATTAACCATTTATACTGTTGCCAGAAAAAAAGGAGAAAACATATTCTCAAATTTATACTGCAGTTTACGGAAGATTTATTATAGAGCATGCATTTGTATTGCAATTACAGCAATTATACGGATTAGAATAATCATATTCTATTTGAAAGTATGTGCTAGCTTTCTTACAGCCATCACACTGCAGGTCAAAACACTTCGTATGGTGCTTCTCTCCTCACACTTTCCAAAGTTCGTATAATAACCCAGCTCAGTTGAAGACATTAGCTCTTATTTATTACACCTTCAAAAGTGCTGTTTCTTGCTCACCACTTTGCATTTTGGGCCTTTTGCCCTGTGCTCAGCAACTATTATTTTGTACGAACAGATCCAAGCCATCCTCGGCGCACTGCTAAAAGTAACTACATTACGTTTTTTTTCGTTTTAATGGAAAGTGCTTCTTAAATTCATATTCATTGGTTCTTTCGGTAAAGTCACGTAGATGGATAGAAAAAAATATTAAAATAAAGTGAATACAAATATCACGACGTTTCAATCGCAACACAAGCGGTCGTCATCAGGAAAAGGGGTTATCCTCTAAAGGCAAACTGTTTATAAAGATTTTGAGATGGGCGTAGCCCAAGTGTATCAGCAGCATCAGCAGCATGGGCGGGGCAGCAACGCCAATGCAGCAACAATTAAATTGTGTCCGTATATATGGATGGCTTCATGAACGAATCTTTGTTGATAGCCAGTAGGCTTGCAGACAAAGACACAATTTCAACCGAGAGGAAGGTTATAGACTCAGCAATTATTGGAAAGATGTCATCAACCACTTTGGTCATGACTTGACTTGTGTTTTCTTGTCAATCAACCTCCACCGTCAGCAGTGTGGTGTGTGGAG
>CM025631.2:9047404-9069552 GCA_014621495.2 Entosphenus tridentatus | reverse complement strand
GCATTGTTGCTGCATTGGCATTGCTGCTGCATTGGCATTGCTGCCCCGCCAATGCTGCTGGTGCTGCTGACACATTTGGGCTACGCCAACCTCCAAACCATTGTAAACAGTTTGCCTTTAGAGGCTAACCCCTTTTCCTGATGACGACCGCTTGTGTTGCGATCGAAACGTCGTGATATTTTTATTCACTTTATTTTTTTTAAAAATTCTATATATCTACGTTATATGTTCCGCGGTCTGTTCTGAAAGACCACAGCCGCACACCGCAGGGTTATTCATTTTCCATTTGTGCACCAAGTGGCCGCATCTGCTACCGCCGTTTTGTGCGGCTTGTGGTTTCAGGGTTGTGGCCCAAAAGCTTCGTGGAAAATCGAAGGCGGCGATCTTCTGTGTCGGGTCTTTCATGAGGTGTTCGCAAATTTCTTGCGAACGAACATTCGGCTTCCCAGGCATCAGCAGGGCCGCAGTTGCATTGTTGAAGGTTGGAGCCAAAGAGGGCTCGCGTGGCTTTTCAAGCGGTCGTGGGGGACGTCACAAGAAGAGTTCTCAAGAGTTCTATCTTGTGGAGTCTCATTTTGCCAGCGGAGGCATGAGCGAGCAATTGCAGGGCCGCACCTTTGCCCATTTCACGCTCGCATAATCACAGCTCCATTACGCGGGCACGGGCGGCAAAGACTCTGCGCCCATCAGCAAGCAACGACGACGTCGTGCTGTTTGCATTGGCACTGGGAAATTACAAACTGCTGCGTCCCGTCATGAATCGAGATTTTTCATAGGAATTCATCCTCGACGCAATTACTTCGCATTTTATATCAAAGGCAACGTGTGTGTGTGTGTGTGCAGACAAAGATCCCCTGTATAGCCTGAACAGACTGTAGGGGCAAGTGCTGTTAGCGAGCACCTATGAAGGCCAGCACGGCACACGAGGGGGTGGGTGGCCAACACCACGCCCGGCCGTCTTTGTCTCCCCAGTGGCGATGTTTACACATCGTACCAGGTACTCATTTGAGGCTGAGTTGACCTAGGGAAAGCCCAGGACCGGTTCAGATAATCGTCACTGCGTGTTGGCCGTGAGCGGGAATCGAAACCGGGTCGCCACGTTCGTAGCGCAGCGCGCTAACCGCTACTACACTACCGCTCTTTGTCTCTTTGCATGTGCAGGAAAGTGAAGTGAGAAGAGGCGCAGCCCTGCAATTTCCCCACGCACGCCACTGCCGATAACCGCTGCAGTGCATCGCCCCAAAGACACACGTCTGTCAGTTTAACAGCAAACCTTAAACACCCCGTGACATCGTTCGCAAAAGTGATCCAAGATTGACAAATGATGCGCAAATTGTTCATTTGGAATGTGCATGGCAGTCATTGCCCCTCGTGCGGAAAACTTGGCAGGGCCCTCCCGAACAAGAGTCATGAAAAACGCGAGGCAGTACATCAAATATGGAGATGGCGGTGATGAAACTTGGCTCGATGGATTGTTGCATCGCGAGGCTGCGAGAGACGGCGAGAAAGTTAGGGAGGCTGACAATTAGGTCTACGATCCGAATCGGGGCAGTAAATGCAGGCAAGTAGCACTGCACAATTACATCACCTTCTTTAGAGGCAGGACAATCATTGCCAACAATTAACCGTGTCGATGATCTCAATAACAATTGAGATGATTTAATACGAAACATATCTGGTTGACTACGAAAAAAAATCCAACTGATTGTTATTAATTGCAGTGGGTCAGAAATACAATTCAAAATACATGTTGCACGGGGCAACATAAAAATGTTCCAACTACAATTTATTGCGAATATAATGACAATTGCCCTGGGACAAGTCCGACTTTGCTGTGTCACCACAGCCCATGCCACCTCTCTCTCCACCCATTAACTCGAATCTGGCCACTCTGTGGAAGCTGTCAGGAGTTCGTAGCAATACTGATTAACCATGTGCTTTGCCACATTACTACTTTATTATTCATGGAGCCCGAGCCTTTGGCCACATTTTAGTTTTGCTATTTTGTATTTCGTTTTTTACTTTCTCCAGTTTCATCCCGACTGTGCTGTCGGCGTTACGTCGCGAGGACCAAGTATCCGTTTTGAACTTACCTCGTGTTAAACACAGAAGCGGATATCACAGAACTACATCTGGGATGCTTTCAAGTGACCCCTGGTCCACACAGCTGAGGACAGAACGTTCCTGTCGGTTCTGCAAATGAGCGTAATGTCTGTAGCATAAGTCAAACCGATATCACAGTCGAAGACCTGGAATCAGCCAAATTAATGTCACGTGTCATGTCAGTTGTGCAGTCACGGGTAACCAAGATGAGACCATCAACGCATAACGCATTAACGATTTGATATTTCTCTCCTTAAATTCTTGATTTCCAGACCCATTCACTCTTTTTTTTATCAAATATCTTCAATGCGGCTACCTATGTGTGTAAGAGGAGTGGAAAATAACTCAGGTTATCTAAGGCACCATTGCTGCCCACTCATATTTCCAGGCATATCCGAGCTCATAATCATCACCAGCCATGATGCATCCACTGCTAGATTAAGGTCTCCAACCATGACAATCTCTTCATACAACAATCCATCTAGCTCCCGCATGCAAACACTAAAACTGTAAACTAAAACTAATCTCTTTCCATTTTACTTGTTATCAGGTGAAGGTCCACTGAGCTACACAGATCTTGTTCAGAGACGACCTGGCCACGAATGATAGCTCAACGAAGCGGCTTATCACATGTAAATTTATAGCAGCCAAATCCTCTCAACGCACGTTTCCAAATGTAGAGGGAAAAGAAACGGAGGACCCGGAAGAATAACCCACGAACTCCTGCATTGCAGGCGAGGTGGTTAACATGTGCCGATCCGTTCACTCCATCTCCTTGGGCGCATTCACCCCTTTGGCTGCCATTCCATCATCGTCCTCAACCATCGGCCGTGCTCCCTTCTAGCGATGCGCGCTGCGCCAAGGGACTTTCCGTGTTGTAGACCGTCACCACGATGTCTCTAACGCTCAATCCATGTGTGCCTCTTCCTGTCTCTCAGTGTAATTCCTAGGGGTGAGCCACTCCACGCAAAGTGTACACGGCACACCTGCTGAGCATGTGCACATTATACACAAATCAATCCACAGATTCCCACCCATGTACTTGTGATTTCCGACCTGGCGATGATCAGCGTTGGCTGATTGCGAGCAGCAAGCTGCGCCAATCATTTCCTGATTGTTGTGAAATTCAGCAATGGGTGGCACTGAAGCGAGCGTGCCTGTCGAGTGAGCGATTTGCCTGAATGTTCTGCTTTTGCCCAAGCAACACAGACGAAATTGATACTTGTAAAAAGGAAACAGGATGATGAGAAAATGTAACTTAATGAAGACCTGATTCAAGATAAAAAAAACAACCATTGCTTGAGATGTGTATATACATGTTTCCGTTGCTTTGAAACACATCATCCAAATTCCATGATCATCATCATTATCAGCCACGGTCAATCCACTGCTAGATGAAGACCTCTCCCAAGTCACCGCCACTTCTCTCAATCCTACGATGTAATAATCCACCGAGCGCCCACAGGTGGACATAGTTCATTGCTCCATCCCCCCAGTTGACGTCCTTACGAATGCGTTCCACCCCGCATCAGCCGCTCCATAGTCCCCTTCCAGTCATGGCGTCTCCTGCCCCACATGCACCTGCGATTAGCACGGTTGGCTACGTACGGTGCGAGAAAAGTTCAACATAGATGCATATAATACAGATCCACATGCTTTTGTTCACAGTCAAAATGATGGCTTACCTGCGTTCGCTCCCAAATGCACGTGCTCCTCTTCATGTCTCTAAGGAAAGTCACTTTGCTTATTTCGATGATGCAAGCTGCATTGCTCACCAGGCAATTGAGCGTCATGCACATCGTATCACTCTGCCTTAAAGGAACAAACTTAATCTGGTTCCATTACATGACAATCTTCATTTAATATAATAGGTATGCTTGTGCATTACACACACATGTATTTTGAATATACCTTTGCTAAAAATGTGTGTTTTTTAACGATGTTGACAAATGGCACGTTGAGTAACAAAAATGTATTACGAATAACAGGTACAAAAGTAACATTCATGAGAATAAATAGAGAAAGGCAAGTTCTATTTATTAGACACATGATAACCAAAAAAAGTTAATATAATACTTTGACTGGGACAATTATCGGTACAATAAGCCGGGAAAGGCAGTGAATTAAGTACATTAGCCATTTAAACAATTGGATGCAACTGGGAGTTTCTACTGCACCGTTCTTGATTAATATCATGGCCAGAGATAAATGGTCTTCCATAATCGCCGACGCCTTTGAGAACGGAAATGGCACACACAGCGAGCGAGATAGGACGGAGTAATAATGTGTCTGGGTGTTTAGCCGTCCATTTACTATTCGTGAACGTGAGTGGGACTGGGCAAGACAACAAAAACATTGCAAGAGGGAATAATGGCAGATGCTCAAGAAGAGTCACGGAGTGGCAACCAAACAGCAGAAGACACCCGAGGGTACGTCCAGCGAGGAGATGGAGTTGGTGTGCAGGTACGAGGTGGATCATTACATCGCAGGAATTTGAGAGGTGGTGGCATCTTCGAGAGGTCTTCATCCAGCAGCGGATTGGCCATGGCAGATGATGATGTATGTGTATGTTATATACGGTGGGGTGGATTTCATTGCACTCGATTGCAATATTGATGACCTTCATTTAATTCTTGGCCATTTACAGCGGTAGTAATCGGCATGTGAGATGTGACATGGGGCTCGCCCTACGTTGACTCAGCTTGTAATGAGCACAGGGAATGAAATGCGATGTGAGCACATCGCAAGGGTGACAAAGGAGGCCGGGTTTGGTACCGACCCCACGAATATTGAATGTGTCCATGCCAGCATAATAGGTGCTCCCGAACAACGCTCGTCCTGTGCAAAGACAAAAGCACAAATCTCCCATATAGCCGATGCAGGTTGTTGGGGCAAGCTCTGTTCGCGAGCACAAGGTGGTGGGTTGCTAACACCATGTCTTTGCCGGTGGCAATGCGTACACACTGCAGCAGGTTTTCATTTAAGGCTAAGGCAACCTAGGGGAGACCCAGGACCGGCTCAGATATTCACCACTGTTATTGGTCGTGAGCGGGAGCCGAACTCGGGTGGCCGGGTTTGTAGAGCAGTGCGCTAACCACGAGACTTCTCCACACACACGGAATTGTCCTTTACACACACATGGAATCGCTCATCTTAATGAGCAACATATCAAAGATGTCCCATATTTGTATTTTCGTTTTTGATATAAAATAAAAAATGTGTTTGATTGCACATCAAAATTGAACAAACTAATTCACGCGATCGCATTGGCAAGAAAGCACGTGCACAAATAAAACACATATTGGACCACAACGTAGTCACATTTGTTTCTTCATATTACTGACATATAGCCAGTACTCACATATAGCCAGCCGACCACGTGTCTCAGCAGCAGAGCACGCGGCTCACAATCGTCAGGTTGTTTAAGTCCCAGCTGGGGCTTGACAGCACATCATCGCTCGTGACGACGGCTTTGTGGTGAAATCAACATTGGTTATCGTATGAATAGACTCGCCTCTGCCATAGGAAGGCTTAATTTCCACCACTGACTCAAGGGAGATTATGCATCACCCCGATGCTAATTTGAGGCAGGAAATCAATTTGACTTCACTATGTTTTTTTTCACCCAGTGTAAATAACATGGATAACAATTTAAATGGCTATCCTCCGGCGGTAACTCAGTCACCGAGTGTGTGAGTCACCGAGTGTCTGAGTTACCGAGTCTCTGACTTACCGCTGTTCTTTTTAGCTGGAAGAGTAGAGGTGGAAATTCTATCATGGCGTTGGACGTGAAAACGTAAAGTGTATGTACTGAAACATATTGCGGTTTCCTTTTTTTCCCGGGCTCCCACCTCGTTATAATTAAATGTTTTCATTTTACTCATTCAGGTTCACAAAGGTAAATGCTCATTGTTTTTATAATTATGAGCATAATCAAACTGAGGAAAGATAATACATATTTGTTAAAGCACTACATTTGAGGTTCGCATTTTGATACAGTGTAACTGACCTTCGTAAGCACAAATTAAACATAGTCTAATTTATAAAAGTGTGCTCTAGGGCATTTTATACTTTGTCCAAACCTTCATTGGGTCAGAATGTGAAAACATAAAAGCTCACAGCCATGGAATGTGAGGCACTGGAAATAATTGATGTGAATGTCCTATCAAGCATAATTCTTTCTTAACCTTTAAAATGTGGATTTTTCCATGCTTGCTGAACTAAATTAACGGACTTTTCCTGAACATTTTAAAGAAGAAAATCAGTACACAATCAAAAGTGAACAATAGGACTTGCCCTTACAGCTCAACTGGGACATTTAATACTTTGACAAAATTGGCCATGCGCAAAAGCTGGCCCTTTACCAGATATCTTTAAAATTACAAAAGGGCTGTCGTGCATAAAAAATAGTACTACAGTAAAATAGGGCTTAACAATTTTGCTTTTGGGGTAAACATCTGTCAGCAAGGTTTTTACGGTTGTATGCAGTCTTAAAAAAAAAAACTTTAATCTACACAATGTGTTCGGGAAAAATTGAAATCTGACAATAATATGTGGCAGTCCCCATACCCTTGGAGACCAATGCAATCAAAACAAGTCTCTGTTCTTAAAGCTTCGCTCATATTGCCGTGATCCAGCTCACAGCGTTATTGAAAAAACAAAATGCAAGGTTATCGAGATGAGCTGTGACAAAGGCATTATTTTGTTTCGCTGGGAAAAAGTTTACAGCAAAGGAGGCTGGAGTTTGTAAAGATGTCCTCTGACATTTGTATAAATGACGAGTGTCAGTGCAGCAACATTGGCTTTCTTACTCTTCGTCCTCCGTTAGGTAATACATTTCTTAACTGACTACGGAACGTAAACTGATTGCTATACATGTTTATTTATTTATTTACATTTGAATAAGCAACACCCAGACTAATTGTTGCACATAATTACCCACTTAATTATGTACAACATGAAGTACTTAATACCGAATGCACCGATGCCCTGAGTCAAGCTTCAAACATGAGCTAAATCATGGGGGATGTGGCAGTTACGTTTTAAAACCAATCAAAGGACACATACTTTATGGGTATCCCCCCCCCCCCACTTAAATCGCATGGCACTTAATGCATTACCACCGATTTGTAGTTCCTTCACTAATTGTTTTAATACAACATTTTTTTTAATCAATCACCATAATATGATGCGTCGTAAGTCAAAACTAGATTTCGTGCTCAATTGAGCGTTGAGGTGTTTGGTGCTCCACGCTCGTCTACAGAATTGAGCAAGAGATGGAAGTTCTGCCCAGAGGAGAATGCCTGTTGATGTCTCCATGAAGCGATGCTGATGTTATCGACGAACGAAGGAAGATGGGCTGAGTCAACCCCCAACCAGGACTCATAACCTTCTGATTGCAAGCCACTTGCTTGTACCGCTGATTCACCTGGTCAGTTCAGTTTCATCAAAAGAAAAATATAAACGTCAACTTTCATTTTAGAATAAAATAAAATATTATATATATAGATATAAAAATCACATGTGATATTCAAATGCAAGAATATAAAAATTGTAGCCTTTCATGAAATGCGAGCTCTCTTTCTTGAAAAAGAAAGTACGAATAGAGAACAATTAAACGCATGCATTTTTTTTAAAACGTAGTACTTTTATAAAATAAAATGCCACATATCACGGCTTTATATAAAAACAAAGCCGCACTTGAGGCTTCTAATGAATACACAGAGCACTTTGCTCAAGCTGAAATGTTTAGGGACCCAGCTAAGAACAACAAAGATCCCCCGTATAGCCTATAGCAGACTGTTGGGGCAAGTGCTGTTAGCGAGCACCTATGAAGGCCGGAACAGCACACGAGGGAGAGGGGTGGCCAGCACCACGCCCGGCCGCCTTTGTCTTCCCAGTGGCAATATTTTTACACACCGCACCATGTACTCTTTTGAGGCTGAGTCGAGCTAGGGGAGGCCCAATTCCCGTTCAGAAAGTCGTCACTCCTGTTGGCCGTGAGAGGGAATCGAACTCGGGTCGCAAGGTTCGCAGCGCAGCTCAGCGCTAACCGCTACCCCACCGCTACCCACGCCAAGAAGAATGGGGGGCGGGGAACAACGTGCGGGAAATTGACAAATAATTCATTAATGATTGCTACCGCGCAGGATGAACAGAAGAGCAGCTTCAGCAGGGTGCTGTGTTGCCTACGGTAAGGAATCGTCTATGTATGTTTGTGTGTGTGTCTGTTTGTGTGTGTTTGTGCATGTGTTTGTGTGCGTCTGTTTGTGTGTGTGTGTGTTTGTGGATTGGAAATATGCCCTGGTGGTTCCCCCTCTTTAAGAACGGGGGACCGCACAGACTGTAACAACTACAGGGGTCATCTCACTCCTCAGTGTGCCGGGAAAAGTCCTGTGAGGGATTATTCAACATCGCCTTGCCAGGCACGCTGAGGAGAGGCTTGCGGAGCCCCAATGCGGTTTCAGGTGGTCCTGCACAGATGCCATATTTTCTGACCGTCTGCTACAGCAGAGGTGTAGGGAATTACAACAAGACCGACATCTCTGATTTATTGACCTGGTCAAGGCCTATGACACCATCAGTAGGCCTGGGGTCTGGGTTGTTCTTTGTGTTTTCGGAGTCCCTGACCCGCTGCTCACGTTCATTAAGGACCTTCATGATGGTGAGCGGGCCTGGGTAAAACTACGTGGCCGGGAGTCGGAGCCATTCCCTGTTCACCTTGGGGTGCGACAGGGATGTACTCTGGCTCCCACATTATTTAACATCTATTTCGACCACGTAGTTTGTGAAGCCTTCAATAGCTGTACCGGAGGAATTTCCATCTGGTACAGATACAATGGGAGGCTGATCGATGCCCGGGTGCGGTCAAGTGATGGCTCCCTATTGCTCAAAAATGTTGTATATGCCGATGATCTGGTAATTGCTGCTCACTCAGAGGAGGAGTTGGAGGCGCTGCTGCTGAACCTGGAGCGTGCCACTAAGAGGTAGGGACTTCCCATCAGCCCCACAAAAACTAAGCACCTTCCTGGGTATTTTGTACTATCGGGCAACTCACCCCCACAACTCCCAATTGGTGATAGGGCAGTAGTGGAGAGAGTGGAGAGTTCCCCATACCTGGGCAGTGTGCTCATGACCGGCTTCGGTTTGACATCAGAGGTGTCACTCCGAATCCGTCGAGCGGCATTATATTTTCATCGGTTGCGTAATGCTTTGTGGAAGCTAGCTGGTCTATCACTCTTTATGAAGCTTCAGGTCTTCTCGGCCAGTCATTCCCTCCATTATCTACGCTTGCGAAACGTGGACCCCCCCCTAATGGAACATTTTCGCCGGTTAGAAACATTTAGGCTGGCCTGCCTACGACCCATCCTGGATTTAACCAGGCTGGATTGTGTGAGGAGCTCACATATCCTAGAAAGATCTGGGCAAAGCCCCATCGATGAGCTCCTCCGGCAGGCAAGGCTGTGTTGGCTGGGTCATGTAGCCCGCATGCCCAGCCACCGCCTGCCTTAACAGCTTTTGTTCGGCCGGATCGAGGGGGCTTAACGGGCGCGGCACGGGCTAGAGAAGAGATGGAGTGATGTGGTACAAGAGGATGTGGAGCTGAGTGGACTTGCCGATGACTGGTACCAGCAGTGTCAAGATCGGCCTCTGTGGAGGAGGCTCGTGAAGGACGCTACTGGTCAGTTGGAGGCAGTCGCCCTCCAACAACAACGGAGGGGGGAAGAGCGACGCTCACAATAACGAGCGGAGCGCCGGGTGGCTAAAGCACAGCAAGTTGGCACAGTAGGGGACACAGGTGGTGCATCAGCCAGTCATCTCAGTAAGTCGACCCGTGGCACCTGGAACTGCCCCGTGACCTCCTGCCAGCGGGCGTTCGACACTTCACGTGGCCGCGACGTGCACATAGCCTGGCACAAGCGTTGTGGTAACGTCACAATCACGCCACTTAATGGTGAATGGCGGTTGTTGTTGTGTATTTGTGTGTGTGTGTGTGTGTTTGTGCGTGTTTGTGTGTGTGTGTCCGTTTGTGTGTGACTGTTTGTGTGTTTGTGCGTGTGTTTGTGCGTCTGTCTGTTTGCGCGTGTGTCTGTTTGTGTGTTTGTGTGTGTGTGTTTGGTGATCACTAACGTGTTGTTATACAGTTCCGCAGTGAAGAAGCTTCGGACTTTTCAAGGTCGTTTGCTCTTCGCTTTCGGCTAAGCACCGAGCACATTTTTTTTTAAACTGTACGATGTAAGTGATAGCACGTGTTGAGGTAGGTAGGTGGTGATGGTGGGGGGTGAGAGATTTGAAATTATTTTATTTGAAAGTGAATAGAATTCAATGGTTGGGGCGAGGGGTTCGTTTGATGCCCCAGGGCATACGGTAATGTATGCGGTTTTAAAATAGACGTACAATAATTGGGAGTTATGATTTTCGCTTGTGTCAACAATGAGCCATCGATGTTTTTCAAAGCACGTATGGGCGTCACGGCAGTGAGATGTCCACTACCTCGCCTGGTGTGCAGGAGGTCGTGGGTTTCGATCTAGATCCTGATGCTCATTGTATATTTGGAATTTGCGTGTCTCTCTCCCAGTGGTCGCGTGGATTTTCCTCCGGGTCCTCCGGTTTTTCTCTCCAACTTGAGAATCAACATCACGCGTTTGGGGTATTCGGCTGCTCTATATTTCCCCATGCCAAGCCACTTCGTTGGGCTAAAAATGATAGTCAGGTCGCTTATGACAAAAAGCAAGATTTATTTAGCTCAGTGGGCCTTACCTGGTAACATTAAAATATATAGTTTTAGTTTAAAGGTGTTTTTGTCGAACACATTACGCCTATCGTTACTGCTGCTTTACCTGTGGGCAGTGGCGCTCACGTTCACGTGACCAAGGCGTGTTGGCAGCCAGGAATCATTTGTTCTCAAAGCACTGGCTAAAGTTATCTCTCAATTATACTGCGTGTATGCTTAAGTCACATTTAATAATAATATGTAAACGTCACATGCATGTATACTAATATCATAAAATAACATGAAAAAACACGCTTATGTTATGAATAAAGTAATACAATGGAAGGCCTAATGTTAAATACACAGCCTTTGTGAACAGGAAGGTTTTAAGTCGAGACTTGAAGAACGCAATGGAAGCAGATTTCCTGATGTCTCTTGACAAAGCATTGCAGAATCGAGGCGCTGTGCAGGCAAAATCCCAGTTGCCCACAGAGCGGAGCCTAGATCTGGGAACACAGGCCTCAGAGTTATAGAGGGGACATTGGGGCAAAGCGAATTCGCAAGGTCGCCCTTCGTGTGATTTTGTTCTCCCCCGCGGTTTCCCTCCTGCCTGCTGTTGTGGAGTGACCCATGCAGCCAGCTATGGCTGCAGAGTTTGGTAGTACATGTTGTCGTTTACTGTGAAAATTCGGTCACAGTTCCTATGACCACTGTTTCATTGTTGTTATGGCTTTATTTTGGCGATTTTCGAAAAGTGTTTTTGGTTTGGCCATGTTTGTTTGTTGTAGTACAGAGTTAGACTGATGGCCTTAATCTAAGTTGTCTTGTGGTTGTTGTTGTTTGACTTGCATCCCACTGGGATTTTTGCACACATTGTTGGTGTACGGTGCTTTTTCTGCAATATTTTGCTGCCTTTTCTTGGATTTTCTGTTTGCACATAGTCACTATAAGATGTATTCTTGTTGATGTTTTTGTTTTTTATTTGTTGCGGTTGCACCCGATTCAAGAGCCGAATGGCTCACAGGGCTATACCTAATAAATGAACTTGAACTTGTTAAATCATTTAGGGCATTTAGGTAAGGTGTTAGTGTATTCTGAGTGGAGGGTGTGTGTGTGCAGAGCAGCTTAGCTGGGATTCCTGATCGCAAGGCATCGCAGTAATTGATGCAGGAAGAAACAAAATCACGGACACGTTTCTCGGAATTTGTCACTGAAAGAATCGGACAAAAGGTGAGACATCCCTCTTGAGGTGAAAGAACGAGATCTTAGTAATGGTGTTGACATGCACCTCAAATGATAAGGTCCGGGCAAACATCACACGGATGTTTCTAACTTCCTGTGCAAAGAGGACAAAGTGACCGTCAATATTTAAGCCAAAGGGGTCAATTTTAGTCAACTGATGTGGAGACTCAATGATCATGACCTCCGTCTTCCTCCCATTTTGCCGGAGCAAGTTTTGCTGCAATCCAGACCTCAACCATGGAGAGTAAAGACAGAAGGGCAGAGGCAGATGAGGCGAGACTGGAACAGGAGTCTATTTAAATGTGAGTGTTGTCGGCTTAGCGGCGATAGTTCAACCGAAGGCGGTGCAAAACGGGACCCAAATGGGGCCATGTAGATTCTTCACAGAAGCGGGCCATAGCAACAACAACACGTGCTTCTACCCTGAATGTAATTCTGCACACGCTGGAAATAAAAAAAAATCAACAGGTTACACTTTTTTTAAAAGAAGGATTTTAAATATATAAAGATGAAAAGATAAAAGAATCGAGAGTGGCAAAAGAGCATGCCAACCTCCCGTGCATCTCCCCAGGTCATGTGAGCGTGATTATACAAACTGATTCGGCGTTCCGCCCTGTGCCGTGTCGCTCTCTCAGATGTCTCTGCAGGTCGTACCGCAGTGCTGTTTGGCACAATGTCCGACGTCTGGCTCCATGTGCTGGGAGCTTCTGCGGGAGTTGAATATTATTATGCCTACTTTTTCTCATGTTTTCAATGAGAAGAGTGCACCACATCGATGACACATGCGAACAATACGTGAACAAATATATACTGCATATCCATCATCCACAATTGCTTTACCCATTCCCCTTCTGAAAAAAATACACATTACCTACTATGATCACCCAGAAATGTCTGTCCGTCCCGCGCGTGACGTCACTCCACATGAGGCCCACCCTCCCTAATTAATATTCATGAGTGGGTGGATTTTTACATGAACGCAGAGGAAGATCGAGCTAAATTAAATAATTTATTATGAAAAGTCGCTTCACATATGACGTTTCTTTACAGAAAGTGACGGTAAAAAATAAATCTACGCAGCACAGTGCTACATACGCGCATGACGTCACTGCAAAAGAGACCCCTCCCCCCTTCAGTAATATTCATGCCCGCGTGGAAATTTACACTAACGCACAAAAAGGTCGCGCACTCCACATGCCGCACCCCTCCCCTCATTAATAATCATGAGCGGGTGACGTCACTCCACATGCCGCACCCCTCCCCAATAACCATTAGCGGGTGACGTCACTCCACATGAGGCGGCCCCCCCCCCCCCGGTGGGGGGGGATGGGCTGAACAGTTTTTCTCTTGAATATTTCAGATTTACTGCAATATACACCCGTCCTTGGACAGGCAAAAAGCTAGTTGTTCAAGATGTGTCAATCCATTTTTTTTCTTGAACTTCATCTCAACGATACAAAATAAATATTTTACCACGTAAGGCTCACTGAGCTCATTTATTGCCTGGTTTCTTCTGAAACCTGGCAATAAATGATAGCTCAACCAAGTGGCTTATCATGTTACATTTTAAAGTAGCAAAATATTCTAATGGATTTTCCTAATTGTAGAGGGAAAACCAGAGGACCCGAAGAAAAATCCACGCGACCACTGAAAGAGAGACACGCAAACTCCAAATATACAGCAGCAGGCATCATAGTAGAGATCAAACCCACGAGCTCCCGTATACCGGGCGAGGGAGATATCATCTCCCCACCGTGGTAAGATGTTATCTGTGTTGAAATATATCCGACCATGGTGCAGATCTGTGACTGGTTTTCTGTTGTCCGTGACCTCTCAAACAATTATGCATTCATCAATACATATCTTTTAGAATATCGGGCATGCTGTGGAGGAAGTTTGATTGATTTCAAGCTTTTGAATGTATTCGCCGAGGACTCCTTCATTTCAGTCGTGGCTTCAGGTATTTTGCGATCCATAACATCGGCGGTATATTTAAATGTCAAATGCCCCATGGCCACTTGGCCCCAGCGAATCCACCCACACCCATATGCCAAACTGCATGTGGGAATGCCCTAGTTTAACCAATGCTCGTTAATTCTTAAAGGGGGGAACAATTATAGTTTTGAGGGCACTAAAACTTATGGTGCGAGTCACATTTTTATAATGAACCACATGTTGGTGGTTTGCTATTACGTGTGAGCTTGCTGGATGGACTGACATCGAGGCGCTGCGATTGCTGCCTACGACTTTAGATGACGACGCCTCAGCTGCCTTTTTGCGATTCCCCTGACGGACAGGACGTTGTCATTGGAGTGCGCGCAGATGGCGGCTATCTTTGACCCGCCGTCCAACGTGCGACAGAAGTTTGCCACGCGGAGACGGGGGAAGACCGAGACGCCCCACGACTTCCGCAGTGCGCTGATGTCGCTGGGCGAAGCCGCAAACCCCAAGATGGACCAAGCGGGGTTGGACTCCCTAGTGTTGGAGAGGTTGTTGACATTGGCGTGGGAGATGGAGGTGTTTTTGCCCGCCACGAAGGATGACGACCTGACGTCGATTATAGTGGCGCGATGCATCCAGGCGCATTGTAACTTGCGACGGTGAGTTGGAGTGGCCGCTTATGCTGGACAGTTGGGGGTGGTTAACGAACTAGAGGAGAAGGAGCCCCCTTCAGTCTGTGCATCTCTGGTGGGAAGTCCGCGGGTGAAGACCCGACGTGGGACGGTGACAGGAGCACGCTTCACCGTGGAGAGCTCCCATCACCTGCTTCAAGTGTGGCCTGCGAGGCCACGTTTCCAAGGGATGCTGCGCTAAGCAGGGACAGTCCGTCGCGCCTCCACCGTCTTCCACCCCGCCAATCTCCACTCCTCTGAGCCAAAAGGCGAGTCACACACCCGGCCTACACAGTCACCTCAGGCATCTCCATCACAGACCATGTCTGGTTTGCGTGTCGCTGTTCCTTGCCATGTCATGACGTGTGAGATGCGGGGTTTTGAGGGTGCTGGATCTGCGTCTGAGGCAACGGGATGGCTGTGTTTTTAAGGTGGGGGGGGGGGTGATGTAGTGACATAGAATGGATCACTACGGCACGTAGCGCTGGGTACAATAGAATAAGGAAATATGGGTTTAGCAGCCAGCATAGCATGTAATACCATGCAGTGGTACGCTAGGGTGCGTGGTGCTGATTGCTGGCAGAGAGGGGCACATGAGTCCTAGACACAGAGCATGGTATAGCAGCTAACCCGCCAGCACAGCAGGTAATGCCACGTAGTTGGTCACTAGGAGGCGTGGTACTGGCTGCTGGCGGAGAGGGGCATGTGGGGACACGTCACCCTGGCCAGCTGGCAAAGCACGTGATGGGCCGGGGTGATGAATGTATGGCAAAGGTGACCGAGGGGACACGGGGAGCATGGCCCAAGACCTTCTTGGAGGGTTCCAGAAGGGGGCGTGGTTAAGGGCGGAGCCAGGCAGGTGGCATGTGGCCCAGGACCTCCTGGAAAGTTCTAGAAGGGGGCGTGGCCGAGCCAGGCCATGCTGAGGGGCATAAAAGGGAAGCCTCGAGGCTGAATCAGGGCTGTCTACAGGTGGAATGGAACCCGAGGTGTTACATCTTCGTCTCTAGCGTCGTGGGTCAGACAGCACGTTGGCTGCTCTGACCCGTAATTAGTTATCCCATGTGTAAACAACAGTGTGTAAAATATATAGTGTAGAATAAACGTTGTTGCCTCCTAAAATAGTGTATCAGAAGTGACTCACTACACAAGTAACACAAGGATTTGCCACTTAAAATCTTACGAATTTAATTTAGAAATTAAAGTAATTGAATGAAGACTGCAGACTAATGTATCTCCGGCAGCTGAGCCGGTCGTAGCAGCTGGCAAGAAGAATTTGAAAAGCACATTGCGTGAAACAGTGCTGTCCCAACTTATATTCTTTCAAATAAGTTTCCACAGCCCAATGAATGTAATTATCTTCCTGAATACACAGGAGGGACATTGTTCACAACAAATGATGACGACAAGGCACATTCATTCATGTCCTGCTCTTAAAATAAAATGCATTTGTAAAAAGAAACATTAAAAACAGAAAATGGCAAATGTAATTATCATATCACGGGATTGCACTATTATTATGGACTCATTAAAATGTGTGCAATGACTGTAGCCCTGTTCTGTGCCTCTGTCAAACACCTGCGCGTTCTTTTATGATACACACTATATTGATACTTTGCAGTAATATTTAAAGGAACATATTACGATGCAGTGTTGTGGATAGAATAGTTTCCAACATTAAATGAATGTCAGTAGTAACAGTGAAGCAATGTTATTTGCCTGTTAAATTCCCTTTGCATCGAGCCCAGACCTCGTGTGGGTCAAGGCCTTGGTTTGGCAACGGTGTTGTCGCGGTTCAATTCTGGGTAGGCCGCGGCAATTTCGAATTCATCATAAGGAGTCACGCAGACAATGAAATACAATAATTAACACATCCACACGTAAATGAAATAATTAAGCAAAACACATCAACAAGCAGGCATCAGCGTAAAACAATTAAATAGACACATCCATTGAAATGAAACACAGGAGACAGCATCCAAGATGAGTAGACATACATCCTAACAATTAGCAATTAAAGAGACGGACAAAGACACACACGTGTATCGACACACGCGCACAATGAACGGCTCCGCGGTCTTAGTTAATTGGCTGAGGCGGGTGCGCCACGCTCTACACGCCGAGTGATTAAACCCGAGCCTCACGCATCTGTGGCTCTAATTGAGTCGCGACAGAGCCAGGGAAACACGTTGATCGAGTGGCGAGAAACACAATGCCGTCGAGCAAATTCCACATTTCGCACGAGGGCACCAAGTCCGTCTTGAGAAAGAGACGCCGCGCGCACGGACATCATCAGCCATGATCAATCCACTGCTGGATGAAGGACCCACAGCGGTTTTGTTTTTTGCTTGGCTCTGTGTGCCATGACGATCGAGCAACATCGATATTGTGCCGTGGAATGTAAAAGCTCGAGAAGCTCTGGCACTCTGGCCTGTCTGACCCTGGCTCAATATTCTCAGCCAGCGTGGCCGCACAAACTCAGGCTACTTACATGTTTGGAATGCGGCGGCGGCGGTGGTGGTGTGACTGTGGCCACGCTGCTCAGCGAAGAAGGATACCCGGCATTAACAATTCACGTTTCCGCAACCGCTTCAATACCTGAAGGTGCCCACAGACAGTGATTGGTGAAATGCTCAACACGCGGGCGGGCCCTAACCTGGAAAACCACGCGGGTATCCAACTGATTCACCCTCACGAATGGTGCCTGCATTATTAACGCCCTCCAACTAAAGTTCAAAGCGTTAATGGATTAGCTATGTCCGCAGGGCGGGTGCAACGGCTAACTCTTTGTGAACACGATCCACGATTAATGCAGCTTTAGTAGAAAGTTGTGTTGCTCTTCGGAACGTGCCCCCCAAAAAAGACGGATGATTTGATCAAAATGTTGAACAAAACCCAAAGGACACGGAAATCTGCGTCAACCACTACCAAGCAGCAATTTGCGTCGGTCAGGAAATTTCGGTGGCGTGAGAACTCGGGACGGATCCGTCACGACTCAGCTATGGTGAAGGCCACGTTCTTAAACACATCAAGTCCAGAAGATCGGCTGCGTGTGTTCCTTGTGTTTGTGACAATGTTTGCATGTGTGTCTGTGTGTGTTTGTGCCCAGCCACCGCATGCCTAAACGGATTTTGTTCGGCCGGATCGAGGGGGCTAAACGGGCGCGGCACGGGCTAGAGAAGAGATGGAGTGATGTGGTACAGGAGGACGTGGAGCTGAGTGGACTTGCCGATGACTGGTACCAGCGGTGTCAAAATCGGCCTCAGTGGAGGAGGCTCGTGAAGGACGCTACTGGGCAGTTGGAGGCAGTCGCCCTCCAACAACAACGGAGGGCGGAGGAGCGACGCTCACAACAACGAGCGGAGCGCCGGGTGGCTAAAGCACAGCAAGTTGGTACAGTAGGGGGCAAAGGTGGTGCATCAGCCAGTCATCTCGGTCATCTCGGTCAGTCGACCCGTGGCACCTGCTGGGTCTGCCCCGTGACCTCCTGCCAGCGGGCGTTCGACACTTCACGTGGCCTCAAGGTGCACTTGGCCTGGCACAAGCGTCGTGGTGACGTCACCGCCACTTAGTGGCGAATGGCGGTTGTTGTTGTTGTTGTTTGTGTTGGGCGTGGTGATGGCCACCCGCCCCTGGTGTGCCGTTCCAGCCTTCATACAGTGAGGGAAAAAAGTATTTGATCCCCTACTGATTTTGTACGTTTGCCCACTGACAAAAAAATGATCAGTCTATAATTTTAATGGTATGTTTATTTGAACAGTGAGAGACATAATAACAACAACAAAATCCAGAAAAACGCATGTCAAAAATGTTATATGACTTAGTACTTGGTGGCAAAACCCTTGTTGGCAATCACAGAGGTCAGATGTTTCTTGTAGTTGGCCACCAGGTTTGCACACATCTCAGGAGGGATTTTGTCCCACTTCTCTTTGCAGATTTTCTCCAAGTCATTAAGGTTTTGAGGCTGACGTTTGGCAACTCGAACCTTCAGCTCCCTCCACAGATTTTCTATGGGATTAAGGTCTGGAGACTGGGTAGGCCACTCCAGGACCTTAAATTGCTTCTTCTTGAGCCACTCCTTTGTTGCCTTGGCCGTGTGTTTTGGGTCATTGTCATGCTGGAATACCCATCCACGACCCATTTTCAATGCCCTGGCTGAGGGAAGGAGGTTCTCACCCAAGATTTGACGGTACATGGCCCCATCCATTGTCCCTTTGATGCGGTAAAGTTATCCTGTCCCCTTAGCAGAAAAACACCCCCAACGCATAATGTTTCCACCTTCATGTTTGAAGGTGGGGATGGTGTTCTTGGGGTCATAGGCAGCATTCCTCCTCCAAACACGGCGAGTTGAGTTGATGCCAAAGAGCTTCATTTTGGTCTCATCTGACCACAACACTTTCACCCAGTTGTCCTCTGAATCATTCAGATGTTCATTGGCAAACTTCAGACGGGCATGTATATGTGCTTTCTTGAGCAGGGGGACCTTGCGGGCGCTGCAAGATTGCAGTCCTTCACGGCGTAGTGTGTTACCAACTGTTTTCTTGTTGACTATGGTCCCAGCTGCCTTGAGATCATTGACAAGATCCTCCCGTGTAGTTCTGGGCTGATTTCCTCACCGTTCTCATGATCATTGCAACTCCACGAGGTGAGATCTTGCCTGGAGCCTCAGGCCGAGGAAGATTGACAGTTCTTTTGTATTTCTTCCATTTGCGAATAATCGCACCAACTGTTGTCACCTTCTCACCAAGCTGCTTGGCGATGGTCTTGTAGCCTATTCCAGCCTTGTGTAGATCTACAATCTTGTCCGTGGCATCCTTGGATGGCTCTTTGGTCTTGGCCATGGTGGAGAGTTTGGAATCTGATTGATTGATTGCTTCTGTGAACAGGAGTCTTTTATACAGGTAACAAGCTGAGATTAGGAGCACTCCCTTTAAGAGTGTGCTCCTAATCTCAGCTCGTTACCTGCATAAAAGACACCTGGGAGCCAGAAATATTTCTGATTGAGAGGGGGTCAAATACTTATTTCCCTCATTAAAATGCAAATCTATTTATAACATTTTTGACATGCGTTTTTCGGGATTTGTTGTTGTTGTTATTCTGTCTCTCACTGTTCAAATACACCTACCATGAAAATTATAGACTGATCATTTCTTTGTCAGTGGGCAAACGTACAAAATCAGCAGGGGATCAAATACTGTTTTCCCTCACTGTAGGTGCTCGCTAACAACACTTGCCCCAACAGTCTGTATAAGGTTATACCGCGGGGGATATTTGTGTCTGTGCGCTGGCGTGGAGCAGTAGTGCGCCGGCAAACCGAGTTCGATTCCCGCTCATGGCCAACACCAGTGACGAATATCTGAACCTGTCAAGGGCTTCCCCTAGGTCGACTCAGCCTTAAACGAGTACCTGGTGCGGTGTGTAAATATCGCCACTGGCCTGGTGCTGGCCATCCACCCTGCACAGGTGCTCGCTCACAGCTCTTGCCCCCAACAGTCTGTTGAGGCTATACACGGGGGGGGGGGGGGCCTTTGTTGTTACGTAACTATACACGCATTCCCTTGCGTAAAATGTCGTGGGGGGATTGGAATGAGGACAAATCTTGGCCTATGCAATTTGTATAATAATTGTTTAATTGTATAAAAGCCGGTTGAAACTCGGGGGCCCCTGGAGATGAAAACCAGCGCTGTGTGCAGATTAAAGTAAAATACTCCAAAGGACAATCCATGTTGTAAAGCATTACACTATTCATGCATGTGAATGATTTTATTTCTTTTTACATTTTTGCAGGGGGCAAAGATGGAGGTGAGTATTCAGGTTATGCAATCTATGTAGAACACGAGTAAGTCCCTAGCAGTGATATAACAGTCGACGAGTCCCAGTAAAACAATAAAAACCTTCAAGTTTCACCTCCTACTTTGTCGACAACCTGATTGTACATCACCATTAAATGACAGTAACAGTGTACTCACGGATTAAACAAATATTTCTTTAAAATCAAGTTCATACAATTCATGTATTTTACATTGCTTTCTGCACACTGAATGTTTAACGGAGTCAGTGTTACAGTAGCTCGCAAAGTAATTAGAGGCAATATGTACGTGCCCTTGATTGCGACCTCGACGTTAATCCGTCACGGTATTATTAGGTAATATGACGTTGTTGGTGGATTTTAATTGCGAGCTGTAATGGTTATAGATAGCCGTACAAATTAGTTTCTTTAAAGGCACTCTACTCTTGCCGATATGTATCAAAGTTTTTTATTTATTATACATGAATACGCGTTATCGTGATGTTTTGAAAAATTATTGTAAACACTGCTGGTTACCTGGGGGCTGTACATCAATTATTAAACCAAATAATCCTTCTCTAGGGCATCCAGCCAAGGCTAGCAAGTCCTTGCCAAAATGTATGTTTCCCCAATTGTTTGCCTACATTTTTTTTTCAAACGTTCCGATATAGAGCCGGCAGCCTTTACAGCCCGGGCCGAGTGTGCCACAGTGGAATGAGGCACGATGGCCACAGTGACTTCTTCTGAGGCTTGGCTCAGGCTCATTAACCAACTTTTAAACGGCAAATTGCACGTTCCAGTAAAATCGCGTCTGCACTGTTTGTGTCAACGAATTACAAATACAGTGAGTCGTGGCTACGATGGTCGTAGGATCGTGGGCGATGATGGTGCCTTTGGGTGGCCTTCATCCAGCGGTAGATTGAACCTGGCTGACGATGATAATGGCCTTGAGTCCGTTACTAAACCAGATGCTGAAATGTCTCAAGAATGAGCCGACAAAGGATTACCCTTGAGATTCACTGTGTTGTTTTTCTTTACAATTCACAGTCTCTCGTGGCCATGCGATGAATGGAAGTGAGTGGTTAGCTCACTTCGAGACGAACCCGGTGACCTGATGACCCGGGTTCGATTCTCGCTCATGGCCAACATCGATGACCAATATCTGAACCAATATATGCACCTCCCCTAGGTTGACTCAGCCTTCAATGGTGCGTCATGTAAATAGCACCACTGGTGTTGGCGACTCACCACCTCGTGTGTCCCGCCGGCCTTCGTAGAGATCCTCACTGACAGCACCTAGACTCGCCCTTGCCTGCGCGACAGCTCGATGTTTCTGTGCACGATTCACTCAGAGAGGCGATGGCGTTTGTGAGTGAGAAACGGAGCCACCTGCGGGAAAGGAGATGTTATTCTTCTGAATGTTTGCCACAGTGAGTATCTCCGTCTTTGGCTGCATTGTGTGCATCAACACCAGAGGTACGATCTGCTTGCTGCAATGTAAAACATTAAAATGAATAAAAGTAAAATAAAAATAAAATAAAAATCACGACGTTTCGTAGGCAACACAAGCTCCCGTCTTCAGGTGGAACCGTCACAGCACGATAGCTGTATCAAGTGCTTTTTATTGTACTTTTATTAATTTATTTTTTTTACCTACGTGACTTTACCGAAAAGACCTAAGAATATGAAT
>CM025631.2:9036888-9047004 GCA_014621495.2 Entosphenus tridentatus | reverse complement strand
TGATAGCTGTATCACTTGATACAGCTATCGTGCTGTGACGGTTCCACCTGAAGACGGAAGCTTGTGTTGACTCCGAAACGTCGTGATTTTATTTTTATTTTACTTTCATTAATTTTTATTTTTTACCTACGTGACTTTACCGAAAAAACCTAAGAATATGAATGCTTGCAGTCACGAAAGCTTCAAATCTAGAACTGCTGTACTGTGTTGAGACGAGGTATTAGCGGGAGTGTACGACGTTGACCGAGCTGTGAGAAGTACGTTGTTTGGGTAGGGGGCTTACGTTTAATCTTTACTTGCATGCAACGTTTAAGTTAGTCATTTATATATACATAGGCTTGTGTGCATGTTTTATTATTTAGTCCCCAAATTTCCCCGAGGGGGTTTTCAGTTGGTTCCCCACTGATTTGGACCCGTCGCGGTCGATATGTATGCAGACGGTAAATTTACGTGCAACACATTTACAGGTATTCGTTGTTTTTAAATCCTTTATATTAAGTTCACTTGCGCGCTTGCTTGCTTGCTTACGACCGTACAAATCTTTCGGTCGTTTTTTAACCCACTTACCGTGATCCAATCGAGCTGACATTTGCCACACAGACTCGTTGTGCGTGACAATTAATGTTCGTGAACATTTTTTTCCAAAATTTTACACTTTTTAGGCAAATTTTTTTTATATTTAATTACCAATTGCTTAATGCTTGCGCTGCAATCATCTGACCCATAGGTGGCAGCCATCTGAAGCCAGAGGACGAGAGGACTCTAGCCGCCACGCATATAAAGGATTTATAGTGAAAAACTTTGTTTTTACGGGTTAATTTTTTCAATGTTCTGTGTCTTTTATCACCGCTCCGCCATTCCCCGCAAGCATTCCAAATGTACCTTGTGCGGTATACATGTCGCAGTGTGCGCTCCCAATTAACGGCCGCACCAGTTGAATCGCTGCCCTCGCCGAAACCAGATTTCCCAGAAGTGTCCAAGGTCAGACAAAAGGTGTCTCCGACTCACAACACCGCTGGGTGGCGCTTACCGTTGCTGGTCACCAAAACTCCTAATTCATTACCCTGACGATTAATGTTGGATTTGGAGGAAATGAGGCAAGCGCATCTGTTTCAACAAAAGGCGCATTCATTTCTGGTGTTGAAGGGAGTCTGCGTTAACACGTGCATCGTTTTTTTCGTAACAAAACGAAATGAAAAACGACTACATGCAACGGCTATTACGTTGGAAAATGCTCAAAAAATCGCAAGCGCAAATGTCATAACGGGACTCCATCCAATTAGGATGCTCAGGAAAGAAACAACATGATTTGAATTAGCTTACACACTGCATGCGAATGCACACGTACTGCACTTCTTGAGAGGGTGGGCGGGGGGCAACACAACTTGTGGTATCTTCTATCCCTCGGAGTCCTTCACTCAGTCAGTGTGTGTTTGGCTGACCTCCAGCGATTTCAGCTTTAGCACCACGGGCAGTGATATCCTGACCGCTGCAACAGAAATAGGCTGAGGAACGAATTTCACAGGAAATGGCAGCAGCAGGAGATCATTGCACTTGCTCACTTTCACCAGCGCGGGATTTTATTTTGTTGCTTTTCTCAACGTTGCTTGGGCAGCGCTCGAGTCAATCCTCAGAGCAATTCCCCCCCCGCTGCTTTTGAATCATCGGAGACCCCCGGCAGCGCAGGGCTCATCCTCATTGACGTAATTTGTTTTGCTTGGGAGATCACGGGGGTCGTTTGCTTCAGTTGCTGGAGATGGGGGTGGGGGGGGCTCCTCGTGACGGGAGAACAATCGTGGTCATGCCTACACAAAATACGTATCACCTGAGAACAATCATGCAGGGCTGATTTATCTGGGTCGCCACCTCCGTGCGGGGGGGGGGGGGGGACTTCAATCCGGAATAGTTTATATATATAGGCTGGGTGATGTGGTTAATGCTGTTCTGAAATCAATGGTCAAAGTTGGTAGCCTGAGGGTTCCAATCCCCTTCAGGGGTGCTGTTGAGCACAGTGAACCGGTAAATGCGGTGCGAAGGAGATTGTCCACGCTGCGGGCGCCGACGATGGCTCTGCGCCGGGTTTGGAAGCAGTGCGACGGAGACTCGGAGACACCAGCGGGATGGATTGCTCCGTCGGAATGGTGGTGGTGATGGCGCTGGTGAGTACAATAATGACACTCAATGATTACGACTATTGGGAGGCCTTTCATGAGCAGTGGCGTGGGAAAGCAATTGCAGGGCTATGCTGTACCTATGTTTTTTGAACACTTATCAAAAGAGCATGCATTTTACTCCTTTATCTCAGTATGCAATTCACAGAAAGGCATTTAAGGTACGCAGATATTGGCATTAGCTAATGATGAAATCGTATTTATTGGCTTTATATTATCATCATCATCCATGGTATATTCACTGCTTAATAAAGGCCTCCACAATCTGCTGCCACCTCCTATGATTCTGTGATGTAATAATCCACCAAGCATCTGCACAAGAGCTGATGCCATTGCTCCATCTCTTCATTACATGTCCTATCACACACCTTCAATTCCTTGACTGCACTTCCATTAATATTCTATTGACCATCTCTCCTAGCAACGTGTCCTGCCCAAGCCCACACCGATTTTTTAGTTCGAAAATAAATAAAGTGTGCATAAAGAGTATTGCAGGAGTAATAGTGAAATATCTTTGACTATTTTTTAAGAATGTTCCTCGAATTCCAGGTTTCACCAGTGTTTTGTTGCGGCTTTTCTTGAATGATACAGTGCAAGGTTTTATGAAAAGAAAAAGAAACCATTCAATCAGTCTTGATATGAATGTGTAAAACATAGCTTCATATCTTCATGGCCACAGTCAAAGATGGCCTCGTTTGAAACCACCTCTTTAATCGATCATGACTTATAGATAGCACACCATAAAATATTAACAGTAGCAAATAAAAAAAAAATACAAGGGCATGTTTTCTGAAGAAGAAAAAAAATCGCTGAAATTAGATTATACACTGCAAGAAAAAGCTTGCATAAAATAATTCCACGTAATAATTTAATGTAATAATACTACCGCGGCGCATACCTCCAATCCGCGTGCCTGTTTCTTGTCAACTACGAACACTTTCACTCAACTAAAATAAACAACACGTTACTCGGGGCAATGCCTCTCGCTTCATCATCAGCCATGGTCATTGGCACGTATGGTGCAAAAGAAGTTCACCTTACATCCACCGAAGGATGAAGGTTTCCCCAAGCCATCACCACCGCTCACGATTCTGCGATGTAACAATGCAGGTACCACCCGTATACAAACTAATTTCATTGCTCCATCTCCGCGGTGGGTGTCCGCCGTGTCTTTAATGCGACGTTCATCTGTTGTGTTTTCTAAAAGTGCATGAAAAAGCTTATCAACCAGAGCAGTTCTAGGGCAAGTCAAAATATCGAAGCAATTTCACTTTTGAAACGCAGTGTGTGCACAAACCGATCTTAACGTCGGCTTCCAATAGAAGATAGACTGCTTATTCCTTGGGAATAAAAGACACGAAAATGTATTTTCAAAACAGATGCAATGTCACAAGTACTTTTTGTTAAGGCCCTTTAAAGTAGTGGAGATTCTTACAAACTCAAACAGCCCCATAAAATGTATTTATATTACTGCACAAAGATAGTGTAATAAATTCATGGCTGCATACGAGTGCCTATTACATAAACACACTCCAAGAGTCTAAATTTTAATATTTATATAACGGTGCATTGACCATAAATAGACGCCGTCTGATTCACGTGAACGTTAAAGACCCTCTGGGAAGTCATTCGAAAAGGGTAGGGCCATGTGTTGCGGCGTCATGGTCAAAAGTTGATCAATCGCTCTCGAATTTCTTAATTCAGAAAATCCACGTAGCAACATCGCCCTTGACTGGCGAACGCGATGCCTGCTAGTGGGCTGGTGCTACATCCACCGTATGTCTTTCAAGGAGACCTGCTACCAGGGACCCTTTAGCAACAGCTTTACAATTTGCATTTCCTCGACTTTAGATCCTAAAGATAATTAGGCTTCCACACTAAAACGAACTAAACTTTTTTTTTTTACCCGGGTAAGGCTCACTGAGCTACATAGCTCTTTTTCAGAGGCGATCTGGCCACGAATGAGAGCTCAACGAAGTGGCTTATCAAGTGGAGATTTATAGCAGCCAAATATTCCAAACGCACGCGAAAGATGCAGATCCAAATGTACTTGTTGATGTCAGGATTAGATGCTGAATTATGATTACATCGAGTGAACAATTACTGAGCCATTTCACTCGATCAATAACACAGACGCTCATAAATATTATACAGGTCGTCTGGAGTTTGCAGAGACGTATTGAAATGCGAAAAAAAACACGTGACATGGCAGATTGATGCTTGCTTTATTGGCGCGTCAATTACAAATTACATAAAACCACAACGAACATTGCAGTTGACAGTCTATACACATAGTGAATAGGTAAATAAAAATAAAAATATCGGGAGGATGATGATGATGATGCATCATGAATATCTCAGCTCAACGTCGGGGTCTGCTTTACTCTCTTGCGACTGATGCACGAGGTGTCCGCTTAAAGGTGGCGTGACGTGCAATAAACTTGAAACATTGCAGAGTAAAATGAGATTATCGAATGAAAACAAAGGACGTCACAAAAAATGACATTTTGAAACACCTCAACCGCCCTACAAATTCTGTGCATTTCGTAAAAAGTGCAAAAATAAACTTGCATTTTGCTTTCAATCCGAACACGGTTATGCTTTTTCGAAGGTGACGTCATTATTTACTGCGCCAATTTGTGAAATAAAGGTCACAATGCGTAAGCTAAATAGGCAATAAGTTGTATCGGTTTTTTTTTCTCCAACACAAATTGAATCGTCATTTTTATAAATAATATCAGCAACCAAATTACTCTATTAATTTACGATAGGACATTTGTTTTCGAGGTGGCTGGGTGGCTCAGAGACCAGCATTGAGTCAGCACTGCCGAGGTTTGGGATTCAAAGCTGAGTAATCACACAATGATTACACCGGGTTCTGAGGTGCAGTGAGTTTACAGTTTCGGCCCGGTCACCAATAACCGCACAAGAAAATCACATTAAAGTCAGCCCTGAGAATTAAACACTTCGGTTTTGCTGTCACGAGACAGACAATATTATAGCAGCAATGACAACGTCATTACAAAAACGGCCACTTCGTCGCGCCCTTTCAGATGCGCTTCTGCAGCCGTCTGGAATGCTCTTTCCTTCTGATATTACCTCACTGGAGCTGTGCACTTTGAAATGTAGATTGAAAACTAATTTCTTCAGAACTACTTTTTTCCTGTTTAGTTTGTTGTCCTTCCACCGCACCTCCTATGAGTATGGTTGGCTACGTACGGTGCGAAAGAAGTTCAACATACATACATATGTGTGAAAATGTGACCAGCCACAATGTAAAGATAAACATGTCAGTATCGATCCCTCTCCGATGAGTGTTTGCAGGCTGTGCCGCGTGTTTTTCCGCGTGATCGCTGCGCGGACTGACAGCTTCTCCAGGGGCTGTCTTGAAGGAACTCCCAGCACGTGGAGTGATGTCATTCTAAACAGCACTCGGCACAACAGGACCTATGTAGTCGTGGCCATAGTCTGATATACTGTAAGGCTGTACAATATTTCCCAATGAATTCTTCATCTCGGGTAATGATGTTGAAATGCAGTTGGAATCCCTCCCCCCGCACCCCCACATTGTGCAAGAGTGCAGAAGCGTGATCACCACATCTACGCCTCTATATAAGGAACGAAACAGGTAGACCTCTCCACAAATCTGGCTGTCGCCTGATGAAACTAGTTGTAATTACTGGCGAAAAGTCGTACTCAGATTGTAAATGTTGTGGCTTGGCTCTCCAACACACCGGTTAGTGCTGTACTAGTGACTAATTGGCACTTTCCGCTTACATGACAACCCTTACGAGTTGGCTGTGCCGGGTGGTGGCGGGTTTTAACGACACATTTATATATTTACGCGATCTAACCCAAAAACCTCTGTTTTGGGTGATATTGGTCGCGAAAGCCTGCTACGTTTTAAACTGGAATATATTGATGATGAAAAAAAAAATAACAACAAGAAAAATACATTGGTCTCCAGAGAGATCTGATGACTGATGTGATCTGCACACAGGAGTGATATTTTCTTTATAAATACTGAAGAGCAGTGGGAAAACACAGGGATGGCACGCACACACACACGCACAAGATCAAATCTTCCCAGAGATTAAACCACACTGGGCCGTTGCCTTCATGTGAGCCTTTGGTTCGGTTTGCAATCTTACAACGCATTAGCAGCCGCGTTCAGGTGCAGCGCTGCCGCTGCGCTCTCATGCAGCTGCACACTCATGCCAGTGCTGGCTGAAGGGCCTCCACTACCAGGAGCTCTAGGGAGCCCCTCCAGTGTACTTTAGCCTACTCTTCCAGGCTGTGGCCAGACATCCTGGAAGAAAGAGAATCAGAATATGTATTTATACTGGAGGAATCCAAGACGATATGAAGCTTTGTTTTTAATTACAGAAGTTCAGTAGGGTCACTGATGTCCAGTAAAGATGTGTGAGTGCCCACACTTTATCCCACCGTACACAACAAGTCCATGGACACTCCCGAGTGGAGACAAAGGGATGCTAGAAACTCTGACTTTGTTGCAACCTCTAACACATTCCTGCGGAGGGAGCTGGTAGGAACGTTGGGTTGCTCGGTCAATGGCCAGGGTCAACGGCGGCGTGGTGTATTCCGCAAATATGCCCAACTGTGAGGTCGGGCACAAGCCGGCGTGAGTAGGTTAAACGTTGAGTTTTATAAGGGCACCACGGGGTGACCAGCCCCTCCCCACCCAGCCCCACCCCTCCCACCCCCCGCCCAGCCCTACCCTCCTCACCCAGGCCCTCCCCACCCAGCCCCACCCCTCCCATTTTTGGATGCACGACGGACGGACGGACACAATAATCTTCTGTGGGCTGGTGTAACCAGGAGGTTCCTACCAGTAAAACTGCATCTCGTAAATTGTAACGAGCATCTTAAAAAAAATCGTCAAGATAAATTCCAAAGCAAGACGTCACATTTTTACCTTTTAAATACAGGGTAAGGAAAACATAATCCCTTAATTGATGACATCATTACTTTCATTGCTGCACATCGATTACTCCTGCCAATATTTCTGCTACGAGCAATCTTTATGATAATACGTCAACGTTATATTATTAAAATTAAATGCATTGATTTGTTTTCTGTCTTGATTGGAGTCACGTTATTTTTTTATTCAGTCTTAGCGATACAATATTTATGACTTTTTAAAATGAAACTTGTGTAAAGCTCTTCATACATATTTGTATCCAGTGAAACGAAATAATTTGAGTGGTGACAATATTTCACATTTCACATCTCTTCATTTTTAATATAACACGTGCGATGCAATTGTTGCGCAATGACATATGTTACATGAGTTACATGTGTTACTTATGTTACATGAGTAAATCATGATATGTTCATAATAGCCAGTCATTTCTGATTTACCTCGTGGCATATTTATAGCATTGCAGAAGTTGCTGTACAAGGCTTAACATTCATAATTGGAAGAAATGAGTGCTGCCTACCATTGCTACTGATCTTTAAAATCAATTCAGTATGTTCTCTGCATTTCTAAAAGTGTTTATGGCCTTTTATATCTTGATTCTTTTTTAATCTCATTAAAAGAATCGGATAAGACGTTGGGCGTGTTGTTTAACTTAGAAAAGTGCGATTAATAGTTTGAGCAATTAAACATTCAACTTCCAAATCAGCAGGAAAACTCATAACACAAACAGCTCGTTAAACTTTTTCACGATGTCATAATATTTAATGCGCAATGGTCTCAGTAGGATCCGATATCATCTCTCAACCTAATTACATAATGGAACACTGCATTAATTTAAGGCGGATTAAAGTGACAGACTCGATATTTGCACAGGTGAATTAATATTCTTATTATTTTTCAAAAGTGAACGTTTCACATTTATTCTTGCCCACATGACATTTTCCCTCGTGGTTCCAGAATGGGCGTAACTTCACCATATTTTAGAATTTCATCTCACACTTCTTAGGCCCATTTGTAAGACGGCACAGATTACGAAGTTTAATAACAAAAAAAAACACATTGGGAAAACAAGTGGGATTTATTTTTACGCGTAAAAAAATACTCAATCTCAAACTTTATACGCAGTCCCTGCATTGAACTCGTGATTTGATTACATTTTATTGGTTATAATTTTGCCATTTAAAAGTCTATTTTGCACTACGTGTATATTTTGCAAAGTGAAAACTTCACTACATTGCTGATATTTTATTTTATACGCGTAATATTTCATTGCAATCATGACAAAAACTAATTTCAGTCGCTATTTCATAAAAATTCTATATTTTTTTGTAAGTATTCAAAAAGTACTTTTAATGGAATTTGCTTGACACATTCCTTTCTTGAAAACACTCAATTACAGCAGCTCAAATTGTGCTTAAGGCATTCTGGATTTGAATTGTGCTTAAAGTATAAGGGTATATCGGTAATTATATATAACTATCTGCTTTGTCTGTTCATGGACGGGTGTATATTGCAGTAAATCTGAAATATTCAATAAAAAAATGTTCAGCTCATGATGATTAATGAGGGGGGGGGGGGTTTCCCCATGTGGAGTGACGTCACCCGCTAATGGTTATTGGGGAGGGGTGCGGCATATGCAGTGCGCGACTTTCTTGTGCGTTAGTGTAAATTTCTACACGGGCATGAATATTAATGATAGGTGGGGGGGGGGGGCTCACGTGGAGTGACGTCACGCGGGGGGTGAGCCTCATGTCGATTGACGTCACGCGTGGGACAGACAGACATCTCTGGGTGATTATCGTAGGTAATACTGGAATTAATATCTATCAATGTTTGGCTTAGTTTTCATCACCACCCCCCTTTCCAAAGCAACTCTGCGGCTTTTACGACCATGGGAAGATTAATACAATTGATTACTTTTGCGAACTCCCCTAACAAAGACATCCAACATCTAAGGTCATTGAAAATAAATAATGATTTTAAAAAGTCCAATGCTAGTGTCAGATTAGAATTTCAAAGACTCGAAAAAGTTTTGTTGAAGTGAACTGCAAACTCATTTTTTTCACTCGACCTGTCAGACCCTATTTCCAACCTAGGCGGTCATGTAAATGTTTCATGTCAGCCAATACAGCTGATTGTGTTAACGAGCGGAATTGAGTGCAAGGGCTCTCGACACATCAGCCCTCATTACTGGCGCTTGATTTGCGTCGATGTCAAGAAACGCCAGGGAAAGAAAAAAAGAAACACACGTCACCTGAACGTTTTGAAAAATAACCTCATTTGTGTGAAATGGCGTTGTCACCTTTTCCCCACCGAAGACCAAAACTCGCAGCTTGCTATGTGGGGGAGCGCGAGGTCTGCCATCATCACACACCGCGTGGTTTACTGCAATAAAGTTCGACGCGATACCGTTAACCAGATGTCGGTACAAAGCAGTTCCTGCTGCCAACCCAACACCCGTGGCCAATACTTGGGCTGTCTGAGTGAAACCTGGACAGGTGGCAACAGATACATTGCAATTACCTACGATAATCACCCAGAAATGTTTGTCCGTCCCACGCGTGACGTCACTCCACATTAGCCCCACCCCCGCGTGACGTCATTCCACATGAGGCCCACCCCCCTCATTAATATTCATGAGTGGGTTGATTTTTACACTAACGCAGACGAAGGTCGTGCTAAATTAAATAATTTATTACGCAAAGTCGCTTCAAATATGACGACGTTTCTTTACAGAAAGTGACGGTAAAAAATAAATCGACGCAGCAAACTGCTACATCCGCGCGTGACGTCACTGCAAAAGAGCCCCCCCCCCCTCCTTCATTAATATTCATTCCCGCGTGGAAATTTACACTAACGCACAAGAAAGTCGCGCACTCCATATGCCGCACCCCTCCCCTCATTAATAATCATGAGCGGGTGACGTCATTCCACATGCCGCACCCCTCCCCAACAACCATTAGCAGGTGACGTCACTCTACATGGGGCAACCCCCCCCCCTTC
>CM025631.2:9007166-9026933 GCA_014621495.2 Entosphenus tridentatus | reverse complement strand
GGCAACAATGCCAATGCAGCAACAATGCCAATGCAGCAACAATGCCAATGCAACAACAAAGCCAATGTAGCAACAATGCCAATGCAGCAACAATGCCAATGCAGCAACAATGCCAATGCAGCAACAATGCCAATGCAGCAACAATGCCAATGCAACAACAATGCCAATGCAACAACAAAGCCAATGCAGCAACAATGCCAATGCAGCAACAATGGCAATGCATCAACAATGCCAATGCAACAACAAAGCCAATGCAGCAACAATGCCAATGTAGCAGCAATGCCAATGCAGCAGCAATGCCAATGCAGCAACAATGTCAATGCAGTGGGCGAGAGAGCTGCCGTGGCAAGAGGCTATATAGGTAAGAAGGGGGGAGGGGGGGAGCCAGGGGGGGAGGGCGAGGGAGGGGGGGGGTGTAACGGAATTTAAACACTCATTGTGCTGTGTAGTGAATGTGCATTCAACATTTTGTGATGAATTCCCTGATTCTCCACATTATAAAATGCACTTTTCAATATGCATTTTATAGCTAAGGTTGGGGTGGGGGGTGTCATATCCTGGTAGCTTTGTTTTATGTGTGTGTGGTGGGGCGGTGGCGCCGTGATTATCACGCTGCACTACGATTCAAACTCATGGCCAACACCAGTGATGAATACTGAACCGGTTCTGGGCCTCCCCTAGCTCGACTCAGCCTCAAATGAATACTTGTTGCAGTGTGTAAATATTGTACTGGGAAGACAAAGGCGCTCGGGAGTGGTGCTGGCCACCCACCATCTCGTGTGCCATGCCGGCCTTCAGAGGTTCTCGCGAACAGCACTTACCCCAAGCGTCTGTTAAGGCTCTACGGGGGATCTTTATCTTTATGGCAAGATGTGTATGACGCTCTTGACACCAGACATTCGTTTGGCGGTGCGTTTTACTTTGGTGAGCGCCTTATGATTCGGAAAATATGGTAGAATTTCATCTGGCAGCAAAGAATGTCATTTCATTGACTTGTCGCATGTTTGGAGAATGATGCGGACTTTGGTGACAGCAAGAAAGAAATACGAAGAGAGCAATTGAGCAAATAAGGGTAAATATCGTTACGCGAGCCTGTAATTCCGCTCGATGTAGAGCAAATGAAATCCCTTGTTCTCGCTCACTCTTTTGAGAGATTTGTATGTGTAAATGGCAGACGGGATGAATCGTCCCGGCTCTCATTGGCATCCAATGCACCTGAGCTGGTTACGGGAGAGGCTTTAGTCAAAATGCCCATTTGAGCCATCATCCGCTGATTTATAAATTCCGACGACCCTGAGGTTCATTTAGTACTAAGTCTGCCATTTCTAATCTGTAAGTGAGCAAATAAATCACCGGATAGAAAATGAGGCTGCCACTCTGTGGGGTTCCACAAGGCTACGCTCTGGGAGCCCTGCATAACTGTTCATCACGTGACGGCAATGCCGCAGAATGGAATTTGAATTTTTTTTTGAGACAGCCCATTCATTTTTCAGTTATTACTGACCCTGTTAAGATGCTTACTGCAATATCCGCCGCAGGCAAAAATAATATATATATATATATCCTACTCTATTGATTAGACACACACATATATATAATGGATGGTCAGAATATGAAAATGAAATGCTGAAATAAGTCGTGCTTATTTTGAGGCCCGGTCTCTATCTGTCCTCGGCTGATTGCTTTGTTGAAATATCAGGGAAAGGGGCTGAAGGCTCAGCCCTGTAATTGCTTGCTCCCACTATTGCTGGCAGAAGGGCCTCCACTAAAGGGGCCTCTAGGAGAGTCCCGTCGAAGGTATTTTGGTCTACTCCTCCACGCTAACTAGACTTCTTGGACGAGGTGAGAGTGTGGATCAAGTCTCTGTGGTGGAACCCACTGACACTGCTGGGCGGATAGAGGTGGGGACGGGGGGGTCGGGGGGGGTTAAGAAACGTGTGCATCGCTTCTCCTGCCACGCCAGGAGATTGAACCAATGTCCTCTGGAATGCAAGTCCATTGTGCTAACCATTACACGATGGCAGCTTTCAACCCTCTTAACATTCTGTAATATCGCTGGAGGCAAAACATATTGCCCACTCCTCTGATGAAACACATACATAATGAATGCTCAAAATATGAACATGGAATGCTAAAATAAGTCAGCCTTATTTTGAGGTCCTGCCTCCATCTGTCCTCCGCTGATTACGATGTTGACATCTCAATGAAATGTAAATAGGCATGTGCTTGCGCGCATTCTATACGCGGGCTCATGCGTGTCACAGTTGCAATTGTTTGCAGGGCAAATATATACTTAAAATTAACCCACATCTGTACATGGTTGTCAGATGTGTACGAAGCCACGAGGAGTATGTTGGTCCACATTGGCCAATTGCCTGGCCAATGTTGTCGTTGTGAAAGTGACTTGCGGTGTCGTCCCTGTCTATGGAGGGACCATCGACTCACGAGACCCCCACTTGTCGCAACATCGCAGACAGTTCCAGGCAGTGCTCCCCGATCCTCCCTATCCCCACTGCCGTGTTGAAGCTGCGTGTATGCAGAGCCTCACGCTTATCGAGTGGTGATGGCCAGGAGGCTCGGCTGTTGTGCTCAGCGTCAACACAGCAGAGGCACGGTCGAGGGAAGAAGCCGAGAAAGAGAGAGAGAAGTGACCTGCAGTGTGGTGGTTCGACACGGTGTGGATGAGACGGCACGGTCGGTCTGGTAGACTCGAGTGGACCGAGCACTCAGCTTATATATATGCTCCAAGCACGTGTGCTGTTTCATTCAGACGCTGTCGCCTCGACAGACCTGGTTTCACCTGAGGACGGCTGCTTGCGTTGTGGCCGAAACGTCGTGAGAATTATTTTATTATGTTTTATTTTTATTATTTTATTACTTCCCTTCTACGTGACTTTACCGAAAGAACCAATAACATGGGTGGAGGGATCAAGGTGAGAACGAGTGAAGTTCACCGGTGCAGGGACCGTGGCGATAGCGAGAGGGGAGCGATGAGGACGCGACTGATCGCTGTCGAGAGAGTAGGTGAATCAGGTGAGTTCGAGGCGTGCTGTCGTGTAGAGTGAGTTGTGTAGCTAAGCGAGGGAGGCATGGGCTGACGGGATGAACTCGACTCAAAGGGGGTGGGGGGGGGGGGCATTGCTTCATAATGGGGTTGTGGTCGTGGGGTGCCACTCTCGAGTCGGGATTTGATTGTGAACGCCACGACAAATACACGTGGCAAAAAAATGATGATGAAGGTGCCGAATGGATTGTGATGTACGCAAGCCGGGCTGGATCGGGCTCGGTGAGCACGTGGCTGGGTGACTCGGTGGTGTTGTCGGACCACGTGGTGTCAACGTGGTCCAGGAGACGACGCTAATTGAAAAACGAGCCCCTATTTATTAAATTGCACGGAAATCATTGCCCCCTGCTGCCAGATTCAAACCCCGCGCCACTCTTGCAAATGAAACTACTATCCTCGTCTCTTGAGTTCTTATCTCATCAAATAAAGTTGAGGCCTGAATGCATGCTGGGTTTTCTCTGTATTCTCTGGTGTCTTACAACACAAAGACTAACTCTCATCAATGGAATTGGCAAAAACATCCCAATGTTGCATTCATCATCATCATCATCACGATACATGGGCAGTTCGCCCCGAAGGATCCACTGCACATTCTGTCATTTGTTTCCACTTTCCTCTGCCTCGTGCCAATTTGCTCAAGTCGCACCAATCTTTTATGTCGTCCTCACTCCGTTCTTTGTTAGGGTTTCCTCTCTTTCCGCTTCCACACATTTTCTTTTTCTTTTGTTGTCCATCCTACACCAGTGCCGGACTAAGCTAGTACAGGGCCTGTAGCATGTGTTGTTATAAAGGGGCCCTAAATAAAATAACATAAATATTAAAATACAAATGTTTAACTTGCATAGTAAAGCAATTATATTTTTTCCTTTGCTATACAGCCACATCGTTTTACAAATCGCTTAGCTTAGGCACCCAGTCGTTCATAAAAGTTGAAGGCAGTCTAGTACTATAGTAATAGAGCAAGTGCAGAATCACTGAACCGGGATTGTTAGCTTGAAAACATTTAGCGCGTGGCCTTTGAAAGTGCGGGACACGTAGCATACCGTATGCAGCTTTTGCTACTAGGATAATCCGGCACTGCATCCTACATATATCTCCAAATAGTTCCAGTATCCTTCTCATCACCGCCCGCATCATGAGGCTGTCTTCTTCGATGTGCAACATTTTTCTTCTACGTTGGTCACTCTTTGGGTTCAGCTTAAACGCAGCCGCATCCTTCCCTAGCAACACATTTCTAATGCCAATATCGTATCACTGTCAGTCTGTTTTAACTTCCAAGTCTCGCAGGCATAGCAAGCTGTACCGAACTCACGTGTCATGTTGCTGTACCCTTCAGAAAATGAGCCTTGAGACTCATTGTGGCTTTCCTATGTATATATTATTATTACTACAAATATTTTTAATTGTAAAATGAAAAGTAAAGCATTTATAACCTCATTTTCTTTAGGTGGATATCAAATTAAATTTACCCAACATTTTCAGTGTTATCCACTTCAAAAAACATATTCGCATTTATTTGCAATTTCAGAAATTTGACAATGTTAGAGCATGGTAACTAAATATACAGTTTACAAGTGATGGACATTACCCCCGTGATCCTTTTATCTGAAAATAAATGTTTCATCCATAACATCAAAAGAAGCATGCTTGTGATTCTTGGCAATGGGAATGTCATGAGTAATTCAAGAGGTGGCATCACGGGTTACCAGACTCAGTGCTGTGGCGCTGCGGGATCTGTCATTCACAGGCCCTCGCAAAGCAGCACAGGCATTCGTCAATACGCAATATTATATACCGACCTGTAAATACGAATATGTGGATATAGCACAGTGTTTAAATCATTATCGTTATCATCCATGCTGGATTAATGCCTCCCCACGATGTTAAGTCTTGGGGTTGTTTTTTGTTGTTGCGCCATGTATGAACCACATTGGTCAATTGCGGTTGGCGATGGGCAAACCCAGAGCGGTGAAGGTAGCACGTGTTTTTGTTTTTCCACTTGTGCTCGGGGTCGCCGTCCTCGTAGGGCGGTGAGAGAACTGATGCACCGGCGCAGATCCTCAACCCACCCCCAACCCCCAAATTCATCGCAGCGTTATCGGTACCGGCATTCATTTTAAAAATACACATTCACAATATTAAAGCTGCGTTATTATTGTTGTTGCAATGCAAATTCTCTGACAGCCACCATTTTATTTGAAGTTTGTTCATAGGCATTATTCAATAGATGACAAATTACCTTCAGCATCTGCCTTTTCCTACAGCACAGCAGGGGCTGGACCATGATTGTGAATGCATTATAATGCAAGCAACCTTCACCGACTACTTTCCTTTGCATGACCTTCACCCGCTATGAATAAAAAATTACTTTCGTTTTGCCTTTTGTGAAGGGTTATAATGCACAGCAAAAAGGCGGCAGACTTGAACAGCGTACGGTAGACATGGTTGACATAGTACTCGACTGTTAGCGTTGCATCCAATGTCATTATTTGATTTTTAAGACTGTTATCTTCTTCTATGGCTGAATGTGGACGGCCATCCGTGAGTCAGAGTGACGCAATATATGTGCTCTGTTGCTATTCAGGTGCCAAGGTTAGGGTCAACGTAGCCAATGCCATTAATGTTGCCAAACCGTTCCTAGCCCTCGTCATTCCTTCCCTTTTTGCTGGCTCACACAACGCATGGCCATGCCAACTCGTGACCCCGAGGTCTGTTGTTACATTATCCCCGTTGATCACTGATCTCCAAGTGTGACTCAACTACATTTGTCGTAGGAACCTGCCTTCCTGCACCCCGCACACACGTCCCATTCACCAAACCCTCCTCTGCTCGATGGTAATATCTCACAGCGCTTTAATGCCGCATTATATTCTCAACCCAGAAGTTACACGCTGTATCCCACCATCCTACACACACGTGCCCCATCCAACCTTAACCTTCTCTGTTTAATTATGCCTAAACACTTGCTTGCCGCATTCTAGTCTGAACCTCCACGTTGCTTGGTCTATCGTGAAATGTGTGGCCTCCTCCACATGTTGTTATCCAGTACTTTTGGTCAAATCCATATTTTGAGAAAAGGGCATGATACCATAAATGGATCTGTTGGTGGGACAGTGTGACAGGGTTGGTGGGACAGTGTGAGAGGGTTAGTGGAACAAATTTATGAACAAATGTGTTGAGTTTATTGTTGCTGTTATTTGTGCTGTACCACTACTTCCAACACAAGCAGCATCACACAAACAATTATTTGTTTAGATATATAATAATAATAATAAGTATTCCAACAATAATAACGTGCAGCCGTTTGTCAATCTATTGTCGGATGATGGGCTCTCAACTCCCTGTCAATCATGATGAATAAAAACATTTGAAAGCATAAATAATTGAATGCTTTGAGGTATGTATTTGGGGGTGTGAAATTCGCATGCTTTGTAGTGGTCTTCTTAAAAGGTGGTAAAATATCCATTTATCTTCATGAATGTGAGCAGCACATTTTCCCCGTTTCCTGATTTAGTTTTAATTGCACGTTCAATTCCATCTTTGTGTTTTTACGCTTATTTATTTTGTTCTCTCACACACACACACACATGGCAAGCCGTTATCGCGACACGCACAGCCGATGTGTCATGCAGTTGTGAAGCAAACCTTCCGAGTGGCTGTGATGCGTTGATATGCACCCGCGATGCCAACTTCAACCCAGCCTCTTAAGAGAGGCAACAACTGAGTCTGTAGACAGGACTTCTGCTATCCGAGGCTCCTTGAAATGCATTCGCGAAGGAAGATAACTGCAAACTAAAACAAACATCTGATGGACTTGTGTTTCCGTGCTGGCAGGCAGACGTGGCTAGCATTCTCCTCTTTCTTTTTTATTTCTTTCTCTCACCACCGATGTCACTGTGGCTTTGGCTCGGGGCAAACACCCCACGGCGCACAGCAAACGAGCAGTGTGCAAGTTCCCCGGTGTGAACTTCACTGGCGTCTGCCTCATTGTGTGAGACTCATTTTGTCCCACTAAAGGTTAACTTGTACTCACGAATTCAGCTCTCGTTATCATGGCACCGCTTGTGATTGTTTTTGTCTTGACCAATGAAAGTGCGCGCTTTGTCTGTCCGCTGGAGCTGCCCGATGGCGTTGCTCGGCTGCCACTGAGGGCACTAAATAAAAGTGTTGAGAAATGGGCAGAACTTGAAGCTCACTCGCCAACTCCAGAAATAACGTTTTGTCTCTTTACAAACTTAAACACAATCTTTACATTTTTGATTTAAAGCTTTCGGTACTGCAGGGATTCATACATTTTCTTGCTGTGGATTTCACACCTGCTGATGATTGCACAGCAAAATTCTTGCTGTGGATTTCACACCTGCTGATTATTGCACGGAAAAATTCTTGCCGTGGATTTCACACCTGATGATGATTGCTTGTGTTGCAGTCGAAACGTCGTGAGAATTTTTATTGTGTTATATTTATATTGTTTTATTATTTCCCTTCTACGTGACTTTACCGAAAGAACCAAGAATATGTTAACTTGTACTCACTCGCAAACTCCAGAAATAACGTTTTGTCTCTTTACAAATGTTAACAATCTTTACACTCAGTATGAAGTTGCCAAGTGCCTTTCAACGTATTAAAACTTTGTCCGAGTCAGGTTTTCTGATTTAATAAACTTGCCTCACAGTAAATATTCTTGGTTCTTTCGGTAAAGTCACGTAGATATAATTTTTCTTTTATCATAAAATAAAATGAAAAATAAAAATAAGCTTTAAAATACATGAGCAGCTCTCCACATCGGCTGTATTTATTCTTTCGTCTGACTGATGTCGATGCAGAGCAACAAATACCATTTCACTTTCAGGGGGCCAGAACCAGCTAACCGCATCAGGAGCAGTGGAGTGTGTCGCTGCGATGTCTCCTTCGTGTGTGTGGATCGGGCATCGCGTCGTTATACGTCGCATGGACTCTGTTGTGGACCACGCAACATCAGCTGCACTCTGGGACAATGAGTGAAGGTCGTGCTCACGAGGTGTCCGCAGGCTTCCGAGTGATCGACTTGAGCCGGAACAATCATGATGGCACACCATATCCACCTCGCCCCATTTTGTCCTCGTGATCCTGTGGTATCGTAGGATTCTGGGATCGTCGGGTACATCGTGTGCAATTGTCATGGATAGGCATACCTCGTTCTTCAGAAAACAAGCCCGAACTCCAAGCCACTCCAACAGCGCTCCGCAAAAGAAATTACCGCGTGAGAAATGAAACCCATCTGCCTGTTGAGCTGCATAACTAATGAATAACGGTCTGCAAATAATGTAAACATCTATAAGAATGCACTTTACAGGTATACATTGTGAAGTGTGCGCAGTGTGAGACTTGTGTAATGTAACCGCTGATAACTTCCTCGCAGCTTGAACTCAAAACGTTATAAAACCCCAACTCCACCAGTGGCATTGCTGGAGTCAGTAACAACTGATGCGACATTCGTTTTTTCTCGTATCGCTGTTCAGCGGCCCTAGATGAGCCAATGTCCCTGGCGCTGCCATCCAGCTGTGCTGGCACGCGTGTCAATTATTCGCCTGTTGGGAGCCTCCATCTGTCCCGACGAGCGCCTGCTGCGCCGTCATCACCTGGGGAGTGTCCGCCTAGCCACGACAGAGTGGGCGTCTTTGTTTTAGGCGTTGCGAAACGCGACGCCATTGTCGCTGCGAACAAGGTGTGTGCACGTGTTCCTTGCGTTGACACGAAGCCTGACTTTGTATATTGTTCGTCATTTTTATTTTATTTTCTTCCCAATTGTTATTGCGATTGCGCCATCGGTGTCACTTCACGATACATCGTGTCCCGTTGGGATGTTTTACAGAGCAGTGTGACCCTTCGTGGTAGAGAACAGCCCACGGAAGTGAATATAACAGAGCCACCTCTGGGATCCCTTCAAGTGCCCTCTTGGTCCGTCCAGCGGAAAGTGGCACTTCTCACTCGCTCTGTGTGTGAGAGTAATCGTGTATTGTCACGTGACAATCAACCAGGTGTCTACATTCTCAGAGATGGAATTTAACGAAATGTATTCGATTTAGAAGCGAATCTATTGTGATGGATTATTTGTGTGTGTAATCGTTAGTGACCAGGCTGAGCTCATCAACGCTAAGCCTTTTGGCATTCTCTGGTCTGACACTGGTGAGACGAGGCCATACAGAAAGCTGTCTCCGGTGTCGGCCAATCAGTTTCAAACACAATGCAGAGATTATTATCAGAGCACGTTTGTTTGTTTAACACGTAGTAGGCTGTCGCGACCACATCATCCAAAATAGAGGGTTTTTTGGGGGGTTAGATCGCGTAACTATATAAATGTGTCGTTACACCCGCCACCACCCGACACAGCCAACTAGTAAGGGTTGTCACGTAAACAGAACGTGCCAATTCGTCACTAGTACAGCACTAAGCGGTGTGTTGGAGAGCCAAGCTACAACATTTATAAACTGAGTACGACGTTTCGCCAGTAATTACAACTAGTTTCATCAGGCGACAGCCAGTTTGTAGAGAAGTCCACCTGTTTCGTTCCTTATATAGAGGCGTAGATGTGGTGGCCACGCTTTTGCGCTCTTGTGCAAAGTGGTGGGGGGGGGGGGATTAATGAGTGAACGTACATTATGCATGCGCATTATGCGAGCACATTTATATTGTCCTTCCTGTATATTGCGTGTATTAAAATAGCCGTACCAACATGTTTGTTTGCATGTTCACCAGAAGTGCGTGTGATTAATGCAGACCTGTTTCCTTGCAAAATGTATCTATTTCGTGTTTGAACATCACTGTTTGTTCAAATATCACTAGCCACTGATTTTAGTCTAGTAACTGCTGTTAGTTCAAATATCACTAGCCTCTGATGTTAGTCTAGCCACTGATGATAGTCTAGTAACCGATGTTAGTTCATATATCACGAGTCACTGCTGTTAGTTCATATATCACTAGCCACTGATGTTAGTCGTGGCCGCTATTGAGCTCAGTTTTCAGACTTCATGGCGTAATTTTCCACAGCACCAGCATATAAATTGTGCTCCCTCCGTTGCACTATATAGTTGAGAGACGATCACACATTTAACGTGATGATTTGGCTTGGGATTGAGAGAGCTTGTGATGGCATGGGGTGGCCTTCGTGCAGTGGCGGATTGAGCATGGCTTAAGATGCTGATGATGCATTTGGCTTGGCTCAATTTTGGTGTCAAGACACGCAACGTTATGAAATAGCTTTGCAAAGTAATATACTGCAGTCAAATTCCTCGTGTCATCCCCTGTGTATTTCTCTCGTGCTTGAACATTGTGCCCTAGCAAATGTCACCATTTATAGTGAGTTTTTTTTTTATTGTATGGAGGCTTAGAGTTCACGTTGGCTCAAAACATGTTCAACAGTAAAACGAAGGCCCCATTATGTCGTAAATAGGAATCCTTTAGTGTGACAGAGGCACAATTCCTTTTCCATCACCTGGGACTGAATTTCATCTTCTAGTCTGGGGCATCTATTAAATTTTGCTTTGTTGGAGGGGACCAGGTAGCTCAGAGGTCAGAGCGCTGAGTTGGCCCTGCTGAGAAACTGGGTTCAAGTCCGGGTTTCAGCCACCAGTCATGCACCCAGGTTCTCAAATTCGACACGTCGATGGCCTCAGTCCGTCGGGGTTGAGCCTGGACAGTCCCTGGGATGGGCCATCATGATGCACGCCAGGTTGTCACAGGCAGCCGTAGGGCCGTGTTGCGCAGTGGCAATCACAGTGCAGTGCAGAAACATTGTGCTGTTGTACTGCACTTTCATGCTTCCACATCTATGCTCCCAACCTTAACCAACCAGCACTGGCCAAAGTATGGACAAACGGGCTTTACAAATATATGTTTTTTCTGCAAATACTTTTTTTGTAAGTGATAAGTGGGAGGAAGCGAAGTTGTGATTCTTGACATTGTGCGTCTCCTCCATCACCTCCGTTATAATGAGTGTCTCCTTGCGTGGGAATGAGTGAAATGGAACTTCTGTGAGGGAGCTGCCTCGGTGCATAAAAATTGTACATCTCATGCTTATTGCATTGCTACCGCGAGCCACAGGGGCATCACGTGTCCATCCAACAGCGCGTGTTCAGAATTTTTCACAACATATTGTTTAATGCAGATTTTTTTTTTACGAAATCAAATTTGAGAATTCAGAGCCCCAATACGTTTTCTCCGGTGCCCACATCAGGTTTTCAAAGCACACACCCCGAATTTAAAATAAAATTGTTTAATGTAAAAAAAAACTACCACGCGGATTTATTGTGGATATCTTCACCCTGGTTACATTTGTTTTCCCGTTACGAATTCGTGAGGTAACAGCTTCCACTGGCGAAGCGACGGTCCAGGTTTGAATGCCAATTCCAATGATGAATGCAATACAGTACATAGCGCATTGTTGGCGTGACATCATTGATTCGACATGTCCGGATAATTATTATGTAGTCGTAAACCTTTGGCCGTTACGTCAATATAATTATTAGAGGATAAAGATGTTTTGCCACTTTAAGTAACTATGCCCGATGTCGAAGGAATTGATTTAACGTGACCAATAAATACATTCTGGTGAGAGAAAAAATGGACTGAAAAGCCCTTTTGCAAACTCCACTGCTAGATGAATGCATCCCGATGCCACGTGAGCCATGGACATGTCGTCTTTATAACATACTTGACCATTGCTGGTTAGTGCAGGTTGGTGGAAGAGTGCCTGGACCGGAGGGGAGTGGTGGTGCAGCGATTAGCACGCTGCGCTGCGAACCCGCCGGCCCTAGTTCTGGGTATCCCTTAGGTCGACTCAGCCTCAAATTGACACCTGGTGCGTTTCGTAAACATCGCCACTACGGGAGACAAAGGCGGCCGGGCGTGGTGCTGGCCACCCACCCCCTCGTGTGCCGTGCCGGCCTTCACAGGTGCTGCTCGCTAACAGCACTTGCCCCAACAGTCTGTTGAGGCTACACGGATGTTAGTCTCTTCGGCCTGGTTCAGGTAATCACTCGCTGCTGCTGATACTAATTTTGGTCGAGCATAAAATTCAGGTTTCCAGGTTCACAGCACAGTGTGCTAACCAATGCACCCCCACTCCTAAACCTCTGTGTGTTATTTTCATCCTGTAATAATTGTAATTTTTATGACTTTGTTAGAAACGCCTACATTGGTGTTCAGCTTCTCTCCTTTGGTTTAGTCAAATGCCAACCTTACTTGATGTCGGGGTTGCCACCTTTCCTGGTTTTCCCGGGATCATCCTCCAGTCAAGGTACCTGTCCTGGGAATGTGTCAGTCTTCAGAGTCCGGGTTTTTGTCAGTTACACAACAACAACAAACTGTACACTGCACAAGACATTGCATTTAAGTGTAATTATCTCTTAATTTGGCGCTGTGAGAAGGCTTTCTTCCCAATATATATCCCCGTTTCATTTGCTCCTCAAAAGTGGCATCCCTTACTTGATATTTCTTTTTCTGTCAGGCAGCCCACGTTTGCTATTTGTGACGTTGAATTGATTGTCCATTATCTTTCTTGCATTTCAAGTGGTGTGCGGTGGTTAACGCAGTGCGCTAACCACTGCACTTACACTCCATCCAAGATGTAAGTAACGATGTACGTGCAATTAATGTCACCGTCCACATTATCATCGTTAGCCACGGTCAATCCACTGCTGGATGAAGGCATCCCCAAGTCGATTTCACCTCGTTGCATGGACTGGCGATGTAGCAATTCGCCTATTCCAGTACGTACCCAAGTGGATTTCACCACTCCATTTCCTCAGTGCATGTTACTCTTCGGTGTGTTCCATCCGTCGGCTACCACTCCATGTATGACTTGGGGCCTTAGAGGTGGTGTGTGTCCGTGTTTCACCATTGCTTAGAGGTGGTGTGTGTCCGTGTTTCACCATTGCTTCAACAAATTAATTGTTGACGTGGCTTTGCAAATAATGTCTCACGTTCCCGCTGGGTTTCTACCATAAAAGTTCAGCTGACATTTCCAAACACCTCCCGCAAGATGGTACCATTAAAACGAGCTAATCCTAGCAGAACAGTTTATTACCAAAAATATATATATTTTAAATTGAATAAATAACTATCTGGATTATAATTCCAAATGTCACTCGATATCCTCTTAAGAAATGCTCGTGTGGCGGTGATTGTGCCAGGCAGTTCACAAAATTGAGAAAGGTCACTGGGTCGTGGCCCTGACACCGCTTGAAGATCGTATCAACAGACATCCCATTCTCACGCAGACATGTGTTCCAGATTCAACGTGGTAAGTGAGTCTTAAGAAAACGAACCGATTAATTTAAAGTTTGTATGTCGAAAATGCATGGTCGGCGCATGTGTGATGGCATCGTTCTAGCACTTTCCCGCAAAAAATGCTTGAGAAAATGAGTTCCCATGTAAATTATGTTTAGTAAACAAAATTCAGAAACATCTGCCGTTCAAAAACAAAGCTAAAAGAAGATTATGGTGTTTTTTTTATTGTATATGCTGTTGAAGCAAACAAAGCACAATGTGCTTCAAAATTACACCACATTTCGATTTAAAGCTTTCGTGACTGCAGGGATTCATCTTCTTGGTTCTTTCGGTAAAGTCGCGTCGAAGGGAGATAATAAAATAATAAAAATAAAACATAATAAAATAATACAATTCTCACCAGGACCTTAATGTGCTTCTTCTTGAGCCACTCCTTTGTTGTGAGAATTGTATTATTTTATTATGTTCAATTTTTATTATTTTATTATCTCCCTTCTACGTGACTTTACCGAAAGAACCAAGAAGATGAATTACACCACAATTTAGTGAACTAGGGCCGCCTAGAACATCGTATATTCTGCACTGTAATCATAGAGCTTGAGAAAGGTTTTTCGACGTTGCAGAAATGTAAGAATGGAATTCACGACTGCGCAGGTGTTGCGAGGTTGCGCTCTGCAGCATCTCCGACGTGTTTTTGGGTCAGATCGCATGCTGCTCACCGAGATGTCCGACGTTTCGCTTCACGTCATGAAAGCTTCTGCAGGTGCTGAATTCCCAGCACGTGTAGGGAGACATGGGCCACCGTGGCGAACGGGACGCGGGAACAACCCAACGAGGATCGACAGAGAGCTGTGAATGGTGCTTTAGAACCCACGCACGTGCTATGTTTTGCAGACAAATTACATGTAATGCTTTCAATAAGAATTCCCTTAAAAACATTTGAGAAGCAGAACAAAAATATGCATGAACATTTTCCCTGTTATTTCTTAAATATGCCCAGTCTGTGATTAAATTAAAAAAAAATTACATACACCTACTTAAGGATGAACGTTGACAATATCAGAAGCTCTAACGTCGCATTCATTGTTAGAACATTTTATTCGGTGGCACTGCTGAAATAAACATCATTCACCAAAGTCTGGCGCACCTCAGTGAAAAGATCAGTCGTGTGCATTGCTGAAACTTCTCTCTTGAGCTGTAGAAAGGAAGACGTGAAAACACGCACTCTTTGATTTATATCAATATTGTTAATAATAATAATAAATACATTAAAGCCGTGGGATAAAATGAAGACCTGCACAAACTGTACAGGCAAGTGACTTGTCAAACATTCCGGGAAAGGAATCAAAGAAGAGGCGTCGATTGGTGCAAATGCAGAGCCACCAACATGAAAAGCCCTTTTACAATCACGTGGTTTGAGCCACCCATTGATGGGCGACAGCGTAGGTGGCCCAAGCGGTGCACAGTGGTGAGATGTTAACTACCTCGCCTGGTATGCAGGAGGTCGTGGGATTCGATCCCGACCTTGACGCCTGCTGCTGTATATTTGGAGTCTGCGAGTCTCTCTCTCTCACCATCATCACGGTGGCTGCGAGATGTTAACAACCTCGCCTGGTATGCAGGAGGTCGTGGGTTCGATCCCGACCCTGACGCCCGCTGCTGTATATTTGGAGTCTGCGTGTCTCTCTCCCCGTGGCCGCGTGGATCTTTCTTCGGGTCCTCCGGTTTTCCCCGCCACATTAAGAATCAACATCGCGCGTTCAGAGCATTTGGCTGCTCGACATTTCCCAGACAATAAGCCACTTCGTTGAGCTGTCGTTTGTGATACACAGGTTGCTTCTGACAAAAAAAAATCTTATATAGCTCAGTGGGCCGTACCTGCTAAAGTGAAAAAAAAAGTTTTTGTGTTTTTTTATAGTTTCTTTGTTTCTCCATGGACGTTGTAGATGAGACCCAAGTCTGCACGTGCCAATCCTGGAATGACCCTGCTCAGATGGATGACAACCTGGCGTGGATCGGTTTTCACCCAACCGAGTACTTGGCCAGGCTCTTCACTGCTGAGCTCCTAAGATCTCATGAGATAAGGGGCATTCGGGTCGTTTGGTCGCAGTCTAAATGTTATACTATAATCCAGGATGCTTCAAAAAAAGGTTAACACTTACATGGGACTGTCGCTATTGTTGTAATTTCTTAGAAGTGTTAACAATTTTTTGAAGCACCTGTATTAAAAATATAATAGGCTACGACGAGGAGGGACATTGATTGAATTGGTCGTTTTGATTACAGTACAACGTCGCATATCCGATTCACTGGGGACAAAGGTGGAGGCGGATATGTGAGAACGTGAGATGTGTGAACATAACATGAGAGTAAAAACCATGCGTGAATACTGCACGTGGTTTGGACGGTTCAGAGGTCAGGGCGAATCCGTGAAGGTCGCATATGCAACATTGTACCGTATTCTTTCAGGCAAATAACGCCGTTCACATTTTTGTTCGCTCAGTTGCAAGGCAGTAGGGAAGGGGGTTGTGCACACAATTTGTGTGTGGCTCTTAGTGGGAACAAGCCATTCCTATTGAACCTTGAGCAGAGACATTTTCTCACCAAAGCAAGTGCGTGCACCTGTAATGCAACGCTCCTCAGATTAAAGGCTCAGAGGAGAGGCTCGCGAATCGTTCACAAATGCTTTGTGAACGATTCGCGAATGCCACGTTCAACCAACGCTCTCATCGTGTCCCACCATTACGCACGACTATTCTGAGAGCTTTAGATGTGAACTATTTTGCACACACCAAGCCAAGACGTAAGCACAGGAAGAAGAACAAAACGATAATGAGCACAATAATAATCTATGATTGTTTTTCATTGACTCGAAAATCATCAATAGGTCAAATATGAGAGTGTGCTTGAGTCTATTTTATTCGAATGCGGTTTTACAAGGTTCCTCGCGCATCAAAAGGAGTTTGCGATGCTTTTTTTTCTTCTTCTTTCATGAATGACCTTCAGCCTGTCTTCTCACAGTGAGGAAGAGAAATAAAACCGCCCGGCGATAATGAGAATACCCTGCTTGGGTGACGCACTCAAGACCCTTAACACATCTGAGCACACTCGATGGCGCGTCAAAATATGCACGAATACTTTTGAATGGAAAAATATCTATTTTATTATTACATCTGTTTTATTATTATTCTGGAATGTCTAAGGGTCAGCACGTAATAATTGGAAAGCATGCGGTACATTAACGTGTGTCAAACATTTCACACCAGCCGGGAAAATTCATGCATAAATTAGCCTGCTCTGTCTGTTATTTCGTAAACATTTTCCAATACTCCCCTGATTTATATATATATCTATCTGTCAAAATGTGATGACTTTACATGGATCCTTCAGAAATGGTGCCATCAACAAGCCAACCATCAACCGTCCTGCACAGACACGGGGTCATCCTTCAGAGGTTAACTTCCAGAGGAAATGTCACATTCTCGTCTTGCTCTGCAGCAAAAAAACAGGTTTTCGCTTGAGCATCCTTCACATGTCATCATGATCACCATCATCATGATATATTATCGAAACCGCACCTCCCACATCGTGCAATCTCAAGGTGCCATAACAAAGGGCCCTTTGAGGTGATTACTTCGGAAGGAAGTGATTGCGGACCAAATACAGCGTTTGAAAACATTACAAAAGTAGAACAAACAGCGGGGGTTCCTTGGGGTAAAATTCTGCACGAGATCGAAATTTTGCAGCTAAAATACCAAACGAGCATTCCTCATTAATCCATTGCTTGTTGTGAATGTGATGGTGCAGCTCTGCCACTGCTAGCATGAGGGTCTCCACCAGAGGGTGCTTCTAGAGAGCCCCTGGAGAGGGCCCACTTCCCCATGCTAATGGCAGTCCTCGCAATTCACCCCAGCACACGCGACCTGTCGATCGACGAACTATGATGCACCACCGATGGATATTGCCGGGTGGACAAAGGATTTGAGAGACGGGCACCGTTGTTTGACCTGTCGCGCCAGAAGATCAAACCGGCGACCTCTGTGATTCCAAGTCCAGAGTGCCGTTGCACCGTGGCAGCCAGCTCAGCAACCCACTGTTGCCAATGACGTAATATAGGGGTCCCCAACCCCCGGGCCGCGGACCGGTACCGGTCTGTGGCCTGTTAGGAACCGGGCCGCACAACAGCAGGAGGTGAGCGCGGTGAGTCCGCACGTGGCCCGCCGCCATGATTTTATTATTCACCACTTCCCTCCGCGCCTCTTTCCCACACTGCGCATTTGTCTCAGTCAGTTTTGGTAATTCCACAAAGCTAACCCCTAGTAGCCACAATAAGTAACAAAACAAACGTCGCTGGAGAGCTTCTTTTAAAAGGGGTAAAGACCCAATGATGACCCCCCCCCCCCCGGTTCGTGAAAAAAATTGTCTTCCACGAAACCGGTCCCTGGTGCCAAAAAGGTTTGGGACCGCTGGCGTAAAGCACAGGCCCGCGTGGTGCTGTTTTGCCACCATTCCACGTTGAAGCCCGGTGGTGAAACATTCCGCCGCGTGCTGTTAGAGGCCCGTCTGGGGTATTAAACCTGCACGTGGCAGCGTTGATAGCGTCACTCGCAAGTAGCAACCCGAGGGTTGGTGTCCTGACCGTACTTTGACATTTGTGGCGCGCCAGGGTGAAATCATTAGCGCGGAGTAAACTCCACGGGGAATACAAGCTGGTTCCTAGTGGGGCATCGAGCTTAATGAGTTGAGCTGCTGGTTCTTAATTCTCGCAATGCTCCTTCGTGTCACCATTATGGGCCATTGTGTAATTGCGTTTTGTTTCAAAAGCATTCCAGGGCTAAGAAGTGATTTATTCTTTGGAGCAACTTCTCATGAAAATGAAGTCCGGCTGATGGACGATGACGATCAAGGTGGCGAGACTTAACGTGGATAATGGGCACAATTTGAGATCCCCCCCCCCCCCCGCGGGTCATGTGGTGATTAGAGCGACACTGACGCATTGTTATGACGGTGATTGTACAGACTCTCATCACAACTTTTTACCAACCGTTGGCTTTCTATAAAAGGAAATTAACATTAAAGGAGATTTCCTGTTTTATTGAAGCGGTGGTCATCACTTGTTTACAGCCGTGAGCCAGTGGTGGAAATTCCACATTCGTGTGACAAGGGTGAGTATCCGTAGGACAACCACTGTTGACTTCCCCCACAAAATAGTTAAAATTGTATCGACCCCCCCTATTGATGATGGGTTGAGTCGACCGACAACCTGCTGATTGCGAGCCGGACGCTCTACCGCTGACCCACTTGGACAGATATGATGATTGTGTTATGCACAATGCATGACTCCACTTTACGACTCAGAGTGCGAGGAAAGGATGCGTCTGTACTTCAGTTCGAGTGGGGGAGCGAGTGCGCAGATAAGTCCATCGCGGAGTACGAACGCATTTCTCACCCGCCCGGCACAGGAGCAAGACGTGTGAACGGTTGAGGCTGCGCAACAGAATACCGATGAGCGGCAGTAAGTAAGTTACAGCATCGCGGTGAGCGCCAGTGTTTAATATCCACAGATACCGCGAGCCGATTGTCGGCAGGCACGACTTTATTTCACACTGATCCGCCTTCACCTTAGTCCCAGATTGGTAGCCGCAGCCATAGAGAGAAGGATACTGGATGTGGTGTGCCGGGTGCCGATTTAATACGTGTGGTTGTCGACTCGGAACCACCCCTTCTTGCTCACCTGAGCTTCAAAGACACATTTAATATCTCCTTAATATTAATCTAAAATGAAACAAAAAATTGCATTTTACCAGGTATGGCCCACTGAGCTACACAGCTCTTTTATAGAAGCGACCTGGCCACAAATGATAGCTCAACGAAGTGGCTTATTGCGTGGAAATGTATAGCAGCCAAATACTTCAAACGAACGATTCTAAATGTGGAGAGAAAATCCGGAGGACCCGGAGAAAAATCCAAACGACCACGGTGAGAAAGACATGCGAACTCCAAATATACAGGCATGAGGGTCGGACTCGAGAGCACGACCTCCTGCATACCAGGCGAGGTAGTTAACATCTCGCCACTGTGGTGCCCATTAGCAACTGGCATATCTTACACTTTGCTATTTGATTTTTACGAGAATTATGCGTTCAGATTCCATAATCTGGAAGCTATTTAAGATCCTCACTGATTTACTCTGGTCACTCGCTCTTGTATTGCTACTGCCATGGTTACTGGTTCCCATTACCTTGACTCATTGATTCCTTCACCCGATGTTGAGGTCTCGGACTACCAGACTTTCATCTCAACCACACTGCAGGTCACAACAACACACTCACCCACCCACGCACTCACCACACTGCAGGTCACAGCAACACACTCACCCACCCACCTACCCAATCACCACACTGCAGGTCACAACAACACACTCACCCACCCAC
>CM025631.2:8968014-9007156 GCA_014621495.2 Entosphenus tridentatus | reverse complement strand
CCACGCACTCACCACACTGCAGGTCACAGTAACACACTCACCCACCCCACCCACTCACCAAACTGCAGGTCACAACAACACATTCACCCACGCACGCACTCACCGACCCACCCACCCATCCCACACTTCTCTTTCTGATTTGTCCTTCACTGCTCAGCTTTGTAATTCCCTTTTCATCGTCTATTTCCCAAGTTCTTGCAACTTCACTCAATTCAAGAACAAAGCATTTACCCGTTATCTATGACGCCTTAAATCGTGCTGTTTTTTGCTGTCCGCTTGCTATTATAAGCTTTTGGGCCTATCCTCAGTAACTGTGATAGGAGAAAAAAACGGAAATTATCCGGACTTTATTCATGGAAAAAAATAAAACGTAATTCCACATTCTTCAAACGCCCTGCGTCATGCTGATGGCACAATGTGTGTTGTTAACTAATGCCCATGCTTCTCCTGCCTGTCAGGTACTGAGTGGCAGCGTGTCGCGTGTGCGTATGCACCCTACATACTACTGCCGTCTCTGAGGATGCCGGCTTAATGAAAGAGGAGAAGTGATGAACAGGTTGATTGAAAAATCACGTGACTTCATTTCACCCCCCCGCTACCCCCATTTTGTCACGCTGCAAGAAAAGAAAGACCTCAAAGTTTTACGTAACCAGTCATCTTCAGCGAAATATTGAGCGTCAATCATCGTCATCATCATCAGCCATGTTCAATCCGCTGCTGGATGAAGGGCTCCCCAAAGCGGTCGCGTGCCGACGTCATCGCCGCTCCGTCTCCGCTGTGGTCGCCCCCTCGGACGGATTTCGTTGCTGTTTAAGAGCGGCGGAGGTCGTGGTAGGTACGGCGCGGGGGGCTGGGGCAGTGTCAGAAGGCGGACGCACCGGGCGTTCCGTTGCTCGTCGACATGATTAATACTCGAATGCGTCGCGGAAGTTTTCGTGCGGTGTGTCTGACTGATGCGCAATTACTGCGTGAGAAGCCGTCGGGTGGGTTGACCGGTTCGTCAAAATGTGACCTGTTTAATTAAAGCGCGCAGTGAACAGGACCGTCGTCGCGAATAAGCCACTAGAAACACAATCAATAAATGAGAAGCGCTGTCTTCAATGGCAAGTGCTGCCCTGGTGTTATTGGTGAGCACCCTGGACTCGCACTGCAGAGGTAGCCGGCTCGGCTCAATCCCCCGCCCACGGCACGTGAGTTGAGACAAGGGAACAGGTTTCTGAAACCCTTCCCCAAACGCAGCAGCAGGTCGCGTGCGGTGGGGTGAGGTGTGGGTGACTCCCGCCTCTTCCAAGACGTCTGGCGCAGCGCGAGAGAGTTTGTTCGAATGTGCCATCGAATGGGGCTCACTGAGAGCTCCCTTCGAGTGGAGGTCGTTCCACCAGCAGTAGTGCGAGCGAGATTTGGCAGGGCTGCCCCCTCGTCCTTTAATTGAATGAATGGAGACTTCAGCACAAAGTCAGATGAAATGTCGTGGGGAAAATAATAGTGACAATCAGCAGGCATCTTTCCATTATTGACTCCAAATCATATCGTCTTAATAATCATGATAAGAATTGCCAATGCCAGAACCGCCAACGCAACTCAAGCAGTGCGGCGACCACGATTGATCAGTGCAAAATCACCTTCATGCAATAAAAACAAAGTTCCGTTGTTGCCTTCAATTGTCGCGCAATATAGATTCGCAGGGCATGAAGATAGCCCTCGCATTCTAATGCGACGCGCCTCGGCGTTTTGTAATGCGTCTGTCATTGCTCGCACCCGGGTGCAATTTCCTGCAGGAGATTAACCATGTCATTTCAACATTTCTTTGCTTTACCCATCTCGCTTTTTTTTTTACCCCCATGCGCAACATTCCTTCTAAATAAACACCACGGGCTCTGTATGCAAATTATGTGTGAATGGTGAGTCATATGATAGAATCTGGAACAAATGTAAATTTTTATTATGATTAATATTATTAAATGTTACCCTGAATCAAGATCTAATCAATGAGCTGTGGCGTGAATTTCTTTATCAACAGCACCAAAGCATGTTTGTATTACCATCCCTTGGCAATGGAGGCCATCTGATTACTGCATGGTCAATGGTATTAACTTATGGGTCAGCTTGTGGATAACAGCACACTGCCACAAACAACAGGTGCATATTTGGAATATTGTCTAAATTTTTTTGTTTAACAAAGACACGTTTCCTAATTCAACACATCTGTTTTTTTGTTGTTGTTGCATTAACCGCACAGCCCTTTGGAATATGTCGCGACTGAATTATTTGCACGCACATCCTGCTTGCATATCCAGCAGTGTCCTTCGCCGTGGCATTGTGCCAGGGGTGGCCCATTCTGCCACGACTATTAAGGTTAGCTGTGTCCAGGGGATACTAAAGGAGATGTTAACAGGCAACACAGCTTTATGATGGGGGGTATGCTAATGTGGTATGTACACCAACTGAAATGACCTCGTCTGTCGGATCTCTGACATTGGGGCTAAGGCAGCAGCAGCCTTGCCACGAATTCACTTTCAGTGGAAATATTGTCCTGATGGTGCCCTTACAGAGGACTGGTTCATATTGAAAGCACGACGTTGAGTTTGGATATCCGGTCAAGAGCTTCAAGACATGCGGAGTTAATCTCAGAGCTGTTTCCGGAGAATGCTCACGACCCGGTGTTCTATTGGGTGACGTTGTCCACCACATGGTCGCCGTGGAGTGTCCTTGAGTCTCCACGTGTGTGCACGCGCCATGTGTGAGTGGCTGAGTGTATGGGTGCCGCGGTGAGCTGTAATGTAGTGGTGAGTGCACTGCTCTACAAACCCGGACCAGCCGAGTTTGATACCTGCTCGTGGCCAAAGTCGGTGAGGAATTACTAAACTGGTGCTTGGCCTCTCCTGAGGACAACTCAGCATTTAATGAGTGCCTGGTGTGGGTGTTTAAACATCGGCACTTTGGAGACAAAGGCGGCTAGGTGTGGTGTTGGCCACCCACCCCCTCGTGTGCCATGCTGGCCTTCATAGGTGTGCGATAGCAGTACTTTCCCAAACAGTCTGTTAAAGTTTCGATTTAAAGCTTTCGTGACTGCAGGAATTCATCTTCTTGGTTCTTTCGGTAAAGTCACGTAGAAGGGAAGTAATAAAATAATAAAATCATTCTCACGACTGAAAGCTTTCGTGACTGCATTCATTATTTGGGTCTTTCGGTAAAGTCACGTAGATAGGTTCAAATAAACCCATCTACGTAAGGCTATACAGAGGGTATTTACATTTTGTGTGGGTGTGTGAGCGGGTGAGTGAGTGAGTGAATGTTGAATGTTTGCGTGTGTCGGAGTATGATTGAGTGGGTGAAAGTATGAGTGAGCGAGCGATGATGATGCATGAGCGAGTGAGCGAGCGAGTGTGCGTAAGCTCTCCGAGGGGTCGATGCAATTGTCGTGATGAGGTTCATGATCGTCATCGGCTGTCGGCGGGGAAGTGCGAGGCTGGGCGGCTCAACCATCGTCTCGGATATGAGGCCCCGAGATGGTGGCAACCTTGACACGGTCCTCTTGCACGATGACTTCACGTTTAAATCCAACATTCTCTCTGTAAACGACGGCGAACCCCATCAAAAAAGGAAATAGAGATGGAAATAAGAACGCTCATAGCGACGGCTACACCTTCAACTCATTTTGAGATGGTGCTTGAACCAATAATATGGCCGTATTGTCAGATCTATTTTGAGTTGGTGGTCTAGACAAGGCTCAGGGCATTGTACATGCAGTGCGTTGGTCACCTGACACGCAGGCGAGGCATGATGCGAGGTTTTTTCCTTCCCGCTGTTTTGTGAGCAGCACACTTTTTTGGATGATTGTAGTTCTAATTGTTATTTCTAGTAGATTGTTTCGTGCGCGAACTAATGCCACCAATTTGAATGTTGTTCATCGACCTCCCGGTCACAATGGCGACCTCCGTTCGATCTCGTCCTGACCCTCAGCAAAATGGATGATGCTCAAAACAAACGGTGGCCTTTAACAGCATCCAAATTAGAATAATAAGTTGAAAACCAGAAGGAAAATCCATGTAACCGCTGACCCCCTACACTCATAAGTTCACTGCGGTTTAAATGTCCGTAAGGAGACGATATTAAATATGTTTAGTTGTTCATTTTCTTTGTCTGGGGATTATCTAGTTCCAGATAAATAAAAACTGCAGCATATTGCCACTGGATTTAGTCTGTCAGCCATTTACATGATTAAATTATAAGGTAAACAAAAGAGGAATTGCTCTTAAACCTTGAACAACACGGCATTTTTGTCCTACTGAGGTATTACAATTGTCCACTTTTATTGATATAAGATATGTGCAGGGTTTAATGTGTCCCGGAACGCGGGTTTCTCCTCTGATTTAGTTGTATTTGCCTTGCTATGAAGGTAAAGTTGCAACCCTGAAATGGCTTATTCTCACGACTGCTGGCAGAAGGGCTTCCAGTGGAGTGAACTATGGAAGAGTGATTGGTCTACCATTCTACGCTCGCCACATGTGTTTCTCCATGTGTTCCGTTTTATTTATTTTTGTCATTTTCGTGATGCGCGTCACTTGCAAATGTCACTCTCCAGGTTGCTTGAGTAGTCACCTGGTAAAATAAAATAAAAACTAATATCATAGTAACTGTACATTTAGACTTCTACACTCTCATGTATATACATTGTGTGTGCTTTCATTTATCACTGCAGATCAAAATGTTAGCCACGTTTTAATGCTACACATCACTTCCCACATCATGAGATTGAGCAAAGTCCTTTACCTCCCAGCTTTTGAAAACAACGCTTCTTCCCAAGCCTTAATCATTAATCCCGGTAAATCCCCTTTCGAGTCGGAATCGTTGATACACGGTGAAGCGTGTTTACCGGTTTACAGCACCCTCGATCGATGGCAGATTTTAGGGAATACATTTATGCACATTAAGTAGAATTCCTCTTGCATACAGAAGGTGAGCTGGAGACATTGATAATGCCACGGCAGACTTCTTTCATTTAGGACCATCTGTGTGATAAAACAATCTGACGGTTCTATTACACCAGTGTCATGGATGATGTAGCTAATCTAGATTTAATGTGAGAATTTTTAAAACGTATCGCATTGGATAAGCAATGAAGACGTTTCCGCAGCGTTATTTTTGTTTAGTTTTTTCCCATTATTTATTTTTATATCCAATTTTACACTTACGCAGCTTGAACATTCACATTTTTTTCCTTTCAAATTGAAGTATTGCGTGAAAATAAAATTACTTTACGCGCCGTTTAATGCGTTTCGTGAAAGACGACCTTGCGTGCCAGCGATTCAATTCGAGCCACACAAATATTACAACGTAAATAACGCTTCCTTCACATAGTTATCTCTCCCCATAAAACATTTAGGTGTATCTGTCTTACGCAACCCGATATCCAGGAGCTTTATCAGCAGCATCGATTAAATACGAGCAAACTCTGGACCGGTTTTCGACAGTCAGTGTCTCGTCAGCAGTTCGACTGGCTTGGGAATCCAGACTGGTGGCATGCGCTACTTTGAGAGGCAAAGGCCCCTATCGCAAGAAATGCGTCCTAGTTTTATGCAAACTCTATTATTCATTACAGAGCATTGAGGAGAATATTAATATGTCTTCTGACCCAACTGGATTTCTGACCCACCGCGACTGAACATCTGTGAAAAAGTGGCTTCAGATTCCTCCAGTCTAAAATACAGATTCTGATTGTGAATAACAAAGTAAGTGACGCCACTGCGGATGGGATCACACGGGGGATATTGCAATGCGCGTGCTTGTGAAATAGGGGGCTCGTGCTACGGCAGCTGCACTCGCTTGCATTGCCATCATCATCGTCGGCCATGGTCAATCCACTGCTGCATTAAAGCCTCCACAAGCCATCAACATCGGCAATTGCCAATCCACTGCTCGATGAAGGCTTCCCCAAGCCATCAGCATCGGCCATGGTCAATCCACTGCTGCACGAAAGCCTCCCCAAGCACCCTCGCCACCTGCGATGTAACAAATCTGCCCAGCAGCTGATTTCATCGCTCCATCCGCACGGTTGACAGCCTCTCGGACGCGCGTTTGATTCCCCGGCTCGCGTACGTGCTTTGTGAATTAAATAAAAGTGTCTTGGCCGGTGACATAATAACAGTAAAATATAGACGCCGCCTTATTTTTCTTTCATCTTTCCCCCTCGCGCTGACAACTGGGCATGATGATGTCCCGGCGAGCATTATATAATAAGAGAACTGCAGAGGCGCTCACCTGACAGTGATTGATTTTGTTTGAGCATTGCCGCAAAGCCCCAGCTTCGGCAGCAGTTGCGGCAAGTAACAAACTGGAGGGGTTTTTTTGTGTTTGGGGGGTGGTGGGGGGGGGCATTCTGCCGCACATGTGCTTCTTTGCTGGGTTAAAAAAAAATCCAATTAGAATTATCCCAAAAAAAATCGAGATTGATCGAGTTGCGTTGTGTCCTGAATGCTGTGAATTGTTATTTCCGCTGGAATTGTGTTGAAAAAAATGAAAAGCTCGTACATATATAATCATCATGATGAACAGTTTCTAGTAATAATGCACAATAATCAACTGCGTGTGATGCCTATTGGAATAAAAAAACGAATTGGTGTCATCATCTGATAAGTCTCCTGTTTGTTTTAAAGGGCTTCTACCATGTAAACATTCGTGCTGAATGAAGGCCTATCGGTATGCCGTTGTCGCTAATGTTGTGCATTGTTCCACCAGACTTCACCGCACTGGTCGGTGCCAAGTTGTGAAGGTAAGGCCCCAGCACGACATGCGATGGTTCGCGCCACTGATGTTCGCCGTCGACGCTGGTATTGAACTCGGGGTTTGACAGGTTCATGGCACAGCGCGCTAAACTGCTGTGCCACCGCTATGCCCATCACAGACAGAGGCTAATTCAGAATGTTATCGTTTCAAAATCCCATTTCACACATTGACGTGCTATTTTGAGTCTCTTGCCTGTATACGGTATACGTCACTGTGAGCGTGTTATGAGTTGACAGTATTATTACAAAACTTCCATTACACTCTACCCCACCCCCCGCCCATTCCCACTTGAGATATTCCGAAAATGTTAATGTTATTGATACATACCAAAGAAAAACATGTAATGTTTTTATTATTATTGATGCAGGGTCCTGTTTAAACAACTTGGGAGGTTGCTATATCTGGTCGAGACATGCGCCTATTTATGCAGAAATCACAGATTTTTTTATTGATCCTCATTTTATTATTTATATACGCTTCCTCAAAAAGCCATCGCATTCTATTAGACCGCGCAGAATGGTACGGCTTCTTCTTTAGTTAGCATCTGATAGAATTACCACCGGGGAGATGGAGCGATGGAATCAGCGCGTGCCCAGATGCTTGGTGAATTATTACATCACAGGATCGGTTCGCAGCTTAGGAACAACGCCTTCAATGCAGCGGCGGATTGCCCGTGGCTGATGAGAAATATGGAAATGGCTTGGCTTCTTGAATCACCTTATAACAGATAGGCCTCTGTGTGTGCTGCTCTACAATGCACTATATATAGTTAAAGAAAGCAAAGCTGAAACCTTAAGGTAAGTTAAGGCTGGAGTTTGGAGTTAAGAGCTGCCCCTAGTAGATACAGAAATCTCTTTATATCACACACAAGAGGGAGAAACCTTTTTAATGCTTATTTGGTGAGCGGTTTGCCCGGAGGATCGCAAAGCACATATGACACGGCCAATCTCTCCCAGAACAGAATGGATGAGCCTCGCACACGACGGCTTTTGTGGAGAGCGTTTTGGGAAATGCACCTCGGGTTATCGTCCCATCCCCTCCCTGACGCTCGTGCCATCTGGATGTGGACAGCACCATCCATTCTGCGAGAGCCCGAGGGGTGTCTCCTCCGCTCCCACTGCGGCTTCGACGCAGAGCGAAGGCACCAGGCGAGTGCCTTCTTTTGTTCGCCTCTTTCTGTCATCGTTTCTCTGGCCAGGTATGACAAAACAAAATGAAAATTTCACCTTTCTTTTAAGCACACTTGCCGAGCGCAGGGCCCAAAACGTCGAGCAGACAGCAACAAACAGCACGATCAAGTTGTGATCGATAGTCGTGAAGTCGAGCGGTCCGATTCGTTACAACGAAGGAAGGAAGGATGCATCGTCATAGCGATACACAACTCCACTGCTCATGACGCAATTATCTCCCCCCACCGTCTCAACGTCTAGAATGTGTCGTTGTTGTCCTGCAGAAGAAGAAGAAGGGGGGGGGAGGAGGAGGAAGACGCAGAAAGGAAGATGCGTGCTGTGACCTGCGGTAGGGTGGTGGGACGCGCTCGTGGTCTGCCTGGTAGACAAAATCCACAACACGGGTGGGGGAATCAGCGAGCGACGTTCACGGATTGGTGACCTATCTATTGGTATGTGGTGAGTATGTATTGGTATGTGGTGGGTATGTAGTGGGTATGTAGTTGTATGTAGTGATAGTAGAGGGATAAGGATGTGACTGCCCGCTGGCGAGCGGGCGATCGGAGCGAGTGCTGCCTGCACATCGCTCCGATCGCTTTCGGTTTGCGCTGCGCGGCGTTCGCCATCGATGGACTCTTCGCCTCCGCGTGCTCGGAGATTGTTCAACAACGGAAGCCCCCCGCAGCTCGCGGTTGCAAAAACGTCGGACAACGATCGCCACGTGGCGGAACCAGAGCGCACAGTGGGAGAGCGCATACAGCGCGACCGTGAACGCCTACGCAGCGCCTTCTCAACAAAATCCACATTCTGACGTGCCCGTGACACGCACACTGTGACGTCAGTGGCGAGTCCGTGTTTACCGCGTGGTCGCATTTAATTTACTTCTCCCAGGTTATGGCTTTATTATCGTATTTTTTCCCCCACAAAACAGATGGCGCGTCTTTTGCCACGGCGGCAGCGGCATACAAAGGGCAACTGTTGCGAGAGGGCGCCTTGGGATTTGTGGGATATTCTTGTTTTGTTCACGTTTGGTAAAGCGGGCAGCAGCAGCAGCAGCCAGCTTGACATCGCCCGGTGATGGATGGTTCGCCGTCATCGGCGCCGTTGCCCTTCACGCAGACCACGAGGGTTAGACTCGGGTCAGGGCCGGTGTCTCGTATCAGCAAAAAAAAACGCCTCCCAAGCGCTGTGGTGCGGTCATGGATTAACTAAGGAGCAGTTTAATTCATCAATGTTTAGAAGTGTGCGTGTCTGCCTGGTAGGGGCGGTGCTCGACACCTGGAGGTCTCTCAGCTCTTAACTGCGTGGTGAGGATTGTGGGTGTGTGTGGGTGTGTGTGTGTGGGTGTGTGGGGGTGTGCGAGGTCTACCGAGCCTCAAGTGAGTAGCTGGTGCGGTGGTGCGAACATTTTCATTGGGGAGACAAAGGCGGCCGGGCGTGGTGCTGGCCACCCCACGGCCTCACTTGCCGAGGCGACCTTCATAGGCGCTGCTCGCTAACAGCACTTGTTCCATCGGTCTGTTGAGGCGATAGCGGGGGATCTTTGTCTTTGTCTTCGTCTTCATAATTTTACAGGGAAAAACGATACCTAAAAACTCCCACTGCCTTCATGATCACCAGCAGTCATCATACTTCCACTGCTATATACACGTGCTTATATATATACCCACTTTATCATGAAGGCCTCTCCACTCCGTACGAATGCCATGCGAGTTATTGTGACCATACTTCACTCTGCGGTTTGGTGAAGGGGAATCATATCGGTGCGGTAGCATCGTACATTGGCTCTCTCCTGCCCACCACGTGGCCCAGCAGCAGCCTACAGCACCTGGTATGCATTTGTTTGTCACCGATGAAAGCGCGATCCAGTCTGAAACATGCTTAGCTTTTGAGCTCTGGTCAGAGTCTCATCTGCTCTACTGCTCATGAAATTATGAGTCATAGGTTGCGAAAAAATTGCATAAGACACGTATAATTGCATAACGCGCAGACACAACACAAGTCAATATAAATATTTATTTTGTGCTCAAAATGTTAATGCTGATGTATAACTCCACGATGTTTATTCATGGTGCAAGCTGTCTCAAAACTAAAATTAATATATATAATCGGCAATGGCCCTTCTTCATAGCAGAATATATCTTCAATGAAAAAGATGCATTGCCCCTAACATCATCGATTATATTCTCTACTTTTTTTGTACTTTTAGGGCAGTCGTTTTGACAAATGCATTGAGCTTTTGCTATTTGTGTTCTGTGCACCACAGCCAACGCAGCGATATCACAATTATTAGTTTTTGTTGTCGTTGTTCAAACCGACAGTGTACGGCATGCCACGTGTCGTGAATCAGTTTCGCCGAGAGTAACTTCCACACCGAGCGAGCGCCGACGTGGACTCTGCCGGCCTGCGCCGAGATGTGCACGCTTGATTTGAGGTACGATCTACAGAGGTTATCCTCTTCCCTGCGTATCATCCTTTATATATATAAAAAAAAAGCAGTGGGAGTACAGCCGCTGTCAGGCAGACAATCACGGCATATCGATGCCGGGCACGCTAGCAAACAGCGCACGCTGTGCAAGTCTCTCCGGCCCAGTCGCCTCGTTTGCCATCATTAACCTCTTCCTCCTCCGCGTGGTTTGTGCAGAATGATGAGGGCAGGTTAAGGTCTAAGCGGCCACATGTAGCTTCTCAGCAGTTAACTGTCCCCCCCCCCCCCCACTGTAAAGACCGGTTTTGTTGAGTTCATGGTACTTTAATCATGCGCGCGTGTCATCATCCGATATGTCAATTCCATTAGCTTGCCTCCAACGGCAAATTTTAAGCATTCCTGTTATCTAAAGAATACAATGTTCTCATTCTTAAACAGCGCAACGCCGTTCAAATCTTTAATCCCCAGGGTCAGTGAAATAATTTGTCAGCTCTCTACTCTTTGTGTAAAATGACAATTTAGCTCTCTCCAAAGTGGTTGTTCGTCTTGTCGCACGGCGTTTAACTCCACGTTCTGGTGTGTGTGTGGGGGGATTCTTTCGCACATTCAGGGACTGAACGCTTTGAATTTTCTAATTTCAGTTGTTGACAGAAAGCTTCCCAGCACGCGGGGGCGAACTGTCGGACAGCGCGTTGCCGAACAACGTGAAATCGCATCGGAGAGCCGGCTACCCGGCACCACCGCAACAAAAAAACCCTCCGCAGGCAGCAAGGGGCACTTCTTGAAAGTAAATGGTACACGTGGTGTTTGTCACGGGCCTCAGAATAACCAGTGAACCCAACAAAGCCCTGCACGCCCCGTGCATTTGGTGTCACACACTCACTCGCTCACATTTTGCGTTACACGTAACGCAAATAAATACATGTATAATTGGCGGTGGCTTAACCTTATATTGGCCCATCGTGCGGCAAAGTGCGTCAGCGCTGCAATGGTGGAGAAAGCGACGCGAGCTGGAGGCAGCAGAGAGTTCCTACCGAGGCCATTGTCACGATGTGTGGCTTTCGGTGGCGTACGCGCGCCACCAAAATACGCATCAATGAAAGTCTCCGAAATTGTGTCGACATGTGTTGAGCCACATAATAGACACGACGGGCGCAAATTCGTTTAGCGGGGGTACCGTTCGGTCACGCTAGCCTGAGGGCACTCCAATTGAGTCGCGTTGCGTTCCACAACGGACACATTATAGCCCGACCTTTGCTTCGTGACGCTTTGGTTTGACGTTTGGCCTAAAAAATTCAAACGTACGCACAAAAATTGACGCCACTTCAAACTTCCTTTCGTCTCCTTTCAAATGCCCTGAAATTGCGGGTTGTTTACTTCCCTTAGAGTCGCGCACAAAAAGCGTGAACGTTCCTTAGCGTGTCAATTGAAGAAGATTTCAAAATCTCGAATAACCAAATTGCACGAGTAAATGAAAACATTGCGAAATATTACTTTAAGAAAAGTGTCGGCCCGGGTCATTGTTTTGTTGATGTAATTGCTCCCAAGTGCCATTCCGTCTTCTCCTATTTGCGCGGGCGATGCCATCCGAGGAAGACCATAATCGGGGGATGTCGCATTGTAGTTCAACCTCACATTGTCAGATAACAACAAAACCCGCTACACGGACGATCGCAGAACTACCTCTGGGATCCGTTTAACACGTGGGCCCTCGTGGTCCACAGATGGCAGGACCCTCCCACCCGCTCGGCATATGAGAGTAACTTTCACAACAACTAAATTAAGAATGATTTCGCATGACGGTGACCGAGCTGAGATCATCAACTCGCTGCACCCGGGAACGTGGACCCGGCTGCATCGAACTCATCATTCTCAGCCCTTCAACCTCCTAGCCACCCGGCCCCTCTTTCCACCTTGGTCATTCATAAATAAGCGACGCATTCCCTGCAGACATTAAGATATCCACCGCATTTACTGCGATGCACGCTTGCCTGCTGCCTCCGTGATGGTGTCACGAGTTTAACAGATTGTACTTGCAATCCAGAGGTCGGCGCTTCAATTCCATCTCTCAGCAAGTTGCTGAAATCTCCCCTCCACCTCCACCTCCATGCGACCAGAAACATCACTAGGGACACCGCAGTCGATCAGCTGGTTGGGTGTGGTGGGGTAAAGTGTGGGTTACTGTACTTGTAGCTTTACTTTGCGTTTTTCTACAATGTAGTTGCACTAAGTAACCACGTTTTTTTTTCATAATCACAGGGCTTTGCACTCTCCCGAGAAATATATACGGCGAGGGCTTTACAAAACATGGAATGATTGCTTTTGATAGCGTGTCACCTACACGCATTACCCAGTGAGCAGAGGACTCACAACTTTCAGACTCGTAATCATGCAGGGCTACAAGCGCAAGCCGAGTCCACTCACTGGCAATACGTGGATCTGTCCACACAAAATATTGGGCTTCATACCCAGAGCATATTGCCTGGAGCCCCAAACACACACAAGACCTCATTTATACATTAAATACAGTCATGTGAATGTTGCACACACGCACACACCAAATGATGCTATAACACAGACATCCAGACTAAAGGTACCTCCAGGATTCCTATGGCTCCGTGTTATTTCTTGAGGATCACACAGCCAGACGAAGGCACCTTTATGATTCTTAGGATTAATTGTTATTTCATGAGACTCCCAGAGCTAGACTAAGGCACCTTTATGATTCTTAGGATTAATTGTTATTTCATGAGACTCACAGAGCCAGACGAAGGCACCTTTAGGATTCTTAGGATTAATTGTTATTTCATGAGACTCACAGAGCCAGACTAAGGCACCTTTATGATTTTTAGGATTCATTGTTATTTCTTGAGACTCACAGAGCCAGACTAAGGCACCTTTATGATTCTTAGGGGTCAGTGTTATTATTTGAGGCTCACAAAGCCAGTCTAAGGCGCGTGGGACGGGTGACTCGCGGGAGTAGAATTGGTTTTCTCCGAACGTTGGCGCAAAGCAACACGGGAACGACTCATCTCGCGCCGAGCGGACGCGTGAGAGTCCCTGGTGTGTGCGCGAGGCTGACCGCCAGCACCTGGGATTTGTGTGCGCCAGAGCGGGCTGAAGGGAACCGCGTTGCTCCACGGAACAGCTCCCAATGCAGCAGCAGCAGCAGCAACCTTGTCCACCCAATGACCCTCCCAACTGGAGGGATTAGGCGCAGTAATTACTTCTTTTGGGTGGCGGGGCGGTTATCCCGCTGTGCCGTGAACCCGGCGACCTTAATTTGATTTCCGACCGCGGCTAATGCCAGTATTGAGTGAAATATGAACCGGTCCTGGTACCCTCTCCCCCCTCCCACCCCCCTCACTAAACCGCTTTGACCAACATGGTGAAGTATGGTCCAACAACCTCCACGACCAACATGGCGTGGAGAGGCCCTCGTCCATCTGTGGATTGACAAACGTCCGCAAATGATTAATCTTCATCAACCATGATCAATCGACTTCTCGATGAAGGCCTCCCCAATTCGTTACCGTCTCACGATCCTGCGATGCAATGATCCAGCTTCCACCTCCGCATGAGCTCATTTAATCGCTCCATCTCCTCGGTGGACGTCGACCCAGACGCGTTCTGTTCCTTGGCAGCCCGCTCCGCTATTATTCTTCACCATCTGCCATCGGCCCTTAGAACCATATGTTCTGCCCGAGCCCAATTGTCTTAACGATTTGAATGTGTGTCTTTAACTTGCGTATGTTCTCTAATCCCTGTGTTCCTCTTTTAGCCTCTTCAATCGTGCAACCTCCCCATGCTTCCTTGCACGCTGCAGTTTTTGGTCCATCCATGTTTGTTATTCTTCTTTTTTTGTAACCGCCTGTCATAGCTCGTACACACCGAGTATTCATATAACTGAAACAGTATTGTAAATTAAAATTAGTTAGCAATACCAGTTCTCATGAGCTCCATGTCCGCCTTTATAAAGCTGACGCTATCTGGAGAGCTACCGCCACACATGGCATTCCCAGAACACCGCAGCAAGACTCAACGCACTTCAAACAACAGCCCTGTCCAGAGAGAGCGAGAGAGGAGGTGATAAAGGCTTAAATATAGAGTGACACTCTGACATGCAGAGGGCACAGAGGGAGTCAGTACACACATCACATCCTAGGCAGCAGCCCAGCGAATCAAGACTCGTACGGTACTGCAATGCGACGGATTATGGTAAGCAAAGTGTTCCGAATTCCTCACCTGCAAAGTTTAAACAAAACAATTGTATAACAGGCGACGGGATAGGGCAGTTGTCCTTTCTCATTGCAGGGCGATACAAAGACCACGAAGTGGATAATGGTCGGATACTGCACCATAACACCACGGGGCTCTGATCGAAATGCCATTTTAAGAATGCCTCTATCTGCTCTGTCGAGGGGCCATTACCTAAGATGTCACCTGTTAGGTGTGTATATATGATTTCCGTGTTGACGAATGGGTTGAGATTGTCACTTTCAGGGTGTACATATTCTGGATGACTTTTCGTTGTAATTTGCTTTCACTGTATTACACAAACAGCTGTTTTGCAATTGCATATCCGGAACACCACGATTTATTCCCTCTGGATATGAAAACAACAATTAGCTTTGCGATTGCGTCATGAAGGGAAGAGTGCAGATGATGCATGACTATTTCAACTTTGTTTCAGGCTTAATGCTTAAGGAGGATTAAAGGTACAGCGTGGATAGCAAAGGAACATATGGAGGTTGTGGCTCTGTAGTTTAGACTTTCTAATTGGAATATATTTTGTTAAGATAAACAATAAGCAAATGAAGGTGATATGCATATTGAAAAGGTTGTCTAATCTGACTAACTTCATTGTTTTCCTTTCTTAGCTTTTCAATCGAATACGATTCGGTTTTTTTTACTCCTAAAAGCGTAAATTAAAACTTTTTTGAGCTCGCTAGAATTGCCAGCAGATTTTGAAATAGTGCTGACTTTTTTTTCAGCAAGAGCTGTAGGGTCGGCAAAAACTCACTGTCCACGCCCCTATGCTTCGTATTTGCAATTATCTGCAGTTTTTTTTCCCCCATCCCAAATTGCGGAATGGCTTCCCCTTAACCATTATCTGATGGGGAATCATCACGTGGGAAATTAATCCGATTATCCGTGGGTGATCTGCAACTCCTTTTCGCCAGCACGCTCTTCAGGAAATCGAATCGTACGCTCGAATATTTTGCAGATAAGTGAAATTCGTCGGCAAATGCCATCCGATCCGTCATTAAATTTACACGTAAAATCACGGATGATAGGCTCCACGGTAGAGTGTCTGGCCCCCCACATCAGCGTGGACCAGAGGCGTGCCTGCTGCAGTTGTTTGTTGCCTAGCGTGCCGCAACCTGCGCTGCTGTGACTTTCACCGAATAAAAACAACGAATACGACATCTTGACAGACTCACATCCCGACAGGGGCCCTTAGCGTGAAATGTGGACCTTCAAATCGTCGCAGGTTTCCTGCTGCCATCGTTCGACTCGAGCGATCCGTCTTCATTACCGAAGAATGCAAGTTGCCCGCCACCGAGAGGAGAGTGTCACAATGAATGTTTGTTCCCCTTTGTTGGGCACTAAATAGGAATGAGGAAATCTCTCTTTTTGTTTCGAGGCAGCCGCAATATACATCAATTCACATCGCACCTGAATGCGCCATTATGTTCCGGAGCGCCTTTCAAGCGCCGATCCATCGGCACGAGCGCGGTTGTAATGCGGGGTAACAGGCGGTTGCGTTCGTTGTCCGCTCTTCTCGATCGGCGTGCTCGGTAACGTAGCAAATGTCGCCAAAGAGTGGCAACCAAGATACAGGTTCAACTATTCAACTGGCGAGGTTGTCGTGGGTTGTGCTGCGCAGACCTCCGATGCGTTTTGTTGGGTTGAGCCGCGTGCTGTTGGTCGCGATGTCTGACGTTTCGCTACCACATACCGGCAGGTTCCTTCAGGAACTGTTTGCAAGCGGGTGAAGCAAAATGTCGGGCGTTATATAATTCTTGTGATTTCGTTATTGTCAAAACCTGATGAGACTGGATTTTATTTCCAACAACACGTCATAAAGTGTTTGGCTGCTATAAATGTCAACGTAATAAGCACTTCGGTGAACTATCATTTGTGGCCAGGTCGCTAAGTGGGTCTTAACTTGTGAAGACATTTAGTTTTATAGTTGTCAACATTCTGCTTGCTTTTAAACTTTCCGGTGTGCAGAAAAAAACAAATCAATTGGCATAGTTGCCCACGTGACAACTTGATTTGATGGCTCTGTTGGGTGGTGGAGGGCTATTGTAAAAAAGTGGCATTGAACCTGCAGGATCTAATTCAAAAGAAACGAATTATGAATCACAATATTGGTTGCGAGGGCCTGTGTATAAGATATGATTACTGTGGAACTTATATTGTCTACCATTTCACAGTGTCAACATATTGCGATGTTGATTTATATTCTTGTCCGATTCTTATCTGAACCCACCAGGATGGCAGGAAGCTCGGGTCTCCTCCAACCTGCCTGGTCCCTTCATCTTGGCAACATTTGTATGCACTTGGCACTGTGGGTATCTGTGTGCTCACAGCACCGTGCATGTGCAAATGAATACACCCGTTATTGTCAGCTCGCCGTGGTGCCGTTCAAGGGCTTGGCAGTGCAGAGTGTACGACTCAGCTGCGGTTTCTGTTTTCCTGACAGCAGTGTCTTTGTGCCATCCGCGTGCACTCACACCCCTGAAGTGTTACTTGATGTGTGGCGACTAAAGTTGGGCTGCGTTTGGCGCTCGCACATTCACGGCATGCCGTTTGTATCCTGGAATCCGCAGCCCCATCCCTCGCCACATCGTCACCTTAAAAACACAGGGGCACTTGAAGAACGAAACGTATCCCAGCGGTCTTGCACAGAGGAGATGGAGCGATGGAATTAGCTCGCGTGCGGGTGCTGGGTGGTGGCTTGGGCTGGCCTTCATTCGGCAATGGATTGGTCGTGGCTAATGATGATAATGAGGATTCAGAACTCTCGTTATAGAGGTAATGATACATCGATTCGTATCGATGCTAAGGCTAACGAAATATGCATCGAACGAATGTGTGTTGGAATCGATGGTTGCTTGACGTTTTCAAATTTTTAAAAAAATTATATGCTGCCGTTACATTCAGGCTCAGGAGGTTAATAAAAACCATACAAATGTATGGTTGGCTACGCACGGTGCAAAATAAGTTCAACATACATATGAGGCAGAAAAAATGAGAAATAACACAAACGAAGTGGAAAAAATAATTTACAAAAAGAATCGATCTGAAATGGGGTGACAGCAGGCCTGAATGGCGACAGTTCAGAGATGACCAGGAGGGTGAAGTAATACAACGCGAACTCCGCTCGGGCTGGGACCTGGTGGCCAGGTCGCTCAGAGGTCAGAGCGGCAAGGCAGCACCACGACAATTCTGGGTTGGAACCCGAGTTCCAGCCAGATGTGAAGAAGCTAGGTGCTCACGTGCAGCGAGGTGAGCGTCTCAGCCCAGTCGAATGACTGCACTAATTAGCCGCGGCGCTCAATTTAATTTTGCCTCTTAATTTGGCTAATTTCCAGTTTCATCAATTTGACCCTCATGCGACGAACATTACTGCAAGCGGCAGGGATGACGGGAAAGTGCTGCCCCCTACTGTGTGCGGAGCAAAGGTCATTGGAAGGGGTCTCGGAAGGAGTTCCCCAATATCTGCTTCTGTGGGATGTTCCCCCAATTTCAGGAGTGCACCCCCTGTGAGGGAGATCCCAACGGATACCCCGCCTCGTGATACGACGCAGATGGGAACATCGGGATACATTATTTTTTTAAACATTCAGGGAGATGATCGCAGGCATTAAGGCGATCAGTTTCTTGTGTGACAGTTGAGTTTGTTGGGTGGGCGGCAGGGATGTCTCAATGTTTGAGGGCTGCAATTTGTATTGAATGACTGGGCATTGGTATAACAAAGTCAGAACTTAAGAAACACAATACTAATTTTCCCTGTAATGTAATTGCGTTGGACTTTTATATGCATGCATGTAGAATGTCTTTCGCACTTAACGTATCCAACCGTGCTAATCGGAGGTGTGGCTATGCATGTGAATCGGAGGTTCGGTTCTGTATGTAAACGATAGTGAGAGAAAGCCTTTAAGTGCGCGAGTCTCGGGCTAACATTGCTTGAGGCTTCAGAGGTCTGGTCGCTGTGATTTCGAATCCCCAATATTCCAATGTCCCCTTATACGAAGAATTGTTTTGAGTTTGCACAGGCATCCAAAATATGTTACATTTTCATTGCCTGGGTAATGGGGAATGAAATGTGCCATCAACATACAAATACGGACGAAACACAATCACGTGTCAAAGTAAATAAAGTGGGCCCAAATTAGAATTGACGTGAACATCAAGTGGATAAAACAAATCTCTTGGGGAAATGCTTGGCATTTATAAAGTTTACAGAGTGAGCATAACATCCCCAGCCATTTGACACTTGGAATCAATTCTATTGAGGCATGACACAATATTAAACTTATCGATTTAATCGGCGTTGAAATGTGGAAATTTCTATTATTCTGACATTTATTTGCACCAATCTGTTCCAGATTTGTATTGAATTATCAATCGTATTAACGGTGTATCTCACGTAAGTGCCTTGGTTAATACGATAGATCCACTGGTATATTTATGGACTTAATCTGCAACCGTACCGCTTCCTAACATTGTGAAGACAATTTTAAAAGATTGACTTCAATTTTGCAGTAAAAATTGTATTTTCTGTAATTATCATGTACACCAATGGGTTCTGCTATATTAACGTTTGAAAGTAATGGTGGATTTTTCTAGAGAATTACTGAACCTGCCAAAGCACCCATCAATATAAATAGAATCCATCACAGTTAGTGGATCGGCAGACTGTGTACGGTGGGGCAAAGTGTGTGTGTGTCAACCTCCTCAAAGATGCCTGGCCATTGTGCAAGAATCGGCCAAACGACAATCTTTCTCGAGCTTCCTCGCGCCGCGGCCCTTCTGCAAGCAGTCGCGTCGTGGAGGTCGTCGGCGGCCACTCGGGGTTCGAGGATGACGTCAATCAGGCTGTGCGGTGACTTTTCCACCTAACCGGACGAAAGCCTGCATCCTCGGGATTGATTTACGTGGGGAGCCCGGTGAGCGGGGTGGGATCCCCACGATCTTGACCGGTCGGTGGCTTGGTCCAGTGGCATGTCCAAGACGCGACGACTGGGAGCCGATGAGACTTACAGCCTCCCCTACCGCCTGTCCCACGTCCGTTGAGGACTTCTTGGATCGCTTCAGGTCTGGAACCTGCCCTTTGACCTTGCCGCTATGGGTGACCCTACCAGGAGCACCAGGCTCCCGACGGCTTCGCTCTCGGGGTCATTGGAACACGCAAATATCTCCACCAGGAAAAGGTGGCGATCCTCGGAGAGGCGGCAGTGGCCTAATTGCTGCAGCAGCAGCAGCAGCAGCGCTACAGCATCAACCTCGACGCCTCTGCAACTCAATTCACAGCGGCCTAGGAGCTCTGTCGCCTTATCGTGGCACTAAGTGGGCCAAAATTGATTTTAAGTCACACAATTGTGACCAGAAAATGTGCCGAGGTGAATGAATTCGCACAATTATGACCCGAAATTGCGCCCAAGTTAAGGCGACCTAGATTATAATCGGATTTGTCCAAACCACCAGAAGCACAGCTTGGGGACGGTTGTGCACAGTGACCCGACCTCACGATGAACAATGCTGCCACGGATCTTTCAAACACCCAAAGTGTCAACGTTATTGTAAGTATTTAAAAAAAACGACTGTTTAGTTTTTTTAGGTCGCGCTGTGCTGCTGCTCTCCGATGTGGTCTGGGTTGTACCATCCAGAACGAATCATGACGTAGTTGAGCGCAGGTTGGGACGTGCGGTTTCCGTGCAAAGGAATAACTGACCGCACAAGACGTGCAGCTTCTGAATTCTTCGTTCACATAAAGTTACAGGCGCGGCATTACAAACCTGACGGGTTCCGTTGGTGAATCAGCGGTCCACGGCGACCCTGGTTCCCGTGTGTGCCACACACACAACTACCGGTTCAAGTGTCGCGGTAACCGTCACATCTGAGAAACAATCCATTAGAGTCGTCGCAACAGACTCGACGAACTCGCTCACACACCACACAACCATCGGCGCCGGGGTGCACCGTTGATGTTCCCACACGGAAGGATGAGTTATCTAGTAGTAGATAGAGCATGCACAGGCCCTGGCGTGGTCTCACAACTCACAGCGGATAGAGCATTCACCACTCCCAGCGTGGTCCGTCTCCCCCGTGGTGGTGGTGGTGGTGGTGGATACAGCACTCAAAACTCTTGATGTCGCCCTACACATGAAAGCAGAAGTGGAGGCCTTGCAGCTATGGATGTCCTCGTTGTTCCTGGTGTGGCCGTGTTGCCGCAACCTTCGAGTCGAGCATTCTCAGCCCCAGGTACAGCGCCGACCTTCTGGGGCAGCATTGCTTCAGCTTCTTATAGCCGTGGCTGGCGCGCTTATCTTCCTCCTCCTCCTCACCCCGTAGTGTTATTTCTGTTGCTTTTAAACCTTACCCCATCCCCCCGCTAATTTGCATACGGTGGAGAGGATCATAACTCACGTGTGCTCCATCTCCCACTCTCAAAAACACGCAAAACCAGTCACACCACCAGAGACACACCGGACAAACTCTACGTACGGGGATGGGATTCTCTTTCACCGGCCAAGTCTCTCTCCGCAGCGGTCGTAGCTTATTTTAGGAGTTCCACAAGGGACTGGAGCAGCTCCCGGCATGTGGAGCGAAACGTCAGACATCATGCCGAAGAGCACGTGGTACAACCCGAAAACACAACGGAATCGAATCTTTATTTATCCTGGAGGAGTCCGATGAGCGATGGAGCTCTTTTTCACAAATGTCGAGTCGAGTTAAAACGATTGTAAAAATTTCGAGGGGAAATGCATGTTTTAATGAAATTCACAATAAAATTGTTATTTCACATTAAGTTAATCCAGCAATGATGACTGGGTACATTTGCTTTTGTGAAACAGCAGCAATCGGGGACAGCTCGGATACTCATTGTGCATTATAAGGCAACACACAGTGAGGACCTGTTGTGAAAGGGGCTTACTGCTCCAGCTATCATAGCACAGCAAATTGACAATATTTCACTAGAATTACCCAGCCCTCTGCAGCTCTGCAGCTATTAAGGACTGCATGTTGTCTCTCGGTGTGTTGCTTTCTCCCGTCCTGTGCATACCCGTGTGGTATGTGTTTCTAAAAACAAGCGAATGCTCTCTGCAGGATTTTGCATGGGCCATTCTGCAATGAATTACTTGGGTAATACATCAGCGGAGGCTGCCAGTGATAAACACGATACAAAGCAAAGGTAAAGGCGCAGCGCTGCTATTGGCTTGCCCACGCCACTGCTGTTCGAAGGGCTTCCCAGTAGAGGGAGGCGCTGGAGAGCCCCTCTCGAGAGTATTTTGGCGTTTACCTCCAGGCTGGCCAAACGTCTTGGAAGAGGAGTACCCACACTTTACCCCACCACGCGCGGTGCCGATTTACCTTCCGTGGTGTCTCCAATTATTCTGCTGGGTGGGACAGAGGTGGCGGTGATTTCAAAGAAACAAATGCCCATTGATCGAAATGCCACGCCGGGAGATTGAACTGAATGAGTGACCTCGGGGTTGCAAGTCCAATGTACTGACCATTGTTACATCATCTCCGATAAAATGGGACGAAGATACGAGAAAATACAATTTATTTGTGTTAAAAATGTAGATTAAGGCGAGGAAAACTGCTTAAGGTATCATCAGAATCGGAATCTTTATTTCGAGTAATCTGTGAAACTATTTTTTCCACAAATGTCCAATGGGACTACAGCTCCGATTTCACACAGTAGACTTGAGCTGTGCTGGGCATGCAAACAATAAATTCACACTGACGCAAAACACTAAAAATGCAATATTCTAGTATAAACATTGGGATAGAAGAAACAACAAAAACCCCTACAAATTTACATTCCATATTCTACTTGCACACTTTGGGCCATCTTTGCTTATCTTGGAATCTCAAGCAGGCATCAGATGGAGCTTTGAAGGCGAGATATCCAATGGGAAAGCGCACGTGTAAAAAAATGCCGTGCTTGCATACAACACATCTGCGAGCCAGCTGTTTAATTGCATCGCATTCAAATACCACGTGGCAGTTTAATTATCAATGTAAAACAAATCTCGATGTTCAGGAAAAATGCCGATCCTGCTGTGCCAATCTGCCCAGTTCTGGAATTATATTTTTGAAAGTAAAATATCATGCCTCCAAGTACTGCACTAAACCAAGCTCGCCCCTGCCCAGCTTCTGGGCAGGGGTGAGCTTGGTGATATTGAGGAGCAATCGTAGTGGTTTGGTCATAGGTGACAACACATGTGACAGAGAGAACAACAACATTCACAACGTTGTTTGAGGACGCTGCAGCATCATCTTCAAGTCTTGCTCACTCCAAGGCGGCCACTGGATGAAAACCGTGAACCTCTACAACAAGTGGCGAATGCATGAAGGCGCATCTCACCGCTGCAATACATCCATAGCACGTTTGTTTCGTTCGTTCAACAATTGAGCCGATTGGAGAGCACTATTCAATTGATTGCAACTCATCCGGCTGTTGGAGGATGTTACGGGTTGAGTTTCCATCCTCGACGAGCTCCCACCTGGCCCATCGGATGGATTTTGCTTTCTGCTGCCGCATTAACCGAGAGCACATCGGCCAGCACCTGCTGAAGCAGCAGCACCACGTGTGCGGGCAATGAGCTGTGGTGTGTTCAATTACAATGAAGCTTGGGTAATCTCAAAATTCCACCACCAATTTATTGCGTCAGTTCATCTGCTGCATGCGCAATGTTCATGGGTTGTTTTTTCTTACACTTTCTACACTTCTCGACTAATGTTGAAGCGCTTATGCGTGCTCTCTGTCCGTCTGTCTCTCTGTCTGTAACATGGGGTAGCGATGACTGTATTAAGGGTGATCCAGTATGAATTAAATGTAGGTCTAAATGTTTTATATATGTTTTTTTGTAATAATTATAATAGGCCAAATGATGTGTTGCTATTAGGAACGTGACATAAAAAGTTGGTCAAATTGACCAACGGGTGACCCGATAACCTGTAGAAAATGGATAAGCCTGTTCGGCCAAGGCGATGTCACCCCCCCCCGCCCCCCTAAGACGCCCTTTCGTGAGGCGTCACTGACCTTGTGACGTAATCTCATTGTGTGACTCGTAAGGTGACGTCGTCGCCGTCAATTTAATACACTTACCAAGGACACACACATAGTGAGAAAGCGTCACTGGCGTCCATTCAACGGCACAGTCTCCATCCTTGTTTTGTTTTAGATTGGTGAGAGGGAGGGAGGCAGGGTGAGGGTTGTTTGCGAGACGCTGTGAGTTTGGAGAGATTTTTGCGATGGGAGGGAGTTTTGATTGAGTGTCGCGTCCACTGGCGCAGTGTCAATTAGCCAGCACAGGATTTGAACGCAGGCAGACAAAGCACACCATTAATATGTGTAAAGCCCGTCACTCATCACTGAAACCTCAAAAACTCTTATTTTTTCATGACAACTCCGTACTCTGTATCTGGGAAGAGAAAGTAACTACTATTGCGTGTGCACGTGACTTAATTTGCACGGCATTGTAAACATCAATAGCCATGACAAAAGTGACGTTTGTCAGCTGCCTTCCATTGCAACCACAGCTGATGGCACAGTCGTGTTGAGGGTGGAGTGCTGACCCAGTGGTGAGCACACTGCACTATGAATTGAGCCACCTGAGTTGTATTCCTGGCCCCAGCTAACATCAGATGCGAGTGACAACCTCACTACTTTGTTTCACACAACCCGTACTCACCATAATGGAAAAGCATGGCCAAACAACTCCCGTGGCCGAAATGGTACGTGGGACTGAGATCACCCAATCATACGTCAATTGATGTCCTGTGGACATGAAATTTATTTTCTCTTCATTAATCTACATCTTTAAATGTGCCTCGCAATTTGGAATGTGTGACCACCATCATCAGCCGTGTGTCTGTCAACTGCCGCGCGAAAGCCTCCACACAGCGTCAACTAACCTTCGCGGTCCTGCGATGCCACAATCCGTGTCACCGCTGCTCTACATGAGCTGATCATATCGCTCCATCCCTTGTCGCACGTTCTCTCCATTGGCTGCCATGCTGTCAACAGTCTCGCCCATTTGCCATCATCCCTTCGAGCCACGATGCCTGCAGCCCAAGACCATTTACTTCCGCGAGGATGACAGTGTCTCTGATTTGCACTTTCTCGTCTTCCTGTCTCTCAGTGTCATTCAACTGCTGTCTACTTTCGTATTGCTATCTTGAATATTTAACCGAAAATTTTACATTAATGTCACGTATGTTATTCTAATTCATATATTTATAAGGCAAGTTTGATGAATCATTTATTAATTCCTTATTGCAATAATTAATGCTTTAATCTCAAAATATGTTTAGCAAAACATTGATACACCGTGTAAACATATATAACAACAATTAATAATATATATATTCATAATTCCGATCTTATCCCTGTTACCTCGGTTAATTTTCAGATTATTCATGATCGTAAACATTTCCTGAGACAGTGCAGGTCACGAATAGGAATATCCATGCATCACTGCACAGTTTTTAATCTTCAAACAATCGACTGAAGCCAACGTTCTAATTCAGGGCATTTAAGAATACTAGAGGTGGCTGAGTGGCTCAGAGATCAGAGAGCTGAGCTGACATTGCTGAGGCCTGGGATCATACCCAAGCAGTCACCTGTAATTAAACCGGGTGCTTAACTGTCGTGAGTAGATGATCACTATTTTGGTGACAAATTACTGCACGCAAAACGCATCAAATGAAATTTGGTTCTGCACTTAATTTGGATAGATTCCGGCTCAGAAATAAAAATAACGGTTCGACTGTCATGTGACGGACATTACTGTAATATGTAAGGCCATCTACTCTGTGGTCTGCAAGCCACTTGAAGGAATTCCAGATGTAGCTCTGTGATACCCGCTTCTGTGGGCTGTTCTCGTGACATAACGCCAATAGTACGATAGGGATAAAATTGCGGGAAAATGACGTGACTTTATTTGTAATGCTATGATGGACTTGGCAGTCTATGGAAAGGTCAGGCACTTGCGGGCTTGGTTCTAAGAGGGCAGACTCCCACTGGCTATCTCCGTGAGCTATTGCTGTGTGGCATATGGTGAAGTGTAGGAGCAGGGCAGAGTGGTAAAGAAATCACCTTCACGTGGTCCCATTAACCATCTGGCAATGGCAGTGATCATACTTGGCTTCGGGCCTCCGCCAAAACAAAATATGTGAATTCATTAATAGATTACCTGGAGACACATATTTAAATAATAATCTTATTAAATTCATACATATGTTGTCATTGCTTCCCCCTGCCCCACTTTTTTACGAACCCCATGAGGAATGGTGATATGAGTCTCTCCTGGCCAGGATTTATTCCGCATAATTTGGAGGCGTGCTGAGTTCTAAGTGTTATACATGAGGCTACACAGTGGTGGGCAGCAACAGGGAAATTCAGCAACATCCATGGTTGTTGTTCTGTACTTCTATGCCCCCCCCCCCCCACATCTACCCTCACTGCCTTTATCAACCCGTAGTGACCAGCCTGGTGAAGTATGGTCAAATAACCCTCACTACCCGCATGGTGTGGGTGGGTCTCTCATCCAGCCGTCGATTGACAGATGTCTGTGCATGGGGGCTGTGAGGTGGCAAGGTGGCTGGGAGATGGTGGTGTTGAGCATCGCCCCTTCATAGTCGTTGGGGTTTCTCCAGGTGCTGCCGATTGTCTCGCACGTGGCAAAAACACCGATTCGTGGCATTGGTCAAACATCACAAAGCAGAATGTTCTCTTCTTGGTTCTTTCAGTAAAGTCACGTAGAAGGGAAATAATAAAATAATAAAACAAAACATAATAAAATAATATCATATTTTAAATAATATTATATTTTATTATTTTTATTATTAATAAAATAATAAACATATAACATACTAAAATAATATCATATTTTTAATAATATAATATTTTATGATGTTTTATTTTTATTATTTTATAATTTCCCTTCTACGTGACTTTACCGAAAGAACCAAGAAGATTAATCCCTGCAGTCACGAAAGCTTTAAATCGAAACAGAATGTTCTCATGAAAGGGTTTTGAGAACCAGTAAGGGTACATTATTCTTGGGTGAATAATTGACAAATTATGGACATTTCCTTTAAAAGGTTTGGTCAGACAGAGTCAACACGCACATTGTGTTTTGGATGTTATTAAGTGCAGCTATAGTAATGGCACTCAATTTAGATATATATTTTCTCGTCGTGTAGTTAAGTAAAGAAATATAACCCACGCCCGTATATCATAACTCGCGGTGTCGACATGTGGGGATTAAGGACGCCAGGATGAATCGTGTGCTACTAATTCACACAAACAGCTGCACTAATTCACACCAACAGCTGCACTAATTCACACCAACAGCTGTACTAAAAAAAAGAGAGACCCAAATTTAAATGCAGGTGGTTTCACGTGGAATTTTCAGCCGCCGTTTCCACCTTGTCAGATTGCGTGCGATTGCCAGAGACAGTGAACCCTAGGTAGGCGATTAAAATAAATGTATGAGGGATGGTGGGACGAGGACTGTTGCGCAAATTTGGAATTATCGCAGTCGGATTTTTTAAGTAAAAACACAATCATGCGAGATTGTTTCTTGCGTGCATTTGTGTGTGTTGCACACGGTGGATAAATTCACGTGTTGTTGTTGTAGTATCTGCAGACAAAGAGATAGCCAGAAATGACGTTAGGTTGCAACACTCGCAGCGAGAATTATGCCCAACATCAATTTCACACCCTGCCAGACACAAATCGTAGATGGCAATGTACTTGGACTAATGCAGTCAAACAGTGAAGTTGGGTGTTAAGGACTAATTCATATTTGCACTTAATTACCAATGGTTAATTGAAATTAGTTTATAAAATAAAGTTGTTACGGGGAAAAAAACTCGACGTTAAATATATTTTAATCATTTTCTCAGTGATATATGCTTCATTTTGACAGTTAGTCAAAGCAGTTCTTAGAACGGGCAATATTTAGGTGCAGTGGCAGGCAAATAGAGGCCACTGATCTCTAATAAGACAAGAGCATCACGATTGCTGCTAATTTCCTTGGAGACCCTTGAGTAGCAATTAACCACAAACTCAATTACAGCAGCAGAATCGTAAGGCCAGTAGGGCTGCTTTTCCACCTCCAGTGCACTCGTGCAGTTGCAAGCAGCATCTAGCACAAGAAATCGTACATTTATGAAATGCAAACTCTTTAATTTTGTAAGATATGCCTTAAGAGTGATTATTACAATTTTTGGTGCGCGTGTGTATGTGCATGTGTGTGCAATGCACTTGTCCCAAAAGTCTACTGTCTATACGGGGGATCTTTGTCTTCTGTGTACGCAAGCCTATCTGCTGATTTATGTGTACAGCCCTTTGCTAATCTACTGCTTGATGAGACCCCCCCCCCCTCGCCGTGAGGGTTATCACGCTGGTCAGTACAGGTTGGTGAGTAAGTCGAGCATAAATGTGGGGAGCGTTGAATTACGTCGCAGCCCCGAACTAACCTGTAATACCTGTCATGCATGGCGGGAACCCATCCACGGAATATCCAGGCTCAACGCTGCTTAGCTTCTGAGATCTGACGATATTGGGCGCATTCCGGGAGCTTTGGTCAAAGGCGGCTGGTTTATATGCTGTCTACTATGTTGTAAAAGTTTAATGCTACACAGCGCCATTAAACGGCATAAAATTAAACATCTAAAAATGATGCTGCCGAGAGTAGAATCTGGCTCTCCGGCACCATTTGCTGATGTCTCGCTGTGCCGTTAATGGACAACGTAAAAGTGTCAGCTCGCGAGCTAATGCGCGAAGCAGAAACGCGAGCAATACTCAGTTCGTCTCTCTTTCTTACAACTTTTTTCTTAATCAATTTAACAACACAGAGTATTTTAATTAATGTTAATTGAAACAGGTCCAATGCCGATGATGATGCTTAATGCCAGCAACACATATGTGGAGAGGAGCCGATAATGGCTTCGAGCTCAAGAATACAAATTGCATTAATTACAGCGGGGGATTGTGCTCCGCTGCCTTGTAGCCGTGGAACTCTTCCAGGCAATTTGCTAGGCCAAATTTTTCCAGTGCCCCGAACACCAATGGAGCAGATGGCGGCTTGGCTGGTTTCCCTAAAGTGTATTAATGCACTTATGAATAAGGCCTCACTCTGAATGACGATGCATCATAGGAGGAATAAGGAATTCCATGTTGTTTTAATTAATGTGCCAATCATGTTTGTACAATATAGCAATGATTACATTGCCATCTCTGTCCACCTAGAAGCATAATGGGTACACAGAGAGTTAGTTTATCGGCAGGTTGCGTGTGGTGGGGTAAAGTGTGGGTTCTCCCACCTCTTCAAAAGTTGTCTGCTCGGCGTGGAAAAGTAGGCCAGAATAGCCTCGAGAGGGGCTCCCTAGAGCACCTTCTCGTGGAGTCCCTACTGCCAGCAGTGGCATGAGCAAACAATTGCAGGACTGCGCCTTTATCTTTTAACAAAACATTAATTGGACGGCTGCCGAGTGAGCAAGCAAAGCACAAGGCAGTGAATAGGATCGGGAATTGTATTTACGTGGCAATCATGTTCATTTATTTCGCATACAGTATTTAGATGACGGCTACACCATATGATGATGACCACGCGTGGTATCCCCATAGATCATTGTGTTGGAAAATAAATTACCACGCTGCATAAACAGTATTTCACTACTCTTAGGTTTTTTCGGTAAAGTCACGTAGGTAAAAATAAATAAATAAATATGTTCTCTATAAATACTAATACAAATAAAATAATATTTTATTATTTATATTATTTTCTATTTTTTTTTTACTTTTTACCTACGTGACTTTACCGAAAAAACCTAAAAGTATGAATCCTTGCAGTCACGAAAGCTTCAAATCTAGAAGTATATCATTACTCACTGCTGGGTGAAGGCCTCCCGCGGAGCTGTGTAGGTGGGTGGGGATTGTTTGACCATACTTCACCATACTGGTCAGTGTGGGGGTTGGTCTCGAGTCCTCAGATTAATAGCGCAGTGCACTCACCACTGCGCCACCACTACACCCACCAAGCGCTGGAGTTTATTAACCGATTTGAATACAGCTGTCGTGCTGTGACTGTTCCACCTGAAGACGGAAGCTTGTGTTGCCTCCGAAACGTCGTGATTTTTTGTTTATTTTTATTTTACTTTTATTAATTTTATTTTTTTACCTACGTGACTTTACCGAGAAAAACCTAAGAATAGTAATGTAACTATTTGCGTGTGATAAATGATTTCTCACACTCGGTGAAGATAGCTGAACAATTATCTTCGAGATGTAATATCGACACGCATGTACACTTGTTGCTTTGGCATTGGAGCGGACGTTTGGATACGACTGACTAAATGCTGTCGAGAAATGATTGGCTTGGAAATTAAAGGTCAACTGATGCGTCTGTGTTGCTGAGAGAGCCAGGTTTTTAAATTGTGTAAGCACAATTAGTCCCGGGACACGAGGAGGTGGGGGGATACTCCACTTGTGATTACCACCTGGGGACGCAATACTTTGCAGTGGTTTTTTTTATATTCTGCATAGGCTGGGCAAGCATAACTCTTCATATGGTACGTTCATAATATAATTCTCTTTTATTGGGCTACACGAAAGCGTTCAGGATAATAAATTTCATTTGGAGGGCGCATAATTCCTCGGCATCTCAAAGCGCCTTACGTTGCATTTCGTCTCCACCATTCCAAGGCCTCCCAGTGGCAACTGTCTCCGCACGACGCAAGACGAACGCGACACCAGCGTGAAAATGGGAGCAATGTTCAGTCGGGACAGGCGAGAGACGTCGCTATGTCGTTTGTTTTTTCCCCCAACCAAGTAATATTTGAGTAATTTTTCAAATGTGGCGAATTCTGACCATGACGATGGCACACAACGGTCTTCTCTCTTTCAAATTCATTCACGGTCTTTTTCACGTCCACTGTGAAGAAAACGCGTATTTTATAGTCGATGGATATATTTTTAATTGGCGTTCACCGGGGCTGCCGCGTCTTCGAAACCGCGAAACTCTGCAATACCACGAGCCCCACTGCGAACACGATGCCCCCCCCCCCCCCCCAGGTGCTACCAATGTGTGATCTCGTCCGTGGGACTAATTGGGCGCGCTGTAGTGGACGGGGGGTGGGGGGCTGTATGAAAGTGCGGTTTGGTGTGTGTGTGGTGTGGGGCAGGAGAGGGGGTCATTCCTTGGTTCGTGTTGCTCAGGCGGGGGATATATTGAACGCAATGAGCAGCAGTAGCACGGAGCGATCGCTTCGTGCTGTGAGGTTACACGCGCTGGCGAGAACGCCGATGAATCAGTGTCTTCTCACGGAGGCGTCTGCATGGGCACTTGGTTTATACGGTGTGGTTGAAAACACATTTTAAAGTATGCAGCAGCGTGTGTGCTGTATAATGCTGTCATTCTTATTTTAGACACACTGCAGTGACGGAACATTGCCTAAATGTTGACACACGGAGGCTGATGTCTTCTCAGAGAACAACGCTGACTCGTTGGCTGAGATATATGATGCAGAACATTCATTGGAACCTATTGCTCTGTTGTTAATGCATGTCTTGGTGTCAATCGCGAGGGATTCATGACACCATCTGGTACGCGAACCCAGAAAATGATGCAGGTTACCATTGGTCCTGGAGTATTTTTTTTAGGTGTGGGTGTCTGTACGCTTCCATTCCCGCTGTAAGACTGCCCCCTGTCGGTTCAAGTCATCGTTCGTTCGCTGTTGCCGGTGCAGAACAACAGAGTACTGGAATGCAATGAGCTCAGTTCAGAATAACGACTTCAACCGAGATCCAAACATCGCCCCTCCTGACTTTGGAATTCGTCCTCCTCCTCGAAGACGCCGGTTTTAACCATCAACCGCATCAGTACGAAGCCAACCATTGGCATGGTTGGCTACGTACGGTGCGAAAGAAGTTCAACATACATACAATGCGCACTTCTCCTTCGTGAATGCAAATGTAGAGGCAAGCCACTGCATTGCGACTGCGGCCACACATCCCACAAAATTGATCATATAGTAGTAAACCCCTATAGTCTGCGCTCCTTAAACGTAGGGTGAAAGCAGACCTCGACTTTAGCGTTCAGCCCATGAACTCGTTGCTGCCATCAAATGCAAACAAAGAATAGACCCCGAAGTTTTGGTAATTAATCGCAGTTGGAATTCTGATGGTCCAGATGTCTCATGACAACCAAGTAATTGACCTCTTAACATTTGCATGTCCTTTGCATATTAATGTTGTTTTGTTAAATAACCTTTACTTTGAAAAAAAAGTTTTAGGGAATTAAATGGGGGTCACAAGACATCTGGACCACCCTGTACATCCCAAAGGGAATGGAACGCGTTCGCGAGGAATCGGCAAAACGAGGAAGATGGAGCGACGAAATCACTTCGTGTTTCGGGTGTTGAGTGGATTTGGTTGGAGAGGCATTCATCCAGGAGTGGATTGACCATGTCTGAGCATGATGGGGCCTGTGTGTAGTTTGGGCGTGGTGCTGGACACAGACACCTACGTGTGCTGTGACGACCTTCACAGGTGCTCGCGAACAGCACTTGCCCCAAAAGTCTGGGAAGGTTACACGGGGGATCTTTGTCTTTGTAGGTAATCGAGTTCCGGCACGTGGCGATTCATCGATGAGAACAGAGCTGCCACGATTGGTGGATTTGTCGATTTAATCAGCCGAGAGCGAATCGCTTACAGCTGGGATATCCGGAACATAGAAGTACTGCACTACGGACACACAAAAAGTAGTCGCTTACAGCTTCTAATCGATTCCTAATTCATGTTGTATTCACATCGCGTAGGTAGAAAGCGTGTCGTCCACCCTTCTCCACCCGTCACAGCCAATTAATAAAGCATCCACGTGAACATAGGGGCCATCCATAAATGACGTCACGCACCTAGGGGGGAGGAGGGTCAGACATTTGTGACGATGTGTGACGAGGGGGGGGGTGAGAAATGTGACGTCACATCAAAATGCGCAACTTTAAATAAATATAGAATTGTTATAACAACACTCCTACAACATCAGAGTGCAGCGCCACATTAAATACGCACTACAATGACAATCGTTTAAAGCGATTTGAAGCATGTTTTTTTTTTGGGGGGGGGCAGAGCTTTGTGACGTCATATGACGAGGCGGGGGGGTCAAAAATCGTCCAAAATCGCGTAACGTCATTTATGGACGGTCCCATACACGCAAATGTTTGACTGCTCAAGCACCACGTGCGTGCTAAAGCCCAACAGAGCGGTGTGTCGGGTGGAGGAGGGTGTACGACACACGGGGCGCTACTGTGGCCTCGTTGTTAACTACCTCGCTTGGTGTACAGGAGGTCGTGGGTTCCATCCCGACCCTGACGCCTGCTGCTGCTGCTGTATATTTGGGCTTTGCGTGTCTCTCATCATCATCATCATCACGGTGGCTAGGGGATGTTAACAACCTCGCCTGGTGTACAGGAGGTCGTGGGTTCCATCCCGAGCCTGACGCCTGCTGCTGCTGTATATTTGGACTGTGCGTGTCTCTCATCATCATCACGGTGGCTAGGAGATGTTAACAACCTCGCCTGGTGTACAGGAGGTCGTGGGTTCCATCCCGAGCCTGACGCCTGCTGCTGCTGCTGTATATTTGGACTTTGCGTGTCTCTCTCTTCGGGTCCTCCGGTTTTTCCCTTCCACATTTAGAATCAACATCACGCGTTTGGTGCGTCTGGCTTGCTCTGCATTTCCACTTGACGATAAGCTATCGTTTTATGATAGCCAGGTCGCTTCTGAAAAAATAAACGTTCAGTTGGGCCTCCTTATCTGGTAAAATTAAATACAAATAGTTAATGTGAGTTAAGCGATGTCAGCCAAAATGGGTCAAAGCGTTCTCCCCACGGCATCGGGCATCACCACAGAGCGACACGAGAATCGGTTCCCTACAATCTTCTTTAAAAATCACCTGCAATCGATTCCCACAATGAAGCCTGAACAAACGAATCGAATTAGCGATTCGTGTTGGTCTAAAATTCGAGGAATCGATTCTGTGCCTGCTCGCCAAAGCGACATGAACCTCTCGGCCGGGCCCTTCGATGCGATCAGCGGCCTCCAAATTACGGGGCTGTGGAGCTTCCTCTACTCGGTGGGGGTCCCTCGGGGGGTCACAGCTCCCTGTTGGTGGGGGGCTTAATCCCTTTTGTTGGTGGGGGGCTTGTCTGAGAGCTGGGGTGGTTTCACTGTGACGTGTGTGAGGCCTCGCACGCCAGGCCCCATAGGAGACTTACTGAGTCGAGATTTGAAGCTTTCGTGACTGCAAGGATTTCATACTCTTAGGTTGTTTTCGGTAAAGTCACGTAGGTAAAAAAAATAGAAATAAAAATAATAGAAATAAAATAATAATAAATCAAATAAATCACGACGTTTCGGAGGCAACACAAGTCTCCGTCTTCAGGTGGGACCGTCACAGCTAAATTTACTGTATTTATATTTTTTACCTACGTGACTTTACCGACAAAACCTAAGAGTATGAAGACTTACTGAGTCTGTTGCGAGCGCTGCGCGTCCACTCTTGGTGATGTTGATGTTGTGATTCGTGCAATTGCAGAGAAGCTATCACCGCCCAGTCAGGGGCTCTCCCAACGTCCGTGCCACGTGTGTGCGTTTTCACCATACTTCACCACGCTGGTCAATGCGTGGTGTGGGGGCTGTGAAGTCGTGGTGTTGATGATAAAATACAGAACATACGGTGATGTTCCCTGTACCTTGCCCACGGCGTCCCTCGGCAAGCCTGTTCCACCTGTTTTATGCATATTACAAATGTGAATTGTGCCACCACCGCCCAACGCATCTGTCGACAAGACGAACTATTTTTATCATCTTGACTTAAAAGCTTTCGTGGCCGCAGGAATTCATATTGTTTGAGTCTTTCGGTAAAGTCACGTAGATAGGTTCCAAGCAAGGTCGTAATTTGAATATGCTCAAAATACCCCCCCCCCCAATATATTGATATAAATAGATTTGGTCCCCCCCAATGTTGACTCCATGGCTACGGCCTTGTTTCCAAGAAATAACAAAAACTACGACCGCTTGTGTTGCGATCGAAACGTAGTTTTGGGTTATTTCTTTGAACCTATTTACGTGACTTTACCGAAAGACCCAAACGAATATGTGTATGTTGACCAGCGGTTCGCCCACCCGAACACGATCCAGGATCAAGCTTCCTAGGTCGTGTTGATACAAGTCGCAACAATTAAGATTTGTAATTGTGTGTGTGTGGTGATGTGATGCTGTTGGTCCGCATGTTTACTACAGGATTGTCTGTTTGATGCCCCTCCTAATACGTGCTGTATAAGGTATTGTGTTTATACTGTACTTAAAAGCACCTGCATATGCATTTTCTCGGATGTTCTTAACGCGTGATAATTCAGTGTGTATATAGCGCATAGACGTGACTGAATCGCAGGACGTACCAAACGGGATCTGTTTGTTATAGAGCGTTCAAGATTAGGTTTAAGTAAGTAATATTTAAAACTACTTTTTTTTAGACACACTTTAATGACATGTACCGTACTCGTAATGGCAGAACTCCACGACTCCATGAAGTGGCCCCGAGGCTTGCCACAACGTAAAGGGCCCTGGTGATTTAAAACCAACGTCAGTTGAGCATGGACAATGAGACCCAAGCCGAAACATAACCTATAAAAATGAATGTTTAAAACATTGTTTTTTTATGATAGAATGTAGTATTGTCATCAGTATGACATCAGTATACCAAGTTTTCAGTCGATACCACATTGGGAATTGGGTTAAAATTGAGTTACAATATTTGAGGATACGACAACATAACAACAGTGAGTTAAATAAAAGCGTGTAGAATCAAAAGGTTTTGAGCCAGGACTTGGAACAGGGTATAGGGGAGTCGACAGCATAGAGGTCTGGTCTATAAATAGTTTCCAGTCAGGTTGGTGCCAAGGTTTTTGATCCATGTCATGGTGGGCAGAATGTCTCCTTTAAAGTGTCTTGTTAATGTTGACCAAATGTATAGAGTTGGTTGTATGGAAGTGGTGGAAAGGAACAGGCATGTATTGTGCCTGTACCAAATCTTGGATCAATTATAGCCCTTAATTCGTTATGAATTGGGTTTGCGATGTACATAATTGTAATTTCAGCTTACAATGCTATTGGGATTTTATTAGAATTGACCACAGTTCGGGCTTTACAATTTTATATTAATACTTGTTTTTTTTTACATGATGAGAGTCCATTGAGACATCTTTTGCAATGGAGTTTGAGGTTCAAAACGAAAGCTGTCTGCATAAAATGCTCGGCGTTGACAATCGTAAACAATTTCAAATAATCTTGCGTGCTATATACTTGCAGGGTCATAGTTTGTTCCCTCTCCTTTTGCAAAGATCGATTGGACTGAATCATGGCTGTGGGGTCTGATCGCCTTCCATGGCCTCTGTCTTCTGGTGACGTACCTTACACGAAAACTTCAAACTGCTCAAATCGTGTATTTCTTTCTGCTATGTAAGTTGACACTGCACCAACTTTATTGTGGCTATGCAGACACACACATACATCTTACATGCGCATCTCACAATGTGTATGCTGACGTTTTCTGTACAGCATCCACCAAATTCCATACGAACTCAGTTCTGTATCCCAGCACTGCCATGTAGCTATGCCCCCTGGGGTATTATGACGACTGTACACAGTGTCCACATGACACACCCCCCCCATCTATAAATGATGGTGTTTAGGTCTTTAGGGCAGGTATGTCCCCCAGCCTGGGCTGTGTATGTTGGCCAACATCATGTGCTGGTTTGGTAGGTGTGTATTGGCTGCTGCACATGGATCAGTAATTAATTTCTAAGAATGACTACTTATCCTGCAATGCGTTTTAATGTGACATTTGTCAGCTGCTGGTTGTTGACCCTCCTGGGTCGGGTCTGGTGCTGACTGGCTGGTCACTACATAGTATAGCTTGTTGACGGCTGCCGTAAGGAAAACTAGGCTTCCGACACACTCCTATCTTGTGTTGTGCCGAAGGAGGCATTTCTCTATCCTTTTTGTTTAACTTCTGATGCACCACTGGACGCCTTCTACCTGTGCAGCATCATATCTTGTCTTTGTTATGTTCAGGGAAAGAGTATATGGTGGAGGTCACGTGGGGGCTCTGTGTAGTGATCATCTGTCCAGGCAGTGTAAGGGTTTTGGTTGGTTTCTTACGGTGCTGAGATACGGAGCCGAGTTTGAACGGAATGGAGTGTTGATTGCTGCCTACAGAAACCAAGATCAACGTCGGAATACTACACACAAGTCATTGTTTTTAATGATTGTGTAACAATGTCCATTTGTTGCAGTGCTGTTGACGTACTCTGCAGAGTACATCAATGAAGTAGCAGCAATGAACTGGAGGTTTGTATGCAAATCCAAACCTTTGTTGATGCAAATAGTGTGGAGGTACTTTGATTCCAAATGAAAGGAATCCATTTCAGTAGTGTATTTTGCTTAACTGTTTAAAAACTTGAACACTCTCTCATGCATGAACTATGAAGAGTAAGAAACAACTGGTATATTATTTCAGGAATAAAATGAATACCCCCAAATGCATTGAAAATGTTGAATATAATTGTGTATTAATCATATAGCAGTTCCACCAAAGTGTGCATGAGCCCTGCAAGAGTTAAATACGATAGTCGACATTGCCACTAGTACTTGCATTGCATATTATACCAAATTAAGTATTCATGGTAAACTGGTTGATGTGTGTGTGTGTCTTCCTCCCAGGTCATTTGCAAAGTACCAGTATTTTGATTCTCAGGGGTTGTTTATCTCTGTTGTTTTCTCCACTCCATTGCTACTAAATGCGATGATTATTGTGGTAAGGAGTAACACGCATTATTATGTAAATTACCATTGTGAATGAATATCTCAAGGTTTAAATAATTTATTGGGAAATTCCATCGCAAACACTAAATGTCTTGATGGTTTCTGTGCACATCTAGGTGATGTGGATTTGCCAAATGTCCAGTGTGATGGCAAAACTCAAGGCAGAAAAGATTAAGAAGCAACTCGAGAAGGAGAAAAATAAAAAGAAAGATTGATGCTCAAGTCGAATGAAAGAGCGCCCTTTACGTTCACGACTCACTACTGTGCACCACCTCCCGTGTGCTGTGTTGAGCACTTTTCCATGCCGACATTTATTTTTTTCCTTTGATTAAAAGAGTGTAAAATAGTTCTGTAGTGGCATTCTCCAAGAGTAAGGTTTTAACTGAAAATATGTTATTTTATTTGGCTCTAAAAAAGGGAGCATTTGTAAATGTGTCATTTATGGTGGTAATTGTTATGAATGGTAGTTGGTTAAAAAAATCAGTTTTCTTACAGAGCGTTTCATCATTGTCTCGTTAAATATTCTGTAAAGTATATTTATGTACTTTTGATAAGGTTTTTTTCTCCAAATGTTATCTGTTTTTTTTTTCTCATTGTAATTTTTGAAGGGTCGGGGCCACATGTTTAAACATGCATTAGCATAATGCCATTTCCATATTTTTCAATCTCAGCGTTGTCGACTGTTTATCATTTTCATTAAAGTTATGTTGTACATACATCAAATATATTACATTTGAATGTGCCTTGTGTGGATTCCTACCTTTGGGCTCTAATTAATGAAAAGTATCGCAGATTTACCCCAAACTACGGCAAATTTACCACAAGCGACTGTATTGCAAACCAACCAAAGGTTTAAAGCTTTCGTGATTATTACTTCCCTTCTACGTGACTTTACCGAAAGAACCAAGAAGATCAACCACAAAGGGTCCCCCACCATATGCTATGCCCCCCCCCATCTCACGAACTCTTCCCTAGCTACCCCCCACAGGGAAGGGTGGCAGGGGGGCAGTTTGGAGATATGGCTGATAGTTGGGGAGGGAGGACCCTTTGCGTTAAGTTTGTGGTAATTTGCGGCGATTGTGACCGCTTCCTTTAATCGAGGGTCGCGTCCCTTTCATGCGCACTGGTGGTCCTTGTTCCTCAGCAGGGAGGGCCTGGATGATTCGATTCCCGACTTGGGTGCCTTTCCGTGTCGAGTTGTAATGTTCGCCCCGTGTCCTGGATGGATTTCTTTTTGGTTATCAAGTTTCTTCCCGTAGCTATAAACAATAGATAAACGTGACTGGTGTTAGCCAAACACGCCAGTGCTGACAATTTATTCAATTGGGATTACAAAGAGCGTCATTGCGCCCTGCTGCAAAAACTTTACAGGACACTCCTGAAAAAAAGTATATTTAGACTCGGTGATGCTCTCCTGGGTAAACAAGTGGAATTTAAATAACGAGAATGTCGTCGGCCTGTGGCAAGCTGATTGTAGCTCCTGCTGAGGGCTTCTCAGTGCTTCGCGTCTCACCCCCCACTGATGTCCTCTCTCCCCATGTGTGCAGATACTACTGACTTGTGTGTCAGTAGATACTAGTCACTAGTTATGTATGGTGTGTAATATATAGAGAG
>CM025631.2:8956575-8967822 GCA_014621495.2 Entosphenus tridentatus | reverse complement strand
ACTAGTTATGTATGGTGTGTAATATAGAATCAGTAGATACTAATGACTAGTTATGTATGGTGTGTAATATAGAATCAGTAGATACTACTGACTAGTTATGTATGGTGTGTAATATAGAATCAGTAGATACTACTGACTTGTGCGTCAGTAGATACTACTGACTAGTTACAATGATGTGTAATATATAGAGTAGATACTACTGACTAGTGTGTGTAGGGTGTATAATATAGAGTCAGCAGATACTGCTGACTTGTGTAAGTAGGTTGTGTAATTTATATAGTCAGTAGATACTGCTGACTAGTATGTGTAGGATGTTTAAGAATAGTCAGGAGATACTACTAACTCAGTAGAAACTACTGACTTGTATGTAGGGTGTGTAGGCATGTATGGTGATGCTATTGAATTGCATGTAGGGTGTGTGTATATATGTCTATATATACACAATTTGTTACAAATTTTGTCGGATCAACTTGTTACCCCCACATCTGGGGGGGGGGGTCCATTTTCTCGAACTTGTTGATTCAGGCCTTCGGAAAGGCTCTCATCATTTAGTTGGCGGACACACGGAACGCCCTTAGTTTAACACGTAGCAGGCTTTCGCGACCAATAGCATCCATAATATAGTTTTTTTTGGGTTAGATCGCGTAAATATATAAATGTGTCACCACCCGGCAGCCAGTTTAATAGTGAGGGTTGTCACGTACACAGAACAATGTTGTGGCTTAGCTCTCCAACACGCCGGTGTGCTGTACTATACGAATTGGAACGTTCTGTGTGCCACCACCACACCTCTAATTGTTGGTAGTCCACCGCATCTCTCCACCCCTGTCATGGTTTAAAATAAACTCTTTGCCACGTAAGTCACGAGGACCAGGACCAGCCTCTACCGTCTGGAACGCCATCCAGCGTTGAACCGACACAATTGTTAAAGACACTTAAAGGACCCCACCTCTTTCGCCTGACATTAAAGCGACACGGAGCTTGGCTCCACCCCTCAGAGTTGAGGTCGTTTAGGTCTGTGAAATATGCTCCTTATAAACTGCATTTTTTTAACACGTTCCTTCGGAGTGGGCAGGTAGGAACATGGTTGGACAGCGCATTCGTGCACGACAGCCAGACAACTCATACCTGGTGGGCAGTGTGGAAGCTGTTACTACCTGTATAAGTGTAGTGTATCGTGTCGTGTATAGTGTAGTGTGTAGGTTAAACGTTGAGTTTTATAAGGGCACCACGGGGTGACCCACCCAGCCCCCTCCCCTTGCTTAGGCCCCTCCCATTACCCCCCTTCCTTAGGCCCCTCCCCTGACCCTCCTCCCTTAGGCACCTCCCCTCTCCGTACCCGGCAGTAGGTCTCCACCAATCAAAAAGCTGTTTGTAAGGTCTCCACCAATCAAAGAGCTGTGTGTATTATATATGTATTTATGCACGACAGACAGACATACAGACAGACAATAAATCCCTGGTGGGCAGTGTGGAACATTGTTCCTACCTGTAATATTCTTTCGGTAAAGTCACGTAGATAGGTTAAAAGAAAATAACAAAAAAAATTTAAACAAATGTTTTATTTTACCAGGTAAGGCCCACTGAGCTAAATACTGTAGCTCTTGTTTAAGAAGTGACCTGGCCACAAACGATAGCTCAACGAAGTGTCTTATCGCGTGGAAATATATAGCAGCCAAAATACAGTTCTTAATGTGGAGGAAAAGACAAAAGGACCCGGATAAAAATCCACATGACCACGGGGAGAACATGCAAACTCCAAATACACAGCAGCTGTCAAGGTTGGGATTGAACACCACGACCTCCTGTGTACCATTCGAGTTAACATCTCGCCACCGTGGGTCTGAACACTTTCCCAAAAGTATACGTGTGTAGTGACGTAGAATCGGTCACTTAGCAGCATAGCGTTGGCTGCTGGCAGGGAAGGGGATCTGCAGCTACAGCAGCCCTGACTGACAGCAGGCCACGTGATACACCAGAGAGGGATGTAGGGGAAGGGGCACATCGAGAACCCGCTGGTAGGTTCCAGTCAGTCAGGCAGTCTACCAGCTGTCCTGACTGGGAGCCGTAGTTACTAAGTGTTACTGTCAGGCCGTGTTAATAAACAGAGTGCATCCTACTCACTGGCGGAGCCAGGGGGGGTGGGGTGGCACGTGCCCCCCCCAATGATCCGATCGAAATCCCTCATTTCGATCGGATCATTGGGGTTTATTAGTAATAAATCTGCATTTTGCGACCCCCACTGCCACTGTGTAGCATATTATTACGTGCCAGGGACTCTATGAGATGATAGGACAATAGTCTGAGTCCATAATTGTCAAAAAGTAACGGCAAAGCAGTTATAAGTGACTCAGAATTGTGCGCAGTTGCGTATCCAGTACACGACTTCCCTGAAGACATTCACCTTCAGCGAGCGCGATGCTGATCACACAACGCGGTTCGAATAAACCCTCGATCGATGGCCGCGCCATCGCCGCACACGCGTCGAATAAAAAGCAAGAAAGTCCTTACTTACTAACAACTCCTCTATCATTTTTCACTGCTGGAGGGGTTGCCCCCCTACCTGAAACTCCTGGCTCCGCCATTGCTCCTACTCTTAGTGTATCTGAGTCAGTCACTAGATGTGCATGAGCAGTCAAAATTAGAATAACTACAACTCTTCTTTGGAATTATAACTTTTCACTTGTGTGCAAGTGATCATCATCCTTCATTAACCCACTGCTGGGTGAAGGCCTCCCTAAGACACCACCATCTCCCTCGATCTTGCGATGTGATAAACCACCCCACAGCAACGTACAAACTCAGCCACTCCTGTCTTGTTGACTATTGGCATATAAGCGATATGTACCTGTAATTGCTGGAATTAAATAAAACTTCGTCAACAAAACAACGTATGTTACTCATTAGCCACTGATAAATATTTGCATGACCTCCCTGCATATGCTGAACAGAATAGTAATCTCCAGAAGTGGACTTTGTCATCAACCAAGGTAGCCAACCTCCGCCGAGCTTTGCTGCTGCAGCTGCATTATATAATTAGGAAGTGCCGTTCACAGGAACATGCTGTCACCCGCCTTCATTCGCCAGCATTTTCTGATGCACCGAGTCGAGTCGGCTCATGCTGCAATTGAGCACCGCACGCCGCTGCCGCCGCCGCTGCTGCTGCCTCCATGTCTGTCAATGTCGACGAATTCCTCACCCTCATTGGACAACTCGGCACGTTTCAGAGGAGGATGCTGCTCAAACTTTCCGCCAACGTCACCATCACCGCGTTCGTGTTCTTCTTGGACTGCTTCAGCGGCGCGCTTTTCCCGTGCGCGCGGTCACAGCCGCCGCCGCCGCACGGACACGAAGCCTCGGGCGGCAACCGCTCCGCTCGGCCAGAGCTGGTGGCGTTCGGCGGCGGAGACGAGGGGCGCCGCAACGCGTGCGAGCCACGTGCCGCCGCCTCGGCGGAGGCCGCCCTGGCGGTGAACGCGTCCCGGGTCGAGCTCGGGCTGAGCGCTGGCTGCTGCGCTGGAGCGGTAAAGAGGCGCGCGCGTCGTTGAATAGCCACGCGCGAGGTGCTGCAATCACGTGTGGAGAGAGCGCGTTGCGCATTCGCGTATGGGATTCATCTTCTCGGTTCTTTCGGTAAAGTCACGTGGAAGGGAAATAATACATTAATAAAAATAAAAGATAATAAAATACAATTCTCACGACGTTTCGGCCAGAACGCAAGCAGCCGTCCTCAGGTGAAGAACAGGGCTGTCGGAAAGACAGCGTCCGAACGAACACCACCAAGCTTGGCAGCGAATATTTAAGCAGGGGTTAGAGGAGGAGAGCGCCTTGACAAAAGAATTCACCTGAGGACGGCTGCTTGCGTTGTGGCCGAAACGTCGTGAGAATTGTATTTTATTATGTTTTATTTTTATTATTTTATTATTTCCCTTCTACGTGACTTTACCGAAAGAACCAAGAAGATGAATCCCTGCAGTCAAGAAAGCTTTAAAGCGAAATTTATGGGAGTTATGTTATTTGTTAAAAGTTGTGATTTGTGTGAATATGTTTTAAAGAACAGTACGCGACCCAAGTATACAGACACTAGCAACAAAGTTGTGATGACAACGATAGAGGGCTTCGGATGAGAGAGACGCACGGGCATTTATGACGATGTGAGTTGTGTGTTTGTGTGTGTGCTGTCTTACCGACACTCCGTGATTCGCAGAGCGAAGCGTACAGCCTGCAAGACTTTAAGTTTTATTCACAAACCATGTTCATGGTCGGGCTGCTCGTCGGTTCCATAGCCATGGGCATTGCATCTGACAGGTAAATATCTCTGTGCACAGCGCACCGCGTGTTTGCGCCAGCATTCATTTCAAGCGGGCACGCCGAGTCTAAAGCAAACTCAATAACCTCAGCCTTGCGCAGGTACGGCCGCAGGCCAGTGCTACTCAGCTGTGTCGCGTCTCAGGGAGCAGCCGAGTTCGTGGTCGCATTCCTTCCAAACTTTCCGACCTACCTCCTTGGGCGGCTCCTCACTGGAACCACCGCCAGTGGCATAATGCTCTGCTCGTTCAGTTTAGGTGAGTGAGACACATTCCTTCCCACCACCCCCCGCTCCGTTCACCGTGGGTTGCGTTTTTCATCGCGAGCGACAGCTTACGCGCGATAATCGAAGAGGTCCGCAGACATGACTTGAGCGGTTCGGTTGAGCTTAGCAGAACTGAAAAACAGACAAGACATGGTTTCACACGTGACAATTCGGGCAATGGCTGAATGTTCTCTCTACTCTGAAAAAAGGGCCACTGTCTGTAAAGTCGCAGATTAAATATTTGTTTTCCCCGTTAGGCCATTGTTATTGACGGATGTGTTCAGTTTCGTTTAATCTGCGCTTATGTACCATTGGCAATGCGGTATCACAAGCTGTTCTGCACACCTCAGGATATGCTGATTTCCCCCAGCCCAGCTTTTTACGTTTACTAATGTACATGCACAGGGCACTAATATTTGGGGTAAAACCTGGTCCCTAACTGAATAACAAGTAAAAAAGTTGTACAAGTTTGCCAAAGAGCAATGGAAATTATACGTTTTTTACGTCATAATAATAAACCACTTTACACGTATTTTCTCTGGTAAGTATCAATAAAATACCAATTTTCAAGGGTCTCAAAGGGCCGGGGGTGGGGGCAAGGTGAATGCCCCTCCCCCCTGGATGTACCACTGTCATGATAGATGAGACAACATTATAAAGGAAAGACTTGAGAATTAAAATTAATATAACAGATGTAATTTACAAAGTAAAAAAAACTAAATGTAAATTAGGCAGGACATCTTGCTCAGATAGACTCAAAGTCGTTGGAGGGAAGCAGGAAGGGAGATAGAAATGCGTTGTTGGGATGAGATGACAAGATTTGAAGGAGTGAATTGGATGGAGGTGGCCAGAGACCTGGGGGAAGCCTTGGCACAGCAGTGTGGAGTGCTGCGGCTGAGAAAGAACATTCAAAGGACACATGGGTGAGATCTTGAATTGAGAAAATATCTGTAAGATGCAAAACTAGGCAATGGGAAATATACAGTAATCCTCAACTTGTGAAGTGTGTTCATTGTGTTCAGTGAATGCTGTTGGTGAGTGCAGTGTACGGTTTGTGCAGTGTACGCAGCGAATACAGTGTGGTGTATGCAGTGTGTACTGTTTTTCAGTTTCACTTTTTGGTTTTATTTATTCGGTATAACCATGTGAGCCATGCAGCTCTTGACTCGGGTGCAACCGCAACAAAACAAAAACATGAACAAGAAACATCTTAAAGTGACTACACGCAACAGAAAAATCCTGGGAAAAACAGCAAAGTCTTCCAGAAAAAACACCGCATTTCAAGGCTGTGTGCAAAAATCCCAGTGGGATGCAAGTCAAACAATAACAACCATAAGACAATGTAGATTAAAGTTATCGGGCCAACTCTGTACTACAACAAACAAACATGGCCAGACCAACCCGTCCTCAAATTCACCGAAAAAAAGCCACAAAAACAAAAACAATGTAACAGTGATCATAGCAACTGTGAATGGTGTGCGCGGTTCCCCGTTGAGTGGTGTGCGTTGTGCTGGCCACGCTTCGTGCAGGCGTGGAGTGGTGTGGCCCCGCGCTCCGGGCCTGGCCACCGATCATCCTGGCGTTGGCCTTCAGCGTGGGCATGATGGCCCTGGCTGGAGTGGCTAAGATCAGCCAGAATTGGCCACAACTCCATCTTGCCACTGGGGTGCCCCAACTCATGGTTCTGCTTCTCTTCTGGTGGGTGATTGTCCACCTCGAGCGCGCGCTCTTAGAACCCTCCACCCAATGTCAACTTTCCGTCTTCAGTGGAATTTCTCACTTCTGAAAATGTTACCCAATTTTGCTTTATCATTCTGGTCAAATACCGAACGCAAGTCGAGGAAGGATGTTCTTGTGGATGTGTGTACAGTTACTGATACGTATCTCATTTCAAGAAATGAGTTTAATTCAGTAGAAATGTGTGATCGTTTTTGTTGTTGTTGCGTGTGCTTGGGGCTCTTGTAATAATTTACAGAGGTACTCGCTTTTAATGGTTCATCAATTTTCCAATGGTAACTACGTGCTGCTCAGTACTGGAATACTGTCAATTGGAAAGAGAGGATCGCATGCATTCACACGTTGTCCTCTGTTCAAGGTCACTGCCAGAGTCTCCTCGATGGCTCTTTTTTAAAAAACGCACAACGGAGGCCAGAAATCTGCTGCGGCAGGCGTCAATAATCAACCGGAGGTCTGAGGTTAGTGGGACGCATCTGCGATTGACATCAAAACTATCAGCGTTAAACAAAACGGTGACACGGCGTTGGCTTACTGGTGCCCGCGTGTCTCTGGGTGATGCAGGAGAAAGTGCTGCACGCCCTGGAACTCGTCGATGTTGAAGAGACGTTCACGAACAGGAGAGCGGCTAACGAATCCACGCTGCTCATAACGTTCCGAAATCGCACGTTGCGCAAGAGGCTGCTGATAATGTCGTACATTTGGTAAATATTACTTCATCGGTTACAGACGCGTATCGATCCACTGCTGGACGAAGGGCCTCCCCGCGCCGTGTTGGTTACAGGGGGTTGTTTGGCCATACTTCGTCACGTTGATCATGGTGGGTTGGGTTGATGAAGGGAGGGCCCAGGTTCATATCATTTACCACTTGCCACCGATGCTTGCCATGGCCAGGAATCGAACTCAGATGGCACAACAATAGGCATGGCATGAAGTCAATAACTTAATATATAAACCATGTGGTGATGCGTTGGCAGTAAAACTCAACACGTCCATCAATATCACTACCCTAGACGCTGAATTATAATTCAACTTTTATAATTCATATAATTTTATAATAGGGAACGTTTCAAGCTGTGGCCCTTCTTCAATATACAAGTGGTGGATTCGGAACTGTTATTTTTGTGTGTGGCGCCGTAGTGGCACTTGGCTCAAGCAAACCAAGCAAATAGCGTAAGACCCCAAACAACTCAAGGGGCTGTGGATTCATGAAAAGATATAGGGCTCCATAAAATAGTCAAGATAAAAAAAGCCAATACCTCACTCTAGCCTCTGTCTTGTCTGCAGCTCTCTTATTTCTCATCTCGAGGTTCACCTCCATTTCTCTCTCGTCTCACTACATCTACAGGCTATCTCTTGTCTACAGCTCTTAATTCGTCTCACGAGGACACATTTAGAGGTGGCCAGGGGCCCAATAATAATGTAAGCTCATGTCCCCCAGTGAGCCAACACCACAGCTGATTGGGAAGCATAGGGGCTGAGTTCATAGAATTGCAGTACAACAATGCACTTTGCTGCTCTGCCCCCAAATAGGCTGTGATGTGCTCCTCTGCGCTGCGCGTTTTGCGTCATTCGTGTCGTGTGTGGCGGCCCCGTCACGCATCCCGCCGCGACCACGATCAGCGCCGCCGTGTCGATGACGTACTACGGCCTGTGCCTGAGCGTCGGCGACTTTGGCCTCGACATCCACATGGCCCAGTTCCTGTCGGGCCTGGCCGAGATCCCGCAGCTGCTGCTACCGCCGCTCATGCGTCGCGTCGGCCGCCGTTCCCTCTGCATCGTCTGCCTCTCCGTGGCCGGCGCCACCTGCTTGCTGTGCCTGCCGCTGCAGCCCAACCCAGGTGAGCTGCTGCCGCCGCTGCTGCTGCTGCTTCTCCATGCTTATTTACTTTATCTCTGCGCGTTTGCTCAGGAAAGCCTCACTGAGTCTCTGTTTCAGGAGGGTCCCAACAAGTGTTTGTTTTTAGTGTGCAGTTGAGGGGACGTTGTTGATATGCGTAATCCCATTTCAGCAATTTTCAGGTCATTTTTCACCGGAAAATGTTCTATTTTTTGGGTCAGATCGCGAAAGTAAAACGTGTGTCGTACACCCTTCTCCACCCGACACAGACAAATCAAAATGTTGTCACGTGAACACACACACGCCAATGTATTACTGCTTCCGCACCACCGGTGTGTTGGAGAGAAATTCACAACCCGTAACGATTGGGAACGACGTTTCGCTGCTAGTTACAGCCAGCGTTATCAGGCGGTTGCCAGAAATCTGTTGTGCTGAATCAGTAATTTAGCACGTGGTTTGCACGTGAAAACGTGATCAAATGGCTGTGTCGGTTGGAGGAGGGGGTGCACGACGCTACGTCTTACTTGCGCGATCTGATCCCCCAAGAAAAAAAATCTACTTTCAATCGTACCGGTAGCCGAAAAAGCTTGGCTCGTTCGGTGTTTCACCTGCTCGCCCTCGCGGTGCGTCCACCGTCCACTGCTTGCTCGAGTTGAGCAGCGGACCGGTTGATCGATCGGCTGTACCCCCCCCCCCCAGAGTTGGCGAACGTCGTGGTGGCACTGGCGCTGCTGGGAAAGCTCTGCGCCCAGGTCACGGCGTGCGTCGCCACCCTCTACAGGATCGAGCTCTTTCCCACCAACGTCAGGTGAGCGCGCGGGATCTTGCGACGTCTGTCGCAAACTCATCGCCGGCGAAACGTCGTCGCTCGAATTGCATACGCCGCGGGTTCGTGCTCTCCGACACACCCGGTGTGCTGAAGTGGTAACTGATTGCCACGTTTTGTTTACCTGGCAAATGTTACTTCTTACTGGCTGTGTCGGGTGGTGGTGGCGGGCGAACGTCGCATTAATATTTATGCGACGTTTGATAAAAAAAAATCCTTTATTATGGATAATGTTGGTCGCAAAAGTCTACTACGTGTTAAACTAAGTTATTTCGATTCAGAGGTTCTGGTTCGCAAGGAACAGTTCTTTAAAATAATTTGCCCGGAGTGACTATCTGTTGCCAGTCAAAGCATGTAAAGGATGGCCCAGATGTCTTGTGACCCGCCCAATTAAATTCTCTAAAACTTAATATTTCTAACGGGAGTTGTATTTAAAACAATTGTTCGGGGTCAATTAATTGGCGGGTGACAGGACATCTGGACCACCCTGTACAGTAAAATTAGCCTGCAGACATCTATGTTCTGCTTGTGCCGCACGTGCCGCTTGCCAACATTGCCGACGTTTCGCCTCCCACATTGTGGGAGCTATTTCATGAAATCGCAAAACACACCAGAAAGCCATACGGAACAACTGCAAACAAGCCTCCAGAATAGTTTACATCATCCAAACTTCAAGTTGATATTCATCACTGTTGCTGCCCTGACTGCCCTGGCAATCACTGGGGCACGCTGTGGTTGTTGTTGATTCCAGGCCTCGCTCGGTTGCTTTGTCCCAAGCTGTGCACGGCATTTATCTGCCTCTCTCTCTCTCTCTCCACCCCTGTCCTGACCCCCTCCACCATCCTCGTGTAATGATTTCATTTGATGTAAAGCATCTTTTGCGACGGAATCAATTGCGTTTTGTTTTATTCAAGGACACGCACAATTCCATCGTGATGGCACTTAGAAAACCCACGGACACAATTGTACACGAGCATGCACAAAAGCATGCCCAATTCACAAATGTGTATTCACACTCATTATACGAGCTGCATGACTAATTTTAGAAGTGTGGCCTCAGGGGATAAGTGAACTATATTAATGCAGATATTTATTGTCATATTACTTGCCAAATAACTGTACATCTTAACAGTGTCCTTTTACTTATGTAAATATATTTTTTTATTTAAAGCTTTCGTGACTGCAGGGATTCATATTCTTGGTTTCACGCCTGATGATGATTGCTTGTGTTGCAGTCGAAACGTCGTGATAATTTGTATTGTTTAATTTTTATATTATTTTATTATTTTCCTTATACGTGACTTTATCGAAATAACCAAGAATATATATATATATTATTTCCATGGAAAATCCTCATTGAGTGTCAGTCTTCTTGTTTGAAGAAGGTTCTACCGTTGGACATTTTGCAAATACATTTTAGTGGATGAGGGAGTACATCTGAGAACTCGGGAGACAACCGACGACCCCGTAGGAGGCACAACACCTGTAGACACGCGGACACGAGGTCGCACGCCCGCTTGTTGTACTGTTCTTCTATTTCCTTTATGTGTACGTCAGGACATCGCTAGAGCCCACGCATGTCAGTGACGGTGCTGCTCGGCATCATTGTCAGGGAATTTAGCGGCAATTTGGGTTTCCCGAGTGACAATGTTTAGTCAAATCTCGCGACTTTCTGTGATGAGCACGTGATGCAGATAAAAGGAGGGATTCCATGTTGGTTTTCAAGCATCCTGCTTATCAGTTTACTATAATTAGGACTTGATTAATTGTCTATTGGCATTTGCGATGGGATAATAAGACGTGGATACGTGGTTGTAATGATTAGCAGCACACTGAGCTGCAAAGCAAAGGTCACCGGGTTCAATCTTCTGGCCCAGCAGCTGAAAAAAAAGTTTCTTAAATTCCTCTGCATTTGTCCACCCATCACTGAAAACGGACACAGTGCAGTGAGTCGGTCGGCAGGTAACGGGTGGTGGCCACGCAGTGTTCGGCACTCCCACGTCTTACAAGACGTCTGGCGAGTGGAGACGTGTAGGTGAACATGCCCTCGGGAGGGGCTCTCGACTGGGAGGCCAATCCGCCAGCAATGGCGTGAGCAAGGCAATAGCAGCGCTGCACCGTGAACATTTTCCCTGTCTCGCGACCAGTTACGGTTCATCTTCTTGGTTCTTTCGGTAAAGTCACGTAAAATGGGAATAATAAAATAATAAAAATAAAACATAATACAATAATTCTTACGACGTTTCGGCCACAACGCAAGTAGCCGTCCTCAGG
>CM025631.2:8901759-8941575 GCA_014621495.2 Entosphenus tridentatus | reverse complement strand
GCTGCTGCTGCTTCTGCTGCTGCTGCTGCTTCTGCTGCTGCTGCTGCAACTTTGATAATTATCCGTTTGAGAAATGTCCCCGAATGTAAATGATCTGATGAGCAACCGCTGCCGTCGAGTCGACCTCTAAGAGCGTGCACGCGCACCAGTCCCCGCCGAACGATGCCGGTGCCAAACGTAGAGAGAGGAGAGCCCAGACTCCGAACTCTGCAGTCATTTGTTCAACTTAGCAACTCCGAGGCCGCGGGCGTTGAAGCGTGATCGTCGCGCGGTGGTGGAGCGACCGGAAGATTCCCACGAGTCCAAGCAAATGGCAGAGGTTTTTCTTATTATCCCCGGGGGGAGGGGGAAGCATGGCAAGAGAGTGGCACGCGTGTTGCCCTTCTGGCAGCAAGCTGAGTGGGCCCTCAGCAGAGCGTCCAGCCGGTTGTCCGTGTGGTGAATGTCTGTAGGATGATGCAATGAATGGAGGATGGATACTCTCTTTGTCATAGCAGGTCCGGTCAGCGAAAACAAATCGAAGAAGTCACAGCAGGTTTCATGGTTGGTTTAGGGTGCATTGTTTTTCTATTTGACTTCTTCTGGGTATTATCGTTGGGTTGGTTTGTTTGGAGATAAGGAAGCATATGTCACTTAGACTCCAACTCATTTGTCAGTTGTATATATTGTAACTTTTACTTGAAGTTGTGTTTTTGACATTTGACATTTATTTCCCCCACCAGTCAAATTTGTAAAGTGTGTGGTTCAAATAAATAACACCATTCCTCGTTGATATCAGATTTATTTTTATTAAAATTTGAAAAGGAATTCTATAAAAGTTTATGGCGAAATTTGTCTGTCTTTTTTAATACAATTAATATTTTTTACAATCTGACAAATACTGCTAAAGAAATATGTTTTTTTTTTATATTCCGTTTTATCAAGGACTTAAAAAAATGCTTAAATATATACGTGACTTTACCGAAAGAACCAAGAAGATGAATTCCTGCAGTCACGAAAGCTTTAAATAGAAATATATATTCTGAATATAAGTGTTATTTTTAGATGTATAAAAAAAGATATAACTGTAAGTTATAGGATTTATTTTTACCCCTGGCAAAAATTGCCATATTGCTTTGTCGGGGTCATAAATGACCCGAGCCGGTCACTCTGTGCGATACATGCCGGTCACATGAGGGTTAAGCTCTTGTTCGGAAATTCTCTTTCCTTTGGTAGCACCCACGCAATTGCGTGCGCAGTCCATCAAGTTCGCGAGAAGATTAAAGCAATCACTGGCAATGTGCCGCTGTCCATGTTAGTTTGATGTCTTTGCCAATCCAATGAGGCTGGAGTGAGACTGTTAAATGAACATAATTAGTGATCAAACAAAAACTCAGAAAAACTGAAGCGAGCCGACCTGTGACCACTTCAATCTAAATGTGCCCGATCTTCACCGATCTCAGAAGCTAAGCTGGCTAGAGCCTGCCTCGTACTTGGATGGCTGACCACCGGGGCTTGCAGGCTTTGGTGTGGGGGTTTTCAAGGTGACCAGCGGATGTATCAGCACAACGGTGGGATTCATGAATCTACCTGCACATAGCTTTGAGTGTATGCGTGTTTTCCCTTGGTGCTCCGTTTTCCTCCCACATTGCCAAACACTCAGAACGGAATTTGCCAGATTACCCCCAGTGCTGGACCCGCCCACGATGGGGTTTTCCTCGGTAAATAATCAATTGGTAAACAGCAAAAACCCGCATGGCAAACACGAACTACCAATATTTACAAACACAGGTGGAAGGGGCCACTCCGCTTCTACGCTGCACAACATAACAACCCGTAATGTCTAAGCGGTGATCTGTCCCTATATATTAGAGGCAGCCATGGACTCAGAATGAGAGCAAAATAGCTGTAAGTGCACTTATGAAACATAACATCATTCATGGGGGTGTATGGATGCAGTAGTGGCAGTGGTTAGCTTACTGCACTAATCCTTTACCTTCACAAGTGCGCTCTGACCAGCTTGGTGAAGTATGGCCGATATGGTGTGGGGGAGGCCTTAGTCCAGCAGGATTGACAAATGGTGGGTTATGCTTATTTTTACCATTAGTCAAGTAACATGCAAGTGTGATGCGGGCATCGTCTTGGTAGACTTCTAGGATTTTTTATAAAGTCTCTATCAGGGTAGTCAATTGCAACCCACTGTGGTTTATGCACAGATTAGTGCAGGCGGTTGTATCCCACTGGGAACGATTTGTACAACTCTCACAGATTAACTCTGCAACTCGTTGTAGTTGCACTTTCATAGCCACCTTCTGTCTGCATCTGTCTTTTGCTCTCCCAGAGCCCCTTGAATTATTGTTCCAGTGTGGCAAGACAATTATGTGCGGTGCTATACGACAGCGATGAAGGCCTTGGGATGAGTCACGATGAGGGCAACGAGTTGACATCGTAGTAGCAATAAAAGAGGGATAAGGAGGGAAATTGACCGCCGGTTAGCAAGTGATTTGGAGTGAATCAGCTGGTGTGCTATTTCACAGTGACGAAAGCCTTGTTTCCCGCAAGCAATTAAGAACCAGGCTTCGCTGGCCCAAGTGTGGGCCGAGCACCAGCCCAGAGGGATCGCAGCACGGGCACGGCTCAGTGTGCCCACGCTGCATTAGTCACGAGACCCTGCTGGGATTTACCTCCGCCCACTCCATCCCAGAGGGCAAAAGACAAGAAGTTTTTGTTTTTAAGTTACCAACAAACAAAGTTGAACATGAGCACGACGCTTTGACGTTACAATAAGTTGGTTTCGAAACTTTGTCACTGTGTATTTTTAACGCCGGCAAAGACAGAATGCGTGGGAACGACACCACGGCATGGTTGTCTCAATTCCACATCGACCCTGTGGCAACTGGTTCTAGCGTGAGAGCCTCAGGTTTACACCTCTGAGGTACAAATAAACCGAGCCAAATCGTGGGGAAAAGAATATATCACAATACCAATTCATGGAAAATGCATCATCTTGCATCGTGCATGATTACGCAACTCACAAAAGCCACGATTATTTAATATCCTGGGGAAGACTTACACATTTCAAAGGACCAGCTGCCTCGAAAAGAGGACGATCTACAAAAAAACAGGATCATCCAGCCTTAAGCTTGGGATTGAGGTGGAGAAAGCTGAGAGCCTCCGGGGGCTCAAGTCTACAACTTTCTGGGATCGTTTTGATCCGGGCTGGGCTACCGCGGGAGCGCTGCCTCTCTGGCTCAGCCTGGCACCAGCTCCAAGCCGGTGCTCTTGTCAGTGAGCGTGGATATGAAGCGGTGATGGTGTTTCGTGGAGACGGCTCTGTGTGAGAGGGAGTTAGCGATGATTGCGTGAGGATCCACGCTGCTAGGCCCTCATCATTACACCTCTCATGCATAATGTCCATTGCTGGTGGAGTTTTGGCATGGTATGTAAACACATAAGTTAATGCCCCAGGGAAGATGTCCAGATTTTAGCCTGACTCAGCTATAATCATCCCTCCGGGATAGTGGTTGTCATTTAGCTAAAATCTCCCCCAACTTAGGAATGTAGAATTTCCATCACTGGATCAAGGCAGTCAACGGGAGAGGAGCGCTTTGATTTTTGATTTTTTTTTTTACTTTTTGAGTCGACCGACCCCGCTGAGGCCCTTTCGCAACTTTGACGTTGCTTTTGGAAAGATGTTTTGTCATTCGTCAGTCACGACGCACGTTCCTCAAAGCTCCCAGTGCATTGCAGCCCTCTCTCTCTCTCCATGGACGTCGTCATATCTCGTCAACGTTTCTGCCAGAGCCATCACAGTGTCCACCAGCGGATAGCGACTTGCCATTTATAAACTCTTTATAAATTTAACTATTTTTATTTTACCGGGTAAGGCCCACTGAGCTCTATAGCTATTTTTCAGAAGCGGCCTGACCACAAACGATAGCTCAAAAAAGTGGCTTATCACGTGGAAATGCATAGCAGACAAAAACTCTAAACGCGTGTTTCTAATGTGGAGGGGAAAACCGGAGGACCCAGATAAAAATCCACGCGACATCCAAACTCCAAATAAACAGGCGTCAGAGCCAGGATCAAACCCACAACCTCCTCCATACCAGGCGAAGTAATTTATATCTGGCCACCCTGGACGACATGGTGGCGGCTGGCGGAGGTTTTGTGTCCACTGTAACGGACCTAAGCGTAATTTTGTCAATACATTATTTGACAATTGTTCAACGTATCTGGGCTTGGTTTCCTTTGACTAAAATCACATTCAACCGATACAAAAACTTTGCGTTTCCTCTTCAATAATCCACGCGTGATGGAGTTAAACGTCCCCCAGGGCCAGACCCCCCCGACACTCGGGAGAAAATTCACGCGGCGATCCGACACTTTATTACTCCAAACCCCCTGGATTCTGGAAATGTTTATTAGTTCTGCTGCTGTGCCAGGTGAGAGGAGAGACACAGTTAAACTGATATTAAACGAAAATGCTCAAGTCCCGAATTGCGCGGTGCGAGAGAGCAGCCGCTGCAAGCTACTACGATGGCTGAATGTTAAGAGAGGGACACGCTTGAGACAGCAGAAAAATAACGTGAAATCACATTTTGCTCATTGCATTTCAATATCCAGGGCGAGCAAACACCGTTTGAAATTGCACAACATCAATAGTAACTTTTTGTTTGACAGATTTCCCACCACTTGTACGATGTGAAATTCCATTTTTATTGGTGAGGAAAATGTAATTTCCTACCGCTCTGTTATTATTTTATTTATTTATATAAAACTCCGAAGCGTATACTTATTGGAAAACGGCTTTAAAGTGCAATGCGCACTCCTGCAAGGGAGACATTTCTCAAAGCGATCTCGAGAAGACGAAATTCACTGTCGACGGCGTCATGTTTTGGATTGCGGTTAAAGATTTTTTTTTTATGTAACTTCATCGTTTTTAAATTCTACTTGAAATAACAACTAGTCACACGAGGGCGACGAACCAAGGGTTACGTAACGTTCAAACAACCGGGCACAAATCGTCGCGGCGGTGGTTAGCACCCTGGTTTGGTGCAGAAAACAGTGGAGAATAAAAGTTGTGGATGCCGAAAAAAAAGAAATCCCCTTCATCATGAGTCCAGTGAGTGAGTGTGCTGGTGCGACATCTCAGACCGTGCAACATGTCGCGAACGACTGCCCCGATCTGATCATTCAACGGCGATCTGAGACAAATCCACAGGGCTACTCCCGAAGGAGTCGAATGGATATCAAATCTCGATGTCAATTTGTAATCTGTCGCAATCCCCCAAAATCCCATGCAAAAGAGGAAGATCATAATCGTGGAGGCTGTAAACGAGTCTCAGCCAACGACGCAAATGTGGCTATGTGTGTGGCATGATGTTCTTCATGAGCATCAACGATTACCGAAGAAGTGCAATCCTTCAGGAACTCGCTGATGGGGTTTTTTTTTGTTGCATGATGCCACAAATAAATGGCTGTGTCCTTTTCAAGAGAGCAGAGAGACAACGGGGAAGGGGAGAGAACGGGGAAGCAGAGGAAGAGTTGGGAAAAAATGGGAATATGAAATGGGAAGGAGAGGAGTGATTGGCAGAGAACAGACGATTGAGCAAAGAAGCAACATCAGGAGGGACGCGTGGACAGAGAGAGGCCAGATCTTCTCGTAAGCCATTAGCGCTCCGTGTTATGAAGCCCCTCAATGTATTGGAGTGGATATCTTTTTCACAGTTTCAGTAATCAGCTCCTTTAAGCCATTTTTTGTAAGTGCTTTTAAATGTCGCTATAAAATAGAAACGCGTGTTATAAACCGTTCGCTGTCTTCATCTGAAAACAAAACACTGCCGCGAGGCAATTCGATACGTTTACGCCTCCCCTTACGTGGCTTTGTCTGTCAGCTCACGATGAGCTTTGAAAATTATTCGTGCCGTTTCTCTCATGGCCACCCCAATATAATGTATTCAATTAATATTCTCGAAATCCCGAGCTATTAATTCGCCATTAAAGTGACCTGCCCGTCCCTGTCACATGGTGGATGTGTCGCGAATACCAAAGATCTCTCCGGAGGATATCGGTGGCACACCGACGGGTGATTTATCTGGGGATTTGTGTAGAAATGATAAATTATTTGACTTGTCAGCTCCATAATTTCTGCGGCTCGAATTAAACTGCTAAGAAGCATAGGATTCGAGTTATTAATTCCCCCCCCCCCCCCCCGTGCACTTTGGAATCTTGCCCGCCGGCCTCGGTTATTTTAACTCGCCGCGTAACCTTTTTCCACCGTATTTGCGGAATATTTTTCACCGCCATCGTTTATTTTTCACTTCTCCCCTGTCCCCCGTGTGCTTGTTACATCGCTGCTGGAGAGCCACCGCCCGCCGCAAGTCAATCGATGACGGGCACCGCGAGAGCACGGCCACCACCATCACGGAGGGGTGCTCCTGCCAGACATGCCCACCTGCAAATTGAAGCTTTAAAAAGCATGGAATAATTTGACGGAGGGGTTTAAGCGTTTCTGTTTTTCATTAAGTTTTAAATTCTCTGGCCTTTTGCGGGTATTGTGTGATCTTCCAGCAGGAGAGATTGATTCTGCCTCTGCTGTTGAGTTGCAAAGAATAAAGTGAATCATAGGTCGGGAAGCTTTTCCGTGCATGTCCCCGCATGCCGACAGCGCATTAATTGCTCGCATGAAACCTCCAGTCGACGCGTCTGCCCTCCTGCCAAAATAACGCCGCTCCCGCCGCGAAATTATATTTTCTGCATAAAATGTTCCACAGTTGCAAATTGTAAAAGGGTGGGGGGGGAGATATTTTTTTTTTAGCAAAGAAAAATAATTGCAACAAAAAAGAAGCGCCGATTTGAATTTTTTTGTTTTTGCAGTTTGCAACGATGGTTTCGATGTGATACATGACTAAGTAAATAGGAAAATGTTGCAATTACCCTGTAAAAAATGTGCGCGGAATTATATTCGGCTGAATTGCATATCGTGGCAGCAGATTGATTTTCAAAGCTTTGCAGAAAATGATTAGCTGTCGACAATTACATTCCGGCAGGAAGGTTAGTGTGCACATTTTTTTGCATATCTCAGAAAGTTTGGCCACAGGGACACAACGTTCATGTCACATTGAGCCAAGCAAGTGTAACAGGCATGCGAGCATTAGCCAACATGCAGAGAGATACATACAACAGAGGCAATATGCATTTACCAAAGACGTAATGCGTATTTCATACGCAACAACACATTCACTAATAAGCGCTCTATTCTGCTAATTAAAACTATATAACTGTTGTGTTTTGCATTATCTGCACAGCATTTGCCAAATTTATCATACAATGAAATTACTCTCGGGAAACCGATTGCTTTTTTTTCACTTATGTGCTAAAATCCACAATGCTATTATTGTGTGTTAGCAAAGCACACAGTGACACTTCCTTTAAATATTTTATTCCGATCCTCTTGGATACATCCTGAAAGGGAATGCAATTTTTGTTTCTATCCATGTAAACATGAAATTTCGTTAAAAAAAAAGAGGATTGTGTGATCCATTTCCTTCTAAAGAGTTTGAGCGTGCTAACCTGAACAAACTCTCAAGGCCATTATGCCACTTGTCCAATTTTTATATCCCAAAGCCACAGCAGTCACCTTGCTTTAATGCACTTAAACAAGCACTGCCCGTGAGCTGGACACTGTTTAAACGCGTAATTTTTTGCACACAATAAGTGTGTTTTACACCCTTAAACCGTGCACGAAGCGCTTTAAGATTATTGTTTTTTTAATGTCTTCATTAGCCAGCCTCCTGCCCCCACAGCCGCCAATGTTTTGCCATATGGTTGGTTTCCATGGGCACGACTGCGCTTTGAATTTCTAATTCGAGACGCCCCGGAGCCTCGAGCGAAACTGAATTCCCCCCCCCCCCCGGCGTTATTCACAGTGTCGCCGCGAAATTCGAATTTACAATTGTGAGTGAGCCGCCTTGCCTCCAATTCACGGGGGCTTTTCTCGAATTACCAATGCAAATCCACATTTTCGCACAGCGAGCGCGTGGGGTGTTCGAGTCAGATATTACATTGCACATCGTCAGTGGGAGCTGGGGGGGGGGGTATGCTGACATTAATTAACACCATGGTTTACATGTGCTGCTTGAAGTGCATAAATACGCCGTGGTGATTCAAACGCATCAACGGATTCATTCCACGGGGACCCTGATAATTGTCCAGGACTCCTCTGAGAATTTTTCCATCGAGATTGTGAAAAAATAAAAAAGGCAAAAAAAAATACTTTTAGTGAATTCGTGGCCTTTGCTTTTGACATCAATGTGACATCGCCCACAAACCCTCTCATCCCATTATGAATTGCTATGATGGAACGGCTGGGTTGGTAAGAGCCTGCAATAAATTACACACCTTGAAATCCAGAATCCTATATCGGCAAGTGTCTCACACCCCCCACCCCCCACCTCTGTCCACCCCGCAGTAGAAATTAGTTTACCAGAGTTAGCTGATGGGGAGGTCGCTGGTGTTGTGGTAAAGTGAGGCCACTCGCAAAGACAGCTGGTCAGCTTGGAAAAGTAGGCCAAGTACGCTCTAAATGGGTTCTTTAGAGCTCCCTGCAAGCATGCAATTGCAGGGCTGCAGCGATACATTGGGCGTTTGCAGTAATAGCAATCATAAGCGATGTGAAATTCATCTTGTGGTGAATCTATTTGTGGTTTGTTTAGTAATTGACTGTGGTTTGGCACCTAAGTGACAAGTTTATTTAGTTTAGCCATATGAGAGCTCGAGACTAGGATAGTCTTGTTTGCTACAGTGACCGCGGGGCATTAGTCTGCCAGTAGGAGGCGATGATTGCTACGAGCGAGGGTGTGTGTGTGTAAATCACAATTTAATCATTTGCAGCATCACTTGAGAATTGACCAAATTTGGACCCTGACGCCGCCACGTAGGGGCCACCTTCATTGTAACCAGGGTAGTAGCCAGGGTAGCTACCAGGGTAATAGCCAGGGTAGTAGCCAGCGCCAGTCTCTCCGACGTACACAAATACCTGGATATAAGTGGCAGGTGTGTTCCTGGAGCTTCGTTCTAATTCGTATGAAAGAACTTCCAACATCAGAACTATGAGGATGAGTTCCCAGCCTTCGTCGCTTACCATTCCATGCAATAAACACTTCATAACTTGCCATTCATATTGTGAAATGGAGACAATTCATATTGGAAGTAAGTAAAAGAAACGTAGTGTCGTGTTAAATGTTATCACACTCGACAGTGTCGTCATCGGTGCAGTCTCTAGGTTGTGTTGCCTACCGAACGGCATAGCTCTGTGACGTAGGGCACTGCTGTGCGCTGATTGGCCGAGCCAAATGTCCACAAACATTCTATGATTCTAGATTTGAAGTTTTCGTGACTGCAAAGGTCCATACTCTTTGGTTTTTTTGGTAAAGTCAGGTAGGTAAAACATAAAATACAAAATAAAAATTCAATCACGACGTTTTAGAGGCAACACAAGCTTCCGTCTTCAGGTGGCACCGTCACAGAAAAATTTCAGTAATTTTGCTGTGACGATGATTTAATTTATTTATTTTATTTATTTTTTACCTACGTGACTTTACCGAAAAAACATTCTATGCTCAAGAATTCGTCTACCATTATAATTGTACTCTAATCTATATAGCACCGTAGATTGATAATTGTATTATTTATTCATTAATTAATTTAAGTGTATTCATGTGTAATTTAACTTTATTAAAATTTTCATTAAAATGATGGTGATATAAATCTAAAGTTTGTTATACTGTTGTACCGTATATCGAATATACGCATATCGACGTGGATTACTGTACTCTATTTGAAAACAAAAATACTCAGCGCCATCAGCAATACCAAATTAAACGCCGCGTGTAGTTTTTGAACGTGAACCACAATGCACATAACGTGCCCTGGAAAAAAAAACTGCTGCGATATCGACCAATACGAATCGCGTAACGGCAGTTGCAATTAGCGGACGTGGGAGAGAGTTAAGGGTGTGATATGCGACATCCGTCTCGGCCTAATTGGGGGAGCTTTGGCTTGCTGAGGCCACAAATTCTAATGTCAAAGGGCCGTGTATAATTGTACAAAAACAAATTACTTTACAAATTATATGTATTAACTTTTACTTTTTTTTAAGCATTCACAGCATTATCACTTCCATCGAATACATCAGGACAAGGCGATGCAATTACTGTGAAACCTGTAGGTGAGTAACATTGGTAATGAGGTTTTTTTCTCATATCCTGCGAAAGCGATCAGCTGTCACAAACGAGACAAATGAGGCATTTTTAAAGGACCATGTTCTTCCCATATATATATAAAAGACCGATAACTTATTGTACGTGAACGTTAGCCATCCATCATCGTCCGCGTTTAGATAACACATTCGAGTTACGGGTGTTGGGAGCGAATGATTTCCAACCTCGATCCATGCGGTGAATTTTCCGGTTGGACCGCGCCCTTGCAATGACTTGCGATGTATGTACGTTGATCTTCTCTCGCACCGTACGTAGGCAACCCGCGATACGTACGGACGCTGGTCCGCAGCACACGCAGTAAAACAAATAAACCCAAAAGACACACACCGGAGAAGAGAATCCACGCATGCAGCGCGGCCGTGAAAGCCTGCGCAGATGTACGATCCACCTGGGCTGAAATATTGATAAGAACTGTCGGTGCCATATCAGATTTTAGAGATTCATCGTCATCATCACCACCACCATCGCGAGCCATAGAGAGAGAGAGTCCGTAGGTGTTCACTGCACATGTTCGTCATTTGTTTACACTTTACTCTCGTTCTTGTGGCAATGAGCTCAGGTCGTGGCCACATATTTCTGGCACCAATCTCGTTATGCCCTCGTCCTCGTCATTCTCTGTGAGGTCTTCCTCTCTTTCCGGTTCCTTCCATTTTCCGAACAACACAATTTACATTTCCTTGTTGTTGCCTATTTTACGTGTGCATGTGTATCCAAACAGTGCCAGTTTTTCTTCTCATCACTGCCTGCGTCGTCAGGTCTTCTTCTGTGTGTAAAATTAGCGAGGATTTTTGTTGTGGTCATTGGACAGAATGCCACGGCGAGAGAAGTCAAAAACAAGTCTCCTTATTTTACGAATGTTGGGGCTGCTGTTGCCAGCATACCTTTGCCACGTGCGTCCCATGCACTGGGTGTTGTTCATTATCACATACGCCGAGGTGATGTACCGATGACAGCGAGCTTACATTTTCACATTCGATTTCTGTAATGGAAAGTTGTAGAGCAAAGCAAATTCGTTTCGTTGGCCCCACTAGAGACATCACAGATAATAAACAGGCATGCGGCTTTCATTACACCGGTCTCGTATGTATATATATATACTGAATTTCTTTCGCACCATACGTTTCCAACCGCGCTAATCAGAGGTGCGGGGGAAAGACAACAATCTAAACACTTAAAGCAGTTCTAAATAAATAAATCAAGGTAACAACAGCCCCAAAGACTACCCGCACCCCTCCTGTGAATCGGATGGGCAGAATTGTTTGTTGTTTATTAATGCATTTAGTCCTTGTGAGTGTACTTTGGCATGTTCCCGTGAAGACCACCCAGGAAGCAAGCACGTGGAGCCGAGCGGTGGGGGAGGTTGAGGCTGCTGGGATCGTGGTCGGATCAGCGGCGGTGCTGCGGCGTCGAGGCCCTGCGCCAACACCCGCGTTCAATTCACGGCCAACACCGGTGACGATTATCTCTGAACCGGTCCTGGGCCTCTCCTAGGTTGACTCAGCCTCAAATGAGTGCCTGGTGCGATATCTAAACATCGCCGCTAGGGAGACAAAGGCGGCCGGGCGTGCCGTGCCGGCCTTCATCATCGGTGTTCGCTAACAGCACTTGCCCCAACAGTCTGCTAAGGCTATACGGAGGGATCTTTGTCTTTGTTGTGGACAGCAGTGGGCGGTTGCCCGAAGCATTGTACTGTACTCGTCTATGCTCTCACTTCGATGACCCTCGCCTTCATCGCCGCGCAGTGAGCCGGTTTGTTGACGCGTGGTCCTATAACCCCGCAGGCCTCCACGGCACGGGGAGGGCCTCCATCCAACAGTGGATCGGCAAAGGGAATGGGATGAAATTCGAGCCGCCGAGTTTGTAGCGCATTGTTTTGAACCACCGCGCGACCACTCCCCTCCTGATTGTCTCCCCACACGAGGAGGGTGCAAGCTTCGTCTCCTCACCCAAGTCCAGGCTCCCTTAATGGACTGCGGTTGGCAGGTTGTTGGGTTTTTTTTCGTCGTGATGTTTGTCAACGGGGCATCAAAAGAAGCAGAAATAAATTGACTTTCCTCGTGCTTTCCAATCCGTTATTTCCCCCGCCCATGATAAACCACAGTGAATATATAAAGTTCCAAAAGTTGTTTTCAAAAAAAGTCTTCAGAAATCAACATATTATAGGTGATAGGTTTATGCACACATCTCCAGACGGGCCCAGGGAAATGAAAACATCTCTGCCACAATGCCTTTGGATTGCTTTGCACACTCCACTGCTTTTCTGTAACGTCTCTGACAACTGTGTGCACACTCTCTCTCTCTCGTCATCTACCACTCTACACACAAAGACAAAGATTCCCGGAATAGCCTCTAAACAGACTCTATGGGTAAGTGATGTTAGCGACCACCTCCGAAGGCCAGCACATTACACGCGATGGGGTGGGTGGCCAACACCACGGCTGGCCGCCTTTGTCCCCCCATCACTATTGTTTACACACCGCACCAGGTACTTATTAAAGGCCGATTCGACCTAGGGGAGGCGCAGGACCAGTTTCAATATCCGCCACTGTTATTGGTCGTGACCGGCAATCGAACTGGGGTCACCAGGTGCATAGTGCAATGCGCTAAGCGCTGCGCCACCGCTCCCCGAGATATTCTACACACGGGCGCACGCGCTTGTAACACGAATACTCCCGTGGCTGTCACGCGAGCAGCACGCTTCTTTTAAAAGCTTCCTCCGTGTGAAATCTAACCAATTATGAAACTAATTGACATTAAGTAATGGCACAATGCGGAGCTGATCTGGCCAATAAATTACAATAAATTACCGTTAAAACTCGTGACACGTACCTGTGTGAGAACGCGCGTGGCACTGGAATTAGTATCGTCAGTGCAGCTCCATTATCCCCGATGCGGCGCGGAAGCCTTCACCGAGTCGGTGAGTCAGACGTACTAATTGAAATGTGGCACGAGAGACTTCAATGCTGTTTGATTTTAGCCGAATTGAGCGATTTAAGCCGAGCTTTTGTTAACACCTCGTGATGCCGGATACAATCTCCATCGTGTATATAAAATAAAAATGTACGAATGTAGCTTGATTTTCAGCATTTCGGTGTTGCTGGTGAACCAAATCAATTGGCGTATTTGACCAAAGTGAAACTGATTATGCATCATGCTCTTTTTTTATCGACCGCAACAGCTCCATGGTATCAATCGTTGCTCCCTCATCAAGTTAGACTCTCCTGTCATCATCACCACGCTATTATGCCGATTGTAAAAAAAAAAATTCAGTGCCATTTCGCCATTCGATTTGTTGAAAACCACCATCCTCACCGACTATGGTCAATTTCCCTGCTGAATGAGTGGTCTGTCCACCGTCATGATCCTGCGATGATATCATTATTCCACGTAGCACCTCCATGCAAGCTGATTTCATGGCACGATGTTTCCAATTGCACACGTGCGTTTTTGTCTTTGGCTGCCTTTCCACCGTTAGGCTTGACCATCAGCCAACGATTCATTGAAGCGATGTGTTCTGTCCAAACCCACAGCTCTATTAACAGTCAGTGATGCCATCAGCCTGCGTATTGTTCTCTATTGCACGTGTTTCTGTTAGTCAGTGTTAATTCCCAGCATGTATCTCTCCATAATTATTTTCACACTTTACATTTTTTGTCCGTGACCACGTTCCTGAGGAATCGTCTGTTATAGCTCCCAGGACAGAAAAAAGCTTCAATAAGAACTCATGGCTGGGTTCACGGAGAATATGATTTCTAAATTTTAAAATGTATTTAAGTTATCCGTGGCTTTAGGCTGCCCAGACTTAGGAAACCTGTTAGGCATGGCTTGAACTATTTGGAAGTTGAGCCTCACTCGTCCACCATACGTTGTATGGCTTTTATAGTTTTCAGTGACGATATAGGGTTGTGGGGAAAAGGCTTCAAAAAGTAATCGGGACTCGAATAATCACATGCCTTTGTATCCTGAGGTAATTCAGTCTAGCTTTGTCACCCGTTGTCTTTGAGATGCAGGAAATTACAATGATAAAAATGTAATCTCAGAACACTTTGTATTCAAATGGACAAGAGAGAGGTGTTTTATCGGTGTGTTATTGCCACCAGCTTAGTTTGACGTACGGTTCAGAATTATGGCCATTCGAACAAAGTATGGAACAGAAAACTGCAAAGTCCTGACGGCAAGATGCAGCTCAGAATAAGACTGAGAAAGAAAGAGATGAATGGACTCGAGAAAATGCGCAGGTTGATGAGACCAAGAAAAATAACGGAATGGCAGCCGTGGAACGTGCCAGTGAGGAGGTTCCCCGAGGAGATGGAGTGATGAAATCAGTTGACGTGCAGGTGTCGGATAAACTATTGCATTGAAAAATCATGAGAGGTGGTGGTGGGTTGGGAAGCCTTCATCCAGCAGTGGATAGATGATGGTTGATCGTGATGAAGAAAATGTATGAAATCAGTGCATATGCCTAAGACTGAGCAGTGCAAACCAAGGTTCCCCTTTAATACTCGTTAGATAATTAAATGGTGCAGGATGGTCAAATTAAATCACTCATTTAAACCCCTTGATCAATCTACCGCTGAATGAAATTCGAGTGTGTTTTTTTCATTCATTCACAGTTTGTATTTATTTATTTATTTATTCCAGTAACATGTTTTTTAATACAGAGCATCAACATCCAAGTTTGTCTCAGGCAGCTGGAGGATAATGATGGGAAATTATCTTCATGGGGGCAAGAAGACGGCCAACCTGCCATTGACTCCTTACCCCCTTACATCACGTGTCACGGAGTTGGGGGTCCAGCGTGCAGGGGGGGGATGGGGCTGTGAGAAGTGGGGGTGCACCTGGGGGTGTGGAGGTGAGCAAGATGTGGGGGGAAGCGAAATCTAGTTATGGGCAGCGCTGGCGTAGCGCAGCACTCTTCATTGGAAGGCCCGCGGGTCACTGGAGGCCTCTGGTGGGCTTTGTTGCAGCCCCTGACGCACCCATCATGCTGTCAACCCCAATGGTTTCGCACTGAGAGTGCCCCCCCCCCTCCCCACCACCCCACCATCTGCAAATGAGTGAAGAATGCTGGTGTAGTGGTGAGCGTTGCGCTACGAAGCCGGCGACCCAAGTTCAACGCCCGCTCACGGCCAACACCAGCGACGATCGTCTGAACCGCTCCTGGGTCTCCCCTGAGTCGACTCAAATGAGTACCTGGTGCGGCGTGTAAGCATCGCCACTGGGGAGACAAAGGCGGCCGGGCGTGGTGCTGGCCACCCACTCCCTCGCGTGCCGTGCCGGCCTTCATAGGTGCTCGCAAACAGCACTTGCTGCAACAGTCTGCTAAAAAGCTATACGGGGGATCTTTGTGTCCTGTCTGTGAAGTAGTAGTAAGAATACACATGCTCAGCCTGTTGTCAATTCACTGCTGGTTAATGGCCTCCTGTCATATTGGTCATATGTTACCAGCGATGGGGAGCTGATTGGACTTGCCGATGACTGCTCCCAGCGGTGTCAAGAGATCCGTCTCTGTGGAGGAGGTTCGCAAAAGGACGCTGCTGGGCAGTGGGAGTCAGCTCCCGCACAACAGCGACGGACAGTGGAGGAGCGACGCTCGCGACAACGAGCGGAGGGATGTGCGGACACAACTCAAACACGTGGTGCCGGAGGGGGCACGTGCGGTGCATTTGTGAGCCATCGAAGTCAACAAAGCCATGGCAACTGGGTCTGTCCCGTGACCTCTTGCAAGCGAGCCTTCGACGCATCACGTGGCCCCACGGTGCACATAGCCTGGCACAAGCGCCGTGGTGATATCACCGCCACTTAGTGGAGAACGGCAGTTGTTGTTGGTGGTGGTGGTGATGGTTGCAGTGACGGGGGAGGCGATGTTGGCGGTGGTCGTGTTGGTAGTGACGATGACGGCGTCTGTGTTGGTGATTGGTAATGGTGTGGTTGTGGTGGAAGTTGTGGTGGATGATGTTGGCGGGGAGGGCTTGTGGTAGTGGTGATGGTTGTGGCCGTTGTGGTAGCGGTGGTCGGGGGTAGGGTGACGTGGAGCGTGGGCTGCTGCTGCTGCTGAGACATTGGGCCGATCCTTCATGCACCGCTGTCTCGCCGGGCTAACGAGCAGCAGCAGCAGCGGCAGCCTCATCCATTACCCGAGCCTGCTCCATGCTCGCTAATTGAGCGCATTTTTCTGTGGGCATCGCTGTAAATACAGATACATTTTTTTTGTACAACGGTCTTGAATTTCATATTAAAATAAATTGCGTGCAAAACTTTATTTTCGTCTAAAAAAAAAAATCGAGCTTGTGAACAGTTTTAAACGATAGTTACGCATTCGAGACGGCGCAAGTTTCAACAAGAGCATGTTATAAACATGTGCATAATAATGTGTTCTTTAATACAGTCCTTTCCATTAGCACACACTTAATACGAGACTGAGTTTTCAGTGTGGGCAAACGGTGAGGCTTCAAAAAAGTGCGCATTAAAGTTTGCACAACTTTGTTTTTTTTTATGAACACCGCGGACACCTTGTGCACGCGTGGAGACTCAACTTGAACTACAGTGGAACACCGAGCAGCGGGCGAATGTTCCACTGCTACTCATTCCCCCCAACAACATCTCCTGGAAATCAAAAGTCACTGTCATTCCGTCCGAAAGTTCGATTGATCTTTTCCGTGGCTTTTGGCCGCCTCTCGTTTCATGCACCGCGGCTGAAATGCAAATCTCTTTTTAAATCCTTTATATTAAGTTCACTTGCGCGCTTGCTTGCTTGCTTGCTTACGACCGTGCAAATCTTTCGGTCGTTTTTTAACCCACTCCCCGTGATCCAATCGAGCTGACATTTTCCACACAGACTCGTTGTGCGTGACAATTAATGTTCGTGAAAAAGAAATTCCCAAATTTTACACTTTTTAGGACAAAAATATTATATTTAATTACCAATTGCTTAATGCTGGCATGCAATCATCTGACCCATAGGTGGCAGCCATCTCAAGCCAGAGGACGAAATGACTAGCTGCCACGCATATACAGGATTTATAGTGAAAAACTTTGTTTTTACGGGTTCATTTTTGAATACCATAAGCGCCTTCAGAGGACAGCTCCCCTCGCATTTGTTGCAGCCTGCAACGGGAAAGCGGTGACCCAGATGTAGCCGCTCACCTTTTGCTGCCTTTGCAAACGCGGTCTATTCCCGACGCGTTCCTGGTTCTCAGAGTCGTGGCTCATGACCGCTTTTTCAATCTCCGATCCATTTGCTCTCTCCCTCTCTCTCTCTGTGTGTCTCTTTCGTTTCGCCTGGACTGATCAAGAGCAACCGTGGCCAAGCATGTGGCCCGGTGCACCAGACTCGGACGGCGAAGACAGGTGGGCCAGATGACTCTCCACAATACCCACCGCACAACTTCCTCGTTGGCTTTTTTGTCTTAGGCCAAGAGTCTTGGCACAAGGTGACACGGAAAGCAAACTCAATCTGCTCGTGATAAATGGGCTTGCATCACCGTCCCGTGGATCTCGGCGGGGGGATTGATCTTGGTTATATTTATGACCTTTGCCTTAATCGCCAGAGGACCAGACTGGCACAAATTCATTAGGAGCTGTCCGCCCCCAAGCACGCAGCTGATCCTACTGCCATTTGCAGCTCAGTGGACGTGGGCGGCACAATTTCTCTCTCATCCCCTCTCCTCTGTATGCTTTTCGGGGGCAGTGCGTAATTGCTTTGCTTATCTCTGTGTGCCTTCCTCGGCGGATGAGTTTATAACGCGTGTCCCCTCTCGAACCCCCTAAGACGGACGCAAGAGCGGGTTCAAGGTCACGGCCACGGCTGTTGTTCCCTCAAACGAAATATCCGGCGTGGCCCGGTGCGTTATTTTTTGTTGTTCTGGTATTTCTTTTATTTTACGAGGCTCGGCCCGAATGGATACAGAATCTCCTCGGCGGTGACGCACGCGCCAAGGCGCTAAGGCGCACGCGGAGACTTAGGAGTGATGAATGGATAAAGGGAGCGAGGCAATGTGAAAGATTGTGGCGAGTGTGGAAAGCCACACAGCTATCGCTTGACAGGCTCAATTCGCGGATATTTGTGGCACGCCGTTGACCGTTTGGGGTGGCCATAATCCACCGACACCACCCTGCTCCCCCCGACCGTCCGCCGAGGTTAGGCTGAAATAATAAAATCGCTTTAAATAGCAAACCGCTGTGACACAGAAGCTCCGCTTTTCATTTATTGTCCGGCGCAAATTATTTCGCAAAGTGAAGACGCATGTCCTGAAGCAGGCTGCCACTCTGCTAATTGAATGAAACAGGTGCAGCCGTAATCCAACTTTAGATTTATTTATTCTTAATGAAAACATATTGCACAGGGATTCCTTTGGGTACATGTTGACAGTGTTTGATGTGGCTCGCTGCATTTCAGTGGGGGGACAAATTATATTATGGGCGTGCTGTGAATTTTCTTTTTTGTTACGTGCTAATTAAAAGGTGAGAGATTTAAATGTCAGTGAATCTGTCAGCTGACGCCTCAGTCCCATAGCCCACACATCTTCTCCGGCGGGCTGAAACCCCCACTTATGTAGGAAATCTCTGTTTCATTTCGTCTGCCGGCTCATTATACGGCCTCATGCCACCCGGGCACCGGGCTCTGACGCTTCTCTGATGAGTGACAGCTTATCATCCTCAGCTCGCCCACTGCCAGTCGTGAGCGATAGCACCAGCGCATTGGAAATATATTCAGGAGACTCAACGACAGTGATGAAAACAATATTCAGGTTTAATTTATTTCATCTGAAGGTGCCCGATGTGCGGTAATGATTGTAGTTAATTCTCTTTTTTTCACATATTCGTGCTACAATGTGCATTTTTTTTACGTATCCAAAAATGAATAAGTTAAGTGGACGTTATAGTTCACATATGTCACACGGCAGATAACTCCTTACACACCAATGGACAATTAATAACAGCCCACATCGTGACGACAGCCACCAATACCACGATATGAACCGCATACTAACGACACTGCCCACTCGGGTTATTCATCTGTAGTCTCCGTGTATGTCTATGAGTCTCTGTGTGAGTCTATAGGTGTCTCTGTGAGTCTATGAGTCTCTGTGTGAGTCTATGGGTGTCTATGTGAGTCTATGAGTCTCTGTGTGAGTCTATGGGTGTCTATGTGAGTCTATGAGTGTCTATGCGAGTCTATGCGTGTCTACGTGAGTCTATGGGTGTCTATGTGAGTCTATGGGTGTCTATGTGAGTCTATGGGTGTCAATGTGAGTCTATGTGAGTCTATGGGTGTCTATGTGAGTCTATGGATGTCTATGTGAGTCTATGGGTGTCTATGTTAGTTTATGGGTGTCTATGTGAGTCTATGGGTCTCTATGTGAGTCTATGGGTATCTATGTGAGTCAACGGATGTCTATGTGAGTCTATGGATGTCTGTTAGTCTATGGGTGTCTATGCGAGTCTATGTGAGTCTATGAGTCTCTATGTGAGTCTATGGGTGTCTGTGTGAGTCTATGAGTGTCTATGTGAGTCTATGGGTGTCTATGCGAGTCTATGGGTGTCTATGTGAGTCTATGGGTGTCTACGTGAGTCTATGAGTCTCTATGTGAGTCTATGGGTGTCTATGTGAGTCTATGGGCATCTATGTGAGTCTATGTCTCAATGGACAGTCGAGCAACAACACGACCCACCGCTCAGTCATTTGCCGGCAGTGTTTCAGATATTCAGCAGGCTACTGCTGAGGCTGTTCATCGACTTACTCACCAACTTTCAACGATGAAAAGTTTGCTAATTGACTCCTCCACCCCAGCCCTCCCACCCCCACGTACAAAATGAGAAGGGTGAAAATCAGAGAAGAATTACTTGCTCACTGCACATTTCAAAATAATAATTATCGTTGTTCTGGAGAGCATCCCAGGAACAAACTAAATAAGCTTAATGTTTCCTTCACGTATCCTTCGCTCCACATCAACATTTGTAATTATTTCTTACACAGCCTCACCCCCCTGTCAACCGCACCGCCTTCTGGCTGCACATAATTTCCGCAGCGTTGTCTCCGAAGCGAAGTATGGACCGGCTTTGACGCACACTGTCTCATCAGCAGTCAAGTTTGCTCGAATAGTTTGCCGGTCAGCTGCCAGATCTCACAGCCGAGGATCCTCCCATTAGCCCATTGCGACACAAATGTCCGTACAACAACTCAAAATAAAATCATTGGCGTGGTCATAGAGACGATCAATTAAATACATATGCAATGTGTCTCCACGTATCCTTCTCCACATCCTGTAGCACCGATGGACACACAGTGGCACGAGACCTTCATCTCACTCAGACTGCCTCCTGTACGAAATTAAATATTATACTGAAGCAACCCCCCCCCCCCCCCTTATTATTAGCATTAATCACACACAATCACCCTCTGTATAAGTACGTGTGTGTGTGTGTGTATATATATAGTTATATAGGGAGCTAATTAAATGTTTTACACTCTGTGTGCGAGGGATCACGAGTCAGACAGGGCAGGAGAAAGTCACGTTTGAAATGTTAGCGGAGACACTGAACGCCTTTCTTGGATTCCCTGAACCCAGCCGGCCTCCCCCGCGCGCCTCTTAGGCAAAGGGACGGACGGCTGAGACTGCCGGCAAGACGGCCACTGTGTCCCCTAATTATTGAGGGAGCCGGAGGATTAACGATGACGCGAACGCACAGGAGACCTCCTCACCTCGTGACAGCCTGACTCAGCCACCTCACCTACCCCCGCCTTCTCCTCTCTCTCTCCCTCTCGCTACCCCCCCCTCCCCCAACATTCCAAAATTCCAAATCCACTGGGGGAGGCACGTCGATTCACGCGCCAAGGAATCGCGCCGCGGAATTAGAATGCGAATTTTTGCTTGGAAATTTATTTCAGAGAAAATAAAGAACAAAAAATCCCTAATAAAGTCACAGAGATGTCCTGCTCCCAATGGGCGTTGAGGCATCAGTGCTCATCTCCCCATTTACAACCCTCAGCCTGCGGTGGAAATTCCACATTCCTACGACAGGGCGGGGTACCTCCGCAGTACAACCACCGTTGACTTCCCCGCGAAGTTATACTCATTTTATTGACCCCCGGGGACGGATGATGAGCTGAGTCAACCCCCCGCTCAGGATTGGGAACGTTGTGATCTCCAAATTGCGAGCCAATCGATCTCCCGCTGACCCACGTGGCCGGCTATGGTGCCAGTTTGAAAGAGCATTGGTTCGATGGCGAGATGTGAACTACCTTGCCTGCTATGCAGGAGGTCGTGGGTTTCATCCGGACACTGACACCTGTTTATTTAGGTTTTGCGTGCCTCTCCCCCCGTGTACATGTGGATTTTCTCCGGGTCCTCCGGTTATTCCACGCACGTTTAGAATCAACATCACGCGTTTAGAGTATTTTGCTGCTATACATTTCCACACGATAAACCACTTTGTTGAGCTATCAGTTGTGGCCAAGTCGCTTCTGAAAAAAAGCTATACAGCTCAGTGGGCCTTGCCTGGTAAGATTAAAATCGTTCAATAGTATAGTTACTATAGTATAGTTACAACTACACTTATTTATCACACTTGGAAACGTTTGTATTCTTGGCAATGTTGCTGCTCCATCGCGCAGCGGGGCAGGGTGTTCTGTCGAATTGGAAGAGCCGAGCCGGTGTGTGTGTGGCTCTTTCGGTTGTTTTTTTTTTGGAGGACCTCTCTTGACGCGTGGGCGGTGGTTGAGAAAAATTCGCCGGTCCATATGGCCAAAACCCCCCGCGTTTAATTGGCCAGCCGGGATTTAGCCGGAGAAAGGGCAACATCCAGGCTTGGCCAAGTGAGTGGCAGCTCATAGTTGCATTGTCATTTAATGCAACTAAATTTCCAATCGTGCTTACTTTAATCGTAAATATTTTAGCAGCGAACACACGTGTTTCAGAAGAAATATCATCAGCTCCACTTCGACCTCTGATGAGAACAGGTTTACAGGTGGAGATGAAGGTAGACCACCGGTGGTGAAGGGCCCCGAAGACAGGGAGCTCAAGAAAGGTATTTGGCCTACTCTTCCACGCTGGAAGACATCTTAGAAGAAGTGGAAATACTCCACGGTGGCGAGCTGTTCACTACCTCGCCTGGCACACAGGAGATCGTGGGTTCGATCCCGACCCTGATGCCTGTATATTTGGAGTTTGTATGTTCTCACTCCCTGTGGTTGCGTCGATTTTTCTCCGGATTCTCTGGTTTTTCCCTGCACGTATTGGAACAATGCTTTTAGAATGGTTGTCTGATACAAATTGCCACACGATAAGCCACTTCGTTGAGCTATCATTTATGACAGCCAGGTCGTTTCTGAAAAAGAGCTATTCAGCTCAGTGGGCCTTACCTGGTTAAAATATAAAATAAATAGTTTAACACTCACACTTAACGCCACCACACGTGACCTGCTGCATTCGCCAACTGTGGTGTGCCTATTGATAACAACGTTGGCTTACACCGACGTTTCAACTGCCACGCCCGGAGAAGGAACGTAACCGTCCCCCATCTGGATCGCAAGTCCAGTCCCCAGCAGTCCACATCTCTCGTGAATGTAACACGTGGCATTTAGAGTTGTCATTTTTGGTTTCTTGGCAGGCTTGCCAACCCGGGACTTGTCCATCAGAGCGCAATTCATCATGGAGTGAGGAGATGGGGGTCTTGTAGTGGGCGATGTCACATTAATGCCATTGGAGATTGAAGAAACACCCAACGTTGTTCCAACTGCCGCAACGGACAGATCGAACCGGCGGCCTCCTCTGGATTGAAAGTCGCGTGAGCTGGTGACCGCCACACCGTGGCCACAGCCCATGCCACAGCGGGTGGCGGTGATCAAACATCATCGGTGGCGCTACGGGGAGAACGTACAGGGTGCTTCAAAAATGTTCACATTTATATGGAACTATCGTTTTTGATTGGAAAAGAACGGATGATAACACCGTAAACATGATAACAAATGTATTGTAATAGCTTCAAAAAGTCAAACACATGCCTGGAATCTTCTCCAGGTGGTCTCCAGAGCCCTGAGGCACATCTCTCGTGGTGTTGTTGCAAATTCTCAGAAGTGTTAACATCTTTTTCTGAAGCACCCTGTATACACGGCGGAGTAAACCTGTGGGAGACAAGACTCTTCTGCAAGTGTTGTGAAACTACTTGCCGTTGGCCGCCAGCTGCTGGGTGGTGTTTTGGCACCGAAAATGATGGCCGGCGCTTACCGGCAGCTTTAGAAACCACGGTGCAAAGCATCCGTGGCAAAACAAAAGCAAACAGCCACCGATAAATTACCCGTAATGCAGTGTTGGCCACTTTCTCTTTTTATGGACAATATTGAAAGAAAGGCATTTTAAAACCCGTCACCATTTCTTTCTCTTCGGGGTACCGTGCGCTCGTTGTTATTCGGGGAGTGGTGGCGCAGTGGTTTTCGCGCTGCGCTAACAGGACACTCTTATTCTTCAGACGCTGTCTTTCCGACAGCCCTGTTCTTCACCTGAGGACGGCTGCTTGCGTTGTTGCCGAAACGTCGTGAAAATTGTATTTTATTATGTTTTATTTTCATTATTTTATTTTTTCCCGTCTACGTGACTTTACCGAAAGAACCGAGAAGACTCTTATTCTTGTTCATCATAGCCACGTCACCGTCAGCTCAATGCCGCCCCGCTGTCATTAACTGAAATCATGAAGCGCTTCTTGTTTAGTGGCGCATACGAGGGTTACTGAACACACTGCACTCTTTATAACATGCATGTATACAGTGCACGTATTATTATTATTATTACCGGGCAAGTGTGCAGCTGTATATGAACCCAGCAGCCGGCGTTTGCCTCCTGGCCACGGCTAGCATCGGTGGCGTGTGACATCTGACCCCAGTTCTGGCCACCAACCCCCTCCACGTTGACCAACTGGCATTGACCGGCCTGATTAAATAAAGTCAAATAACCCTCACGACCAGTAGTGAGTAGTAAGGCCTTCATCCGCCAATGGTTTTAAAAAGGTTTTCTATGTACATACTTTATTCGTAGCTATACGTATTCAGTTTCTTAGAAATATAAATGGGATGCTGCCCGGGCAATCTGCCGGCGTGGTAGGCTCCAGGTCACGTGTGGCGGGGTGGGTACCCCCTCTTATTCTGAGTGTGGAAGAAGAGGCCCACGTGCCCTCCAGAGCGGCTCTCCAGAGCTGCGTGCAGTCGAGGGCCCATCGCCAGCAGAGGCCTGAGAAACCAATTGAAGGGCTGAGTGTTTGCCTGACAGGACATCAATTCTGAACAGCCCTACCTCATATCTTAAACATAACAGCAAAATAATCATTCATGTCATGGAAGATGAGTAAGAAGATAAATAAGCAGACAATACGCCGCCTTCACGTATATATGTGTACCTCCACACGGAAAGGGAGTGGTGGTGTGGCGGGTTTGCGCACTGCCCTTACGAACCCACAGACAACATCGGCGAGGAATATCTCAACCGGTCCTGAGATTTCCTGACTCAGCCTTAAGTGAGTGCCTTGTGCGTTGTGTGAACATCAGCGCTGGGAAGACCAAGGTGACGAGGTGTGGTGACGGTGGCGGTCACCCACCCAGCTCCTCGATTGACATGCCAACCTTCATGGGTGCTCTCTAACAGCACTGGCACCGCATATAAAAAAATATGTCACAAATACCATGCAGCGATATGGCATTTTGGCAGCAGTGAATGGTTGTGTAAAAATACACATCTATGATTTTACATGTTTTTTTTGTTACGTGGCGTGACGGATATGTTAATGAGGCGTATTTCCTGATTATTTATTGGGTGAGTTTTACAAGTATTTTAAATGTTGTCGGCGTAGTTCTGTTGAACACGTTGTGAGTAATAGCGCCGCGCTCTTGAGTAGGCCTCGGCAAGGTAAGGTAATTTACCCTTTTTACCGGGTAAAAGGGTAAAGGTAAAGGGTAAAGATGTCGACATGCCAAGGGGTAAGGTAAAGGGTAGGGTAAAGGTAACTCGGAAGAATTACCCGGTAGGGTAAAGATAACGCAAAGTATTACCTGGTAAATACGGTACCTTGTTTACCGCTAAAAACTTCGTCGCGCAGTCCGTGGCCTACATTTAATAAGTCATATTAAAACAAACTTGATTAAAAGCACGCTTTTATTAAATGTACAAGTAATGACAGAACTCCACGACTCCAGGAAGTGTCCCCGAAGCTTGCCACAACGTAAGGGGCCGTGGTGATTTACAGCCAACGTCAGTTGAGCGTCGACAATTAGACCCAAGCATAACATAAGAAAAGATTGTTTCAAAATATATCGTTTTTTTATGATAGAATATAGTATTGCCATCAATATGACCTAAGAATACCAAGTTTGCAGTCGATACCACATTAGGAAGTGGGTAAAAATTGAGTTTCAAGATTTGAGAATACAGCAACAATAACGACAACCAAAGAAATTGAGTTAAAAGAAAGCGTGTAAAATTGGAATAATCGAGAGTATTCTATATGATTAAAGCGCTCTACCTGGCATTTACCGTTATAAACCTTGTTCATGTGTAGTAGTTCCCTAGTAATTACCCTGTAATCGGGTAATTTGTATGGGGTAAGGGTAAAAGGTAGGGTTAAAGGTAAGCTCGTTGCTTTTTACCTTTTACCTTGTACCTTACCTGCTAAAGGGTAAAGGGTAAGGGTAGAGTGATTGTATTGTGGTAAGGTAAAAGGTAGGGTAAAGGTAGGCTCGTTGTTTTTACCTTTTAACTTTTACCTTACCTTGCCGAGGCCTACTCTTGAGCATCGCTCCACAGCCGAGTCGGGTAACGATGGCTTTTGTTGAAAATGACAAAGTCCGAAATGCGTTTCGCCGTTTAATCTGTTTCGTGTGTCGGAAGTTTCGCGTTCGCAGCCACCAGAGCTGGCCGACACAGAGGATGGCACAATCCGTTCGAGCCCAGGGGCGGAGTTGGCGGTGGGAGGTCAGACGGGGGGGGGGGCGGGCTGGGGGCCGGGGGGGATGAAGTGGGTGCCTGCGTCATCGGGGCGCATTTGCATAACTCAATTACAGCTGAACATTAGGACGCTTCTCTGATGTATGCGTTCGTCAAACTTTTTTGCGGAGAGCAAAAATAAAATGAAGGATTACGTGCCGCGGCGCACGTGAATGCGACTTGTCGTTGAACGTGTCGCGTGCCGTCGGCCGAATGTGTGGGGTGCAGAGCAAAGAAATCCGCGCGCGTGGCGACCGTGGGATCGCGTGCCGTGCCGTGGACAGTCGCGGACCCTGGAGTGGTTTTGCTGACCTCTCCATGGGACGTGTATCACCAGGTCCGACCGACGATGGGGTGGGTGGGGGGGTCGTATATTTGTTGTTGTTTATCACGAAACGTAATTCGGAATTTTAGTCTCACCCAGTTCTGTGGGTAGGAGCAGGCAACCTCCACGAAAAGCCACTTCGTTGAACTGTTATTTGTGATCGCCAGGTCGCTTCTGAATAAAAAGCTGTGAAGCCCAGTGGGCCTTATCTGGTCAAAATATATATATACAATGGTTTGTGATTCATTTATTTTTTGCGGGGGAGTAGACCCGGAATTTGAAAGCGAAATGTATTTAGGATTGTGTAAATTATAAGCGTAGACTTGGGTATATTTGTGTGAAAGTTAAACTTTTTAAACCCATCAAGAACATCAAATAATTTACGTGAAGCACTCTGTCACAATGCTCGGTGTTACGCACGGTAATTTAATCCACAAAGATATCAGAGTCCACCACAGCAAGCTAATGTCTAGTTAACCTTCATTGATATTTACATTTTTTTTTCAAAGATAAAAATGCTTAAAGCTGCAGCCTTGCAACTTCTTGTAGCCCGTCACTACTAGCAGAACTACTCCTCTACAAGGAGCGATGGAGGGCATGTGGCCTTTTCTTCTACCCTAGCCAGATGTCTTGGACGACGTTGGAGTACTCACACCTGAGCCCACAAGAAGACGACTTGCCCATCGACGTATCTGTGTTGTATCCATCTACAGGGTAGACAGGAGGGTCAGTGGGTAACCTTGCTTCAAATGCCACGCTACGGGATCGAAGCGGTGAACCTTTTTCCTTCTGGTCCAGTGTGCTGCTATAACCATCACACCACGGCAGCAGCATCCCGATAACTTGCACTAATACCACAGCTTCTTGCGTGGGATGCCGCGTTCTCAAAATATACTAACTGCCTCCTCGCATGGAGATAAAGATACCTTTCGACACTAATAACTGGTTGTCGTGGAGATGGTTTAGCTCGGCACGCGAGAGGCCGTTGCGTGTAAGCGCGTTAACATTTCTCTTGCGAGGCTTTAGTGGCGCGCGTCTGGACTTGCCGATGTACAGCGGTAGCTATATCAGTGGATGTGCGCCGCGCGGGAAGGAAGCCACCTTTAGTAATCCATCAGGGGCCACGTTCACGCTTCAGCCAACATCATTTCTCTTGCTCAAATGAGCATGGAGACGGCATGCCCGTCTGCTGTTTGCATCCCTCTGAGCCAGTTGTGGACAACTCCACATTCCTATGGAGGAGACGGGGATGGAGGGTGTCTATCCATAGGAACAACCACTGGTGACACAACGTGGTATAACTGTTTTACTGGCCCCGAAGACGTGATGGGCTAATTGGGAGCATGAAAAGGATAACAAGAACAACATTGGCATGTTCGATGTAGGAATTCTAGCGGTTGTGCATTGCAGAGTGTATTGGCGTTGGGCTGTATGCGGTGCGGGGTGATGGAGGAGATGCGAGGTGCAGACCGCCGCTGTGGGCGATGCTGCAGTGCAGTGTCTGTGTGTGTCTGTGTCTGTCTGTGTGTGCCTGTGCGTGCTTTTGATGCAAAACCGCACTGCTTAAAATGCAGATTGCGTGTTAAATAATGCAATCCCACAAAGCTAAAAAGAAAAGAAAAAAGCTTCCTCCCACGTTTGCACCCCACTAATGAATGGGACATTACGTTTACGGTATTACATTCATATTTCACAGATTCGGTGATTTCATAGTTTGGGGGAAAAGGTTTTTTTTTGTTGTTTGCACAATATCACTGGCGCCTCGACACATGAGAGAAATGAATACAGATTGCGTTGGAGCTACTATAGCAACAGCAGCAGCAGCATCCATAGCATCAACATCATCATCGTCATCTTCCGGCGCTCTACATAGACGCCCACAATGCAACGGGCCGCCAACGACGTTCATGATGCGTGGTCGATAATAATAACAATAACAAAAATAACACCACCAGGAAAGCCACACCTGAGTACGAATACAATGTGTTTTTCTCACGAGGAATCTGCATTATTGTGATGTTTGGGCATCACTTGTGACATTTCATGTGTTTAGTCTACCAGAGGAAACCGAGCAACATTGGAGAAAACCCCACACAGAACACGGGGGGGGGGGGGCAGAATGTACAAAAATCCACCACAGAAAGTCGCCGGAGTCAGGAATCGACCCCAGGGCCTTCTTGCTGCGAGCCACGGGTGCCTCCGTCGCCCTCCCGTTCCGACGGCTTGAGTCACGGCGGCGTTCCTCGTGCACCGCGCGGCGCTTCGAGCCTCAGTGCAAGAAGCAAAAACAAAAGGGACAAATAAAACAATGCCAACGATGACGGCACCTCAGTTTCGTTGGCATTTGGCGATGTGGGCAGGCGCCACTTGAATCCGCCCGCCGACCGTCCACCCGGCAGCAGAAATGGGTTCGAGCGAAATTCGTCTTCCGGCACGTTGTGTGCGCGCGTGGGGCAAAGTGTGGGCACTCCAAACCGTTGCCCTCCCAAAAAAATGGTCTTGCCGGCGTGGAAGAGTGTGGCCAAGTGCCCTCGAGAGGGAAAGAGGGCTTCTCAGAGCTGCCTCCCGCCAGCAGGAACGCGGCGAAGAGATCACCGCGGGGTCAATTCACCTCGTTCTCGCCACGCGAGGGCCACACCAAACAGCACAGTGGGATATTCTGACCTTCATAGGTGCTCCTTAACAGCACTCGTCCTACTAAGCATACTGTGGAGGCTACACGGGTTACCTTTGTATTTTTGTGGTTTCATATGAATATATTTTTATATATAGGCAACGGGGTGGGGTGGGGGGGGGGATTCATGCATAGCCCGTAAAATGCATAAGCAGGTCGCAGCCATGAATGAGGATTGTTATCCGCGCATTCACAATTTAAATTCCTCGGTCTCGACGACGCCCAATCTTCACGAGCGGAGCGCCGAGTCCGAGGAGACTGCAGAAAGTTGAGGAGCCATGAAAGGTCACGGAGCCCATTAGCGCGCTCCGAGGCGCCCCGCCAGCAACACGCGCCTCTTGGATGAAAAGGCTACGCGCCAAGAGATGCGCCATGTCTGTGTCGTGTCTGTATCGTGTCTGTATCGTGTCTGTATCGTGTCTGTACCGTGTCTGTACCGTGTCTGTATCGGGTCTATTATCCACAGGTTGGGCGGGGGGGGGAGTCATCACTATATTTTGAGATTCCGGGGCTGTGCTCCGGAAAACACGCATACTGACCCGACGGGCATCTGCGCGAGCCGAGAGATGCATCCCAGCTCTTTGTCTATCCACAGAGGGTTTCATTGCTAGGAGTGTAAACAAAACAAAACACCCTCCCGCGAATGTGCAGCTCTGCAATCGCTCACGCCACTGGCTGGTAGAGAGGCCTCCTCTAGAGGGAGCTTTGGAGAGCCCTTCTAGAGGGCATTTGGTCGACCGTGTCGCGTCTCGGCAGGGGCGGGGGTGCCCATTTATATTTCTCGGTGGACAGAGCTGGTGGGGTGGGTGGGGGGGTTAAGGGAACGTGCTCGTTGTTTCATCGGCCGCGCCGGAAGATGAATGACACTCATGTCAGACAGCACCACAGGCTCGTGCTTAACGAGAGAGAGAGAGAGTTGGCAGTGCGTGAAAGTCAAGGCAAACTCCGACAACCACGCATTGCGGTATCTGCTGCGGGCTTCTCCCGCGTGATCACGGTGATGGTCGTGCTGATGATGGCTGATAATGCGAATGATTTTGATAACGCTCCTGCTGTTGATGATGATGATGATGCTGACGATGATGATGACGATGTTGATGATGGACTAATCCGTGCGCCTACATTCACGCCTGAGCTCCTTTGACGCAAGGCGCCGTGACGTCGCTCAAGTGACGAAGAGAGGCCGCTGTCATCGCGAGAAATATATCCAAGTCATTGCGCATCAGCGAGAGCGATTGAGGATAACTCAAGTTGTCACGCTGTCAACCAGTCACGTCATGGGTGTGTTGGGGGGGGTGGGTAATATCGATGCAGGTTGGGGGCAAAGGTAGTGTAATGTGTTTGAAGAGTTTAGTTTGACAGGAGCAAGCATCCGAATGGATATCGCCGATCGGTGTCGTGCTGGAGAGTGTTCGGAAAGGTGGCGGCTTCATGTGGATGCGTGGCCACGGCTAACATCAGTGGCAAGTGATGTCCATACTGGTCACGGTACCTCCAATGACAGACAAATGCATCGAGAGGCATTCATCCAGCAGTGGATTGACAATGTGTTTTATTATTATTATTATTATCATCACGAGTCAATGATTAGCGGGGCCGCATTCTGCAGTCAAGATTCTGCATTGCATCTTCACTCCACGCACCAAAAATACATTGCCGGGGTGTTTTTTTGGGGGGGGGTGTTTTGTTACTTTGGCATTTCGCTTTAAATTATGCAATGCCGAGAGATTCAGTCGGCACCGTAATGGACAAATTAATAAAATATTACGCCACATAAATAATACAATGGCGCGAGAGATTTGTGTGTGTGTGTGCGCGCGCGGCTTCCCCAATGCACGGGCCACCCACTCCTCGGGGCATTGTTCGTTCGAGACGTGCGGGAGATTGATACAGTTACAAGCGTGGCGATGTAGGGGGGCAGCCCTGCAACGGCTTTCTCGCGTCCCTGTCGGCGAAAGGGCCTCCAAGCAGAAGGGGCTCCGGAGAAGAGCTGCAGATCCTTTGGCCTACACTTCCACGCCGGCAGTGAAGGCGCCTCGGGAGAGGCGGGAGCGGCCACGCTTTTAACCGTCGAACAAAAACGGCGGTCGCCGCATCGCGCGGCGCTTTCAGATGCGCTTCTAGGGCCGTCTGGAACGCTCTTCCTACTTCCGACATTGGGAAGCCACTGGAGATTTAACTCACTTCTTTAGAACGGCTTTAGGTGTTTAGTTTGTTGTCCTTTCCGCCGCACCTCCGATTCCCACGGTTGGCTACGTACGGTGCGAAAGAAGTTCAACAAATATACATACACACACTTTACTTCATCATACGCACCCTACCGATTGGCTGTGTTGTACCCATTGACTGTGTTGTACCCATTGACTGTGTTGTACCCATTGACACTGCTTGGTGGACACATACGTGAAAGGGTTCGATTTAAGAAACTTGCACCATTTGTTTAAACCGCCACGCCAGGAGATGGAGTGGAACCCGCGATCTCGAGATTGCAATTCCAGTCACGTGCTCTGAACCCACAAGCCACGGCAGCGGCGTCCCTGTGAGTATAACGCAATGATTTGGATGTTTGACGAATCCCCAGATGCAGAGTTTTATATTTTGTCCGTCTGTCTTCTCAAGCAGTGGCCATGTCTCGCACCCCCAGAAAGGGCATCTCGCACCCCCAGTGGGTTGCGTACACCCCAGGTTAAGAAGAAGAAGCAGCAGAGCCGCTGGTTTAAAGGAACCGACTATTTTGGTGCATTCCTCATTAGCCCCAGCGGGTGCACAGGGAACCCACACTTTACCGTACCGCAAGCAATCTGTCAAGGGTGTAAGGTTTTACATGTTCATTATGGGGCTACACAACATGTTAGCAAATGTGACTCAGTTCGTTATAGCTTATTTTGAATTAAAGCAGTTTCTCAATCTTCTGCTGGATGAAAGGCTCCGCAGGTGGGAGTTGTTTTGACCATACTTCACCGCGCTGGACACACTTTCTGGAGCATCTGATAATCCAGAAAACATCGATACTGTGTATGTAACATATATACTATGCCTACTACACTTCGTTTATATATTTGCTATAATTGTGTTGATTTCAGGGTCTGAAACCATAACAGCCAGAGGATCATAAATTGTAAACTCTCATCACGTCGGAGGCTGTGCATCATGTTCACGCCTTGTTCTCATTATTCATATCGCATGTGTTGTGTTTCACTGTGTGCCCACAATTACCGCGTCGGAGACACGAACGCCACTCGACAATTCCCCAGCGCTTCCCTCGCGCGCACGTGGTCACGGTTTCAGAGGCGCTGGAAGTAATTTATGATTATCGTTATTATTGTCTTTTCTGATGCTACGTCCAAGTAATCAAAGTTAAACACGTTCGTCAATAACACTGCCCCAAAAGGGAAGGCGATAAGAATGATAATCTTCCAAGACGGCTGGCCAGCAAAGTAGCCGCTGGTGGACACGGGCTCTCTGTGGGGTACACAGGCCCTTCGAGCAGCGTGAACAAGCAATTGCAGGGATGCGCCCTGACGTAACATATTTAAAATATACATAATAGGTGACGTTTCGGGCAATGACCCTGCTGGCCATTTGTTCGAAACGTCATCTATTGTACGTGTTGTTAGTTGCTGTTCCTCGCTAGTGGCAGAGCTATTGACGAATTGCGTTCGGTTGTTTTATGAATACATAAATAATGACGTTCCGAAAATCGTCCGTGCGCATTTCCCGTGATCCATGCGGCGTCGCTATTATGAGTCGCACGTCCGTGGGACGTCCGTGGGACGTCTGCGGAAGGGGGCGGATTCTACAAAGGGGAACACGCGCAACAGGGCGCGGCTCCATTGCGGGGCTTTTGTGAAGTTCATACGATGAGCTTTGGGCGATGCGCCATGCTCAAGGTCTGTGAGCGTGACCTCGCGGGGCCATTGATGCCACGCGGTCAGTGGGGGGGGACGGACTGTCGGTCAATCCTTAACCCTGATTGACCCCCACCTCCTCTCCACCTCTCTGCTCTCCCAGCCCCTTGGACCGTGTAGGTCAGACCCGCATGAGATGTCGGCCAGCGTGAAACGCAGAGTTACGGCCCGTTGAGTGTGACGTCTTGGCATCGTCAGCCACCTTTCATCGAGTCAATGGCCGCTCCACGAGTTGCTGCTCTCTCGCTCATGCGCGCGTGCACGCCTCATTCGATGCACACAAAGACAAAGATCTCCCCCCCCCCCCCTCTTATAGCCTGAACAGACTGTTGGGGCAAGTGTCGTTAGCGAGCACCTATGAAGGCCGGCACGGCACACGAGGAGGCGGGTGGCCAGCACCACGCCCGACCGCCTTTGTCCCCAGAGTAGCCACCGTGTAATCATTTGAGGCTGAATCGACCTAGGTGAGGTCAAATACTGTTTCAGATAATCGTCACTGGTGGTGGCCGTGAGCGGGAATCAAACTCGAGTCGCCGGGTTCGTAGCGCAGCGCGCTGACCCCTACACTGGCCGCTCCCCACACCGCACGACACGCACGCACGCAACCCACGCAAGCACGCACGCCAGACTTCACAGGTGATGCACTTCCCACCCGCGGGCTCCAGCGACCTCCCTCCCTGCCGCTGGCCCACACGGGGATGAGGAGGATGATGATGACGCACGACGGCACGGAGCGTGGAGCGGCGTGCACCTCGCCACGCCAATCAACGCATCGAATGAATCTCCCTCCCGGATAGCGCCGTAAGAGTGCCGCTCGTGCGCGGACACTTTAGCCGACGCCCTGCCGGATGAGCGCTTCCCCCCTACGTCGTGTGGGTCGAAGGGGTTGATTTGACCATACTTCACCGCACGGGTCGGTCCAGGGTATCACTTGCCACTGGTGCTATCCCGAGTCGGGGATCGATGGCACTCAGGTGGCAGAGTTTGCAGCGTGGTGCGCTAGCGACGAGTCCGACACAACGATGGCGATGTCCATGATGACGATGATGACGATCAAAGCATTACTTTGTTAAAATGTACATTGTCGAGTTGATGTAGGCACGGACAGTGGACTAGATTCTCAGCCACGGCTCACATCAGCGGCGAGTGATATTGATATCGGTTCTGGGCAAAACGGACGGTATTGTATCGTAACGCTCCTGCGATCGCGTTGGTGTTCACGTGATGGACAGTTATTACGTGTGTGTGTATGTGGGTGTCTAGATTGTCCACCAGAAAAGGTCGGAGTGATGGCAGTGGAAAGAATCTCGCTGTAAGCGTACAGCCCACGCACGTTGTGAGACGGACGGTTTACTGCTAAACTGAGTAATGTGGGTTGTGAAATATTTAATTTGACGTAATTATGTATATCATCATATGAAGATGGAGTTCTGTTCTCCGGCCACGGCTCACGTCAATGGCAAGCCATGTCTGAACCGATCCGAGGCGCCGTTCACCGACGCGCAGTGAGCAGTGTGTGGTGAAGTATGGTCAAACGACTATCATGACCGGAATGGAGTGGGGAGGCAATCGTCGTCAGCGGTGGATTGACATTTTTCGTGCCATTATTTGACGTTGCATCTGTAAGCTGACCGTGTAATCTAAATTATTAATATCGTAATTAATGCCATGTACGTATCCAAAGAAGGCTCAGTGTGTCCACGGTCTCTATCGCAGGAGGCCCTGATTTGATGACTTTTTTGGAATTGAGGAGGTTTGACCAATGCGCGTTTTTATAAGAGGGATTCGCGCGTGTGATTAAATTTCACGCGGGAAGAGACGGCTCCAATGCAACAGCCCACTTGCCGTGTTGCCATCGTCTCAGTCCTCTCACATTCCAGCAGCTTTGCGTTTCTTCGCACTTCCTTGACGGTGCCCACCAGAGCCTCCTCATCCGCCGCGCCAGAATCACAGAGGCGTGCGTAGTCGCGCCACAACGCAGCGCACCGTCTGTAATTGCGAACATTACTCGCGTCTTCACAGCGTCCATCGAGCCGCTCCGCGCTAATGATGAATTAAACAATTACCACCGCTGTCATCTAAGCCGCTTATTACACCTGTCAAGTTCAAAAGACGGAGATCTCAAGCCAGTCGGCATTGCGAGGCGCAGCTGCGCAATAAATGTTCCTCTCAACTCACTATCCCCGCCACGCCAACCCACTCCCCCCCCCGCCCGCCTCCACATCCTCCACTGCCCCATCCGCCGTGCTACTTTCGCACCCCGCGTAATTAACTCGCACTGCCTCCTTCCAGATAAATAATTCAGCCGTGGCCGTAAGCGAGCGAGCGCGCGCGCGCACGCGGGGGCTAAAACTGCCCCCCCAAAAATCGATTGCGTAAAAACCGCTGCCCGAAATAAAGCAAGGACCCTAAAACAACAACTACTACTACTACTGCTGCGATATCCCTCGCGAGCCCATACATCGTTTGTTAACAATATTACTGTCATTATTCTTGTGGACCCCCATTACCCCCACTACCTCTTATCTCCTCCATCCAAAAAAAAACACAATCGCATGCCATCTGTGTGGTGAGATGTGCGTAATATCTATGATATATTCTATCAAATACGTAACGCGCGGTCCATCAAACGGGGCCGTATCTCAAAATAGCTCGGGGAGGGGGTGGGGTGACGGGGGGGGGGGGCAGTGTGAATAAAGGAGGAGGGGTGTGTGGAGGAGGGAAGGAGGTGGGCGAGATTGCGCCTCAAGTGTTGCATCCACCCACTCTTGACGAGACGGCGCGCTCTGTCTGTCCTCTATATAAGCGAGACACTCTCGGCCACAGCGCCAGGGTTAATCACGAGGCAGTTGGGAAGAGAATAAAAGTTGGCAGGCTCGAATTTGCGCTACTCGAACAGTCGTAGCGTTGTTGTTGTTGTTTGCCGGCTCGTAAGAACCCGTCGCAAGTCGAAGCAACGGACGTTGAAGAGGCGGAACGTGAACCTCCATCCGCAACTCCTGCCGCCGCGAGTCGTAAGGTGAGAGAGGCATCGTAACGACCGTGCCGAGCGATTAGACGCACCCCACACGGCAGGCAAATGTTGGTGTTCGGGTTTCATGACTCCAAGTCGGTCCGTGTGCAGGCTCTGTGTGTGTGGATTAATGACATTGTAGCAGGAGCTTGAGAGATGAGATCTTCATCCGGCAGCGGATTGATCGCAGCCGATGAACTACAAGCCGCAGGCTGTCCGACTGCTGAATCTGTAATTCGCGATCTGTCGTTGCAAGTCAGTCACTTGACAGAGTCACTGTGGAATGCACTCACACACGCGGTTCTACACTGCAGTTCGTATCATTCAATTAAGCGGTACCCGCATGTAGCGAAATACACGTGTACAACAAACCACACCAACCATTATAATTGCTTTGGTACAATGTAAGAGCTCGATTTGCGGGGAGTTAATTATTGAATTAAAAAACCACAGTAAGTATTGCAATGAAGGTGTAAATATGCAATTATACGTGAACCTTACACATTGCTGTTATTAACAAATCACGTGCAAACGTATGTAAACACGTTTCGAACATGTAAATAAGTTATTATCACCATGACTCATCTTACTGCCATTGCACCTTGTTTGCATTCACCATCAGGATATTGCTTTTCACACGAGCATACATTACGAGGCAATGTTTAATCGTGTTTCGGATTGGTTAATGCGCTGCGCTGTGAACCAGCGTGATATCTGAGACCAGTGTTGCCTCTCTCCACACCGCCTCGCCACACCATCAACCCGCACTGACCAGCGTGGTGAAGTATGGTCAAAGCAACACGACCATGACGAACATGGCGTGGGTGGTGGGAGGGAAGGGACTTCCATCCGTCCAGCAGTAGATTGACCAAGGCGATGTCTCAGTAATCCCGCCCTCAGACAGATTGGCTGCCTCTTATATTGAATGTGGAGCAGCACACGGGCCGGCATAATTCGTACGCCCGTCATTATAGAGACGTGACCCCGTCGTTTCGCGTATGGGATCTGTGTATTATTGCAGGCTCAGTCTGCGTGTGAATGGAGTTCAGCAGTCAAACAGCGCCGCACGGCTCCCAGCAATAATCCTCGGACCTCACGCGCCCTGGCTACCTCCATTCATCTCAGCCGGCACGAACTAACCCGACAAAGCCGCGGGCACGTGAGGCGGAGCGGTGGCCGATGGTTAGCACGCTGCAATTCTGAACCAGCTTAGCTGAGTTCGGTTCCCGACCGGGGCTAACATCAGCGACTCAGTGGTTACTGGGTCGCTTCTAGACGGTCCTCCCGTTCTTCGCCAATTCGCATTGTTATCCAGCGTGGTGAAGTATGGCCAAATACCCCCCCCTTCCCCGTTACCGACACGACACGGGGAGGCCTTCATCCAGCAGTGGATTGCCAAAAGGCTGTTTATTATTATTGTTATTATTTTGTTATGCAATGGTCCAGACACCTTGCTTGGACTTGACGCATGAAGAGCGGCGCATTCATCTTGGCTGGCACCAACCAGCCCCGTGCAACCGATGCGTGGTGTAGATTTATGAATGTTTCCACATTCTCGATTGATCGCAACGAGCCACGTTGCACCTGTGGACAAGGTCTGCACAGACGAAGATGCGGGTGGCGGCTACCGGGGTCTGGCAATGGCTTATTGACGCAACCGATCGTCGGTTAACGTCACGGACACGCGGCAGGCAGCGGGTCACGTGCGGCATTCGCAAAGCGAGCTTGGAGGGACCCGAGCAAGCCCAGGGCACCGATGCGAATTTAATATCAACGCCGCACGGGTGCCTCGAATGTCAGTCTCAAATTGAAATCCTAAGACACGTAGCAGACTAATTCGCTTACCTGTCAAATTGATCGGTCGCATCTCGATATTGTCTGCTGCTCGATTCTCTCGCGCCTGGCTAGATCTCTCTTGTTGTGGTGAACATCTCTCTCCTATCTCACTACATCTCCACATCATGTCCATATCTTTACATTAATTGGGGACGGGCTAAAACAGTCTGCTTTTTAGGGGCCCCAATGGGCTAGCGCCACCACTACTGGTTACACGTTTCTGATAACCGAATATCAATCAATCGTTTCTGACATTGAACGCATCAATACTCTGCCTTCTAACGAATATACGTATATGCTTTGAGCGCAAGATGTGACTTTAAATGCAATTGGGGTTCAAAGTGCAGTGCGCTAACCACTGCGACCAGGCTCCTTCCGAAAAGCGAAATACCTTGTTGTGCAATAGTATATGATGCACCTTTCGTTTCTTAAACTTTATCTAAGAAGAAGAATATTCACTGGTACAACATCTCTTGGGGGAGGGGGGAGCATGATCCCTCATGGGTTTTCATTTCAACTCAAGAATATCGGTAGATGCTGATCATTGGGCGGAATCTAATCTGATTAAACGATATTCGTAATGATGACCATCTCTCTCCTCGTTCAATTACATCGGAGGATAGCGGTGATGGTGATGATGTGACGACATTTGGTCACTAGATCATTGATGTCGATGACCATCATGGTACTCGCGTGGTAACAGATAGTTGATTTTAGATGACGCTGTTGATGATTGTTATGGTCTCTCACGTGGTTAAGCCGTATTGGATAATCACGATGATTATAACGATAACGCATCTGCCACGCTGATGATCGTATCCACCAAACTCAACACATTAATCAACAACACTGTGCCCTTGAAAGGAAACGTATTCAATCGGCGACGTTTCGGGCAATGACCCCTCTTTATCGCGCAGGGGCCAGTGCCTTGGGAAACGTCGATAATATTACATGTCTCGATGTTTGAAGCCACAGCGCCACTGCTGAACGTGTTGATGTCTTGTTGTTGTTGTTAACTGTATTTGTGAACCACCACCAACAGTAGCAGCAGCAGCAGCAGCTAATTTCAGTACTCGACTATGCAGGGCGGCGGGAGGGCAGCGGGCGTGGAGCGACTGTGACCTCGACCGCTCGTGTCTGTCTCCTGCCACTTGTCCCAGCGGGGGGGGGAGGGGGGGTCAGGAACCTGCGGCTCTCCATGAACGACTGTCTCCTCGACGTCGTTCATGAAGGGCCGCCGTCTTGTATTCACGTGCATTGCGTGTTTTTTGTTTTTTACGGAATTCGAAAAAAAAGTGTCTCCTCGTTATTTTCTTCGCCGTCCTCCTGTTGACTTACCGCAGCGTCACCGCCACCAACCTTCACCCCCTCCCTCTGCCTCACCTCCGCTGTACGCAGAAATGGCCGCCATACGCGTGCACGCGCTGCTGGGGCTGCTGGCGCTGCTGGCGGCGTCGGCGCGCTGCTGGGACGGAGCTGCGGGTCTCCCGACGGGGCTCTCGTCTCGCCAGTCGCTGCTCGACCTCGTGCTCGCCGCACTGGAGGAGCTCGAGCGAGGCGGCGGCGGGACACGCCACTCCTCCTCGCCGCTCGCATTCCCCTCCTCCGAGGACCTCGCGGGGAACGCCGCCGAGATGTCACGCATCCCCTCCGAGATCTTCTTCCCCATAGGTGACGCGCGCGCGTGCGTGTGCGTGTAAGCGTGTGTGTGTGTGTCAGCGTGTGTGTGTGTGTCAGCGTGTGTGTGTCAGCGTGTGTGTGTCAGCGTGTATGTAAGCGTATGTATAAGCGTGTGTTTGTGTGTCAGCGTGTGTGTGTGTCAGGGTG
>CM025631.2:8850466-8895539 GCA_014621495.2 Entosphenus tridentatus | reverse complement strand
GGCGGTGGACTATCTGTTTGCTGAAACACGTTAATATTATTAATCCTTGATCGTTTCTGCGTGGATTAAAATTGGCCGTTCTATAGGATTCGGGGGTGGGGGGTCAAGCGAACGTATGCAGGTGGGAGGGGGGGTGTAAAAAGTTCGCGTGCCTACAGGGACGGGGGGGAGGGGTCAAGCTTTGACAGATTTTTGCGTACCTACTCAATGGATGGCCCCTTATCGCGTGTGTTGTGTGTTGGTGTCTTTGCGCGTTGCAGGTTCCATGTACATGTCGCCGGAATGCAGTCGGCAGTTCTACCGGCTCTACCATAACACCCGCGACTGCACGGTCCGCTCCTGTAAGTCCGCATTGCTCCACGGCTCGGATATAAAGCCATGAAACAAGTACCCTGTGGCATGGCCTTTGATTTCTCACTCAACATGATCTGGGGCCACGCGTAGACGAGAGTAGGCGGCACGTCGATTCGTGGTGAGCCGCAGCCAAAGCGAGATGTGCACTTGATGTGGTATGCCGGGACTCATCAATGCTTTGTTGGATAAATACAGGGCATTATTGTGATTGTAATACACAGGGCTTCGTTGATCACTGAATGTTTTCCGAGTTGGGCGCCAACCCTTGGCCAATCTTTGTGGTCCCATATTGGGACATTAAGCCAAACTAAGTTCGTGAGTGTCTAAAATGTGTTCCTATGGGTTGGTGGGATGGTTTGGATGTTGAAGGCCAGGCTGGATGCACTACGGACTGGGCATTGGGGTGTGTGAGCTTTGTCGGCTTTGCCGATGGCTCGTAGCGACGTGCTTCCAGCGTCGACCGGGGGAGCGTGCATGGCACCCGGTGAACGCATCGCAGCCCAGAGACGGGCGGCTGTGAGACGCATGAGATAGACATCGGTCGGGTTGTTTGTCTTTATCTTTGTATGTTGAACGTCTTTGCCACCGTTCGGAGCAAACCTTGCGAATCGGAGGTGCAGGGGAAGGACAACAAACTAAACACAAAAATATATGAGGGCCCAAAACCACTTGTACAAGTCCATATTCCTACGGAGGGGGTCAATACCGGGTTGAGTTTCTCATGGAACATTTTCCAGAGGTCAACCCCAAACGGCTTTATCTGAAATCGAGCCCTGCTTACCCGCAACCAGATTCTGTGTTCTTACTCTCCTCTTAAGTTGGGAGACGTAGCCAGAATAATGATTGATCAGTTCTACAAAAATCTATAGAAACCGTCATGCGAGTGGTAGGCCCCGTGCAGCACTTCATTCTCACTGCGTTCCTGGTAGACTGGAATAGTCACGTGACGAGTCGTAGCCACAGCCATAGCAAGATGTTTACTGGATGTGGTGTGCCGGGTGCGGAATTAATTTCCAGGTCAATGACCCAGACAAGCCCCTGTGAAATTCACGAGCCTGCACACTGCAATCAAATCGCACTCATGCATATACTATACCGTGCATATTTAAGATAAGATCACAGCTCTATGTCAATCCACTGCTGGATGAAGGCCCCCCAACACTGTATCGAGCATGGAGGGGGTGTTTGACTGAGCGTTGAGCCCGCGTGGCGAGGACTCGAGTGCGAGAAGCACGAAGCAGTCGCCACTCGCCATGCCACCGCAGTGTGAAGTCCACGAGTCCGGACCACGTATTGGACTCGTCGTTACAATTTATTCACGTGGCCAATAACAGTGATTGTGATAGCCATTTGAAACGAACGGGGCTATCAAACACCTCGCCCTCATTAGCTGTATAAATACAGCGGTGTCGCCAATGCTTAGCTACACTACGTGGTACTAATTGTTGCTGTGGCCCATGGACTATTCATTTCCGCGGTGTGGAAGCTTGGGGCTGACGTCTCATTCCTTGCCCGTGTCCTCGTGGGTGCAGACTACCGGAGGTGCGCACGCCTCCTCAGAAGACTCACCATGAGTCCGCTCTGCACCAAGAGTTAGGAGCCCTGCCGGAGGTGAGTGGCCACTACACCGACCCTTGTGCCTAGTCCAGAAGCCGGAGAGGACACATCACCGCCAGGTCTCGTTCGCAGCGATTATCCTCACTATGAGACATCTCCTTTGCCAGTGGCAAAATATAGTAATAGGTTTTTACCCTTTCAACTGGTACAAAAACTGATACCTTTATACAAGGGATCATGTTTGCAATAACCACAACACAAGCAGTCAAAATGCAAACAAAAAGAAACAACTCTGATAATGATAATGATATGCACTGTCTTTGAAGTTGATTGGTCCACACCCGAGACAGCTTTTCTGAGAGCCTAGTCTCTATTGGTGTTGGACCAGATGACGCGATTATCCTCATTGTAAAACTTAACAATATTATGATGCATAATTTACTTTAAGTTTAGGCCACGTTATAGATCTGGCCAAATATCTGTCAGAAGAAAGTCCCTTCCATCACCCAGCAGAGCCGACATTCGTATTTCGTCTTAGAAGATGTTTGGCGCAGTCTCGAGCAAAACGTCGCTTTTGATGATTGTCCTCCAGCTCAGAATTGGCAGGTTAAACGCGTGTACTGTACACTTGACAAGTTTATTGATGTTAACTGTGTTGGGGTGGTGGAAGGTGTTAACGACACAAATTTAACCCAAAAATAAATTACTTATAATTATGACCCTTTTTACCCAAGCAAGCCCCACCAAATCTCATCTATCTGGTGGGAGTCACAGTCCATGAGCCCAGACCAGATATTTCACTTGTCATTTCCAACTGAGATGATATCACTCGAGCGGTTCCAAATTCTTTATGTGGCCAACACCAGTGAATCATGTGGTAACCATTACAAAGGAGTGGGGTTACCCACTACTCGGCCGTGTAAATAAATCGGTACGACCAAAGCTTTGCTATCTTGGGTGGTACCAGTTATGCTCTGGCCCATGGACTATAAAGCAGAATACTTCTGATAGAAGTACACATTGGATATAAGCACAGCTGGCCTTGCTCCAGGGAGGCGCTTTCTTCATTATTCAGTTGCCCTGTGTGATTGAAGAAGCTGTCTTTGTCTTCTTCTGACTGACACTTTCGTATCGAAAAGCTCTCACGTAGAAATCTGCAGTATGAGTCACCCTCTATGAAACGCATGTCTTCATATCGTCATTTTGACAAGATGGGCACACGTCCTACGCATGATAAGACTTGAGAGATTATTTTGCATAATTGCTTTCTTATATATCCGCAAAAAAACTAAGACAAAAGCCGCGTGGTATTTGATCTTCTCTGCGGTATCTCCCGTCGCCTGGACATAATGCAGGACTATGCATGCAGGCCACACCCCGGTGCGCCTGTTCCTGTTATGTACCTCGTGGCCATCATCCGACATGACCTGGGTCTGACCCCGACTGGTGAACTTTTGCCACGTAGTCACAGACACCTCAAAAGTGCACCGATCCTGCCACGAGTGCGATGGCAATACCACTGCCCTTGGGGAACGACGCTGATTGTCCTGTCAATGCGCGTGCGTGCGTGTGCACGTGTTCATTGTTGGAGCGGTAGTATAGTGGGTAGCGCGCTGCGCAACCGAACTTGGCGACCCGGGAACGCTTGCCACCTCGTGGCCAACACTCAAGTGACGATTATTTGAACCGGTCCTGGGCCTCCGCTGGGTCGACTCAGCCTCAAATGAGTAACTGGTGCGGTGGGCAAACTTTGCCACTCGGTCGGGCGCGTGGTGCTTGGCCACCCACCGGGTCCTCGTGTGCCGTGCCGGCCTCAAGTCTTCGCGGAGATCTCACGTTGATTGTCATCACGAGTAACGCCTCGAGCTTGTTCATGGTAAACGCATTCATTCTCTCTGTTTTGTCTGTGCAGGCAAGGGAGCGGGTGGCAGCGCTGTGTGTGCACCATAACATGAAGTGCCTTCACGTTATCCGACTTATTCTGCATGGACGTCTGTAACCCATCGTGCGCCGCTTGAAACACAAACACTGAAAAGCGGACAAAGGGTGAGAAGAAGGCCATGCTTTGCTAGAGGGGGAAGGGGGGGGCACTTAGGGGGAGGGGGCCCATTAGGGGAGAGGTGGCTCAGTGGTAGGGCGAGCGGTTCGTACTTGGAATGCTGTGGGGTCGACTTAGCCCATCATCCCTGCGGGGTCGATATATATTTTAAAAAAATGGGTGGCATTTTGGAAGAACTCGACAGTGGTTTACTTCTGGAGAGACTCGCTCTCGCCATACGAACGTGGAATTTCCACCGCTGGTAAACAGGAAGAGAGTGGTGCTCACTTTGAGAGTGCACGGGATCACCCAGACTCTCGCTCTACCCCGAGTAGCTAACGAGAGGGACCCTGCCACCAGCCCTGCCCCCTGAGCCGTATTCCCTGCATCGTAACCCCACCCCTGGTGCAGCTAAAGCCCCTTTTCTTCACGTTTTGTTCGCTCTTCAGTTTTTAGTGCACTCACCCACACCTTAACTCGAGTCAGCATTTTGCACCTCACCACGCACACATTCCTACAGCTTTAAATGGGGTTCTGAGACCATGGCTTTTTGAAAACAGTGGCATTTTGGCTGAAAAAAAATTGCATCCCGTCCGATGAAATGCAATGGCAGCATTATTATGAAAAAAAAAACTTTCTTCTGCTGTATATTAGCTGCAAAGTTGTTGTGGATAAGTGCAATTTTACTAAAATATATATCATAGGCCAAGTTCGCATATACGGAACAGAAACTGCCTATATTTTATTGTTAATTTAATTGAATGGTGGTTATCTTAAATTATGTCAAAGCTATTTTTTTCACAAATGTCATCGTGCATAGTATAATTTTGAATAATTTATGCAATGCATCATCTGCAATCAAGTGAATATTCAGTGAGGGAAAATGTTATATTTGTACTAAGTTATTGGCTGTGTGAATGTAAGATATTGTATTTTAACATTTCAAATAAACATTACAATTTTTTCATTAGTTTTTTGCATTTAACAACGCAAAAAAACACGCGATTAGCACGACCTCCGGCAGAAGGTTTGTGGGACTTCGACCTATTGCAAACTTGATCCTTGCTTTAAGAGCCTATGCTATACTTTACACACAAAGACAAAGATCCTCCGTATAGCTTTTACAGAATTTTGGGGGCAAGTGCTGTCAGCGAGGGCCTATGAAGGCCGGCACGGCACACGAGGAGGCGGGTGGCCAGCACCACGCCCGGCCGCCTTTGTCTCTCGAATCGAGATGTTTGCACATCAGACTGGGTCCTCATTTGAGGCTGAGTCGACCTAGGGGAGGTCCAGGACCGGTTTAGATACGCGATGGAGTTGTTTGCGCATTGCAATATGAGCCCAGTGACGGGACGACAATCCCCTGGTCGTGGCTAACATCAGTGGCGAGTGACATTTGACCAGCCCGTGTTGAAGTTTTTTGGGTTATATCGTGTAAATGTAAATGTGTCGTACGCCCACCCTCCACCCGACACCACCAATTAAGTAAGGGTTGTCACGTGACAAAACGTGCCAATCAGTTACTATTTCAGCACGACGTCTCGCTGGTGATTATAACCAGCATCATCAGGCGATCTCGCCCAAACAACTCTTATGAATAATAATGATTGTGGAAGCCTACGGTGTCGATCGGCATGGTGAGGGATCGTCAAAACTACCCCCACGAACGGCACGGTGTGGCAGGGCCTTCATCCAGCAGTGGATTGACAACAGGCTATTAATATGATCAATACTGATGTACAGCCCTTTCGTGAATGAATGCTTCCCCATGTTGCATCAGTCATCAGGGTTGTTTGACCACACCTCACCATGCTAGTCAGTATGGCACGGTAAAAGAGTGTTGAGTGTGGGCGAGCAGCGCGATTAAACCCTGATCCACCATTCATTTATATAATTAAATTATATTGTGTCCTCATCGTGGGTTGTTGTGGTTGTCCTGGGTAGCAACGGGTGAGTGACACGTGTGTGTGTGTGCATGTATGTCTCTGCGTACGTGTGTGGGTGTGGGGAGCGGTGGTGTAGCAGTTAGCGCGCTGCGCTACGACCCTAACGACCCGGTGACGATTACCTGAACCGGTTCTGGGCCTCCCCTAGGTCGACTCAGCCTCAAATGAGTGCCTGGTGCGGTGCGTAAAAACATATCCACTAGGGAGACAAAGGCGGCCGGGTGTGGTGCTGACCACCCACCCCCTCGAATTGCCGTTCTGGCCTTCATCGGTGCTCTCTAACAGCACTTGCCCCTACAGTCTGTTAAGGCTATACGGGGAATCTTTTGTTATCTTTGAGTGTAAAGTATAGTTACAGGGAGCGGTGGTGCAGCGGTTAGAGCACTGCGCTACGAACCGGGCGACTGGAGCTCGATTCCCGCTCACGGCCAACACCAGTGGCATTCATTTAAACCGGTCCTGGGCCTCCCCTAGGTCGATTTAGCCTTACACGAGTTCCTGGTGCGATATGTAAACATCGCCACCGGGGAGACAAAGGCGGCCTGGCGTGGTGCTGGTCCCCTTCCCCCTCGCGTGCCGCGCCGGCCTTCATACATGAGGAATCATTGACACGTGGTTCTCCCCTCGTCCGGCACTGTGAGATATTCGTATTCCTGCGGTATTCCCCATTTGTTTTCTTGTGGCTCAGAGGTGGCAACCCTAGTTAGGTCCATTGATTGGGGTGGAACAAACACAAATGAGGTCGGGGGGGGGGGGTGGTGGGGAGAATGGAAGGGGCTAAAGTGATGGGGAGGCAGAGGTGAGCACCGTGGAAAGGTCGGGTTGAGAGCTGACAACGTGATCAGCGCACGGGCACTTCAACTCAACGGGAGCTGAGCGGCAGTGGGTGGGCGATGCTGTGTGGGTACCATTGGCCATGGCGAGGCAGCCAATAGCTCACACGGCGCTGGGCGGTGCGTTCGTGAAAATAATAATTAGGACAATTACATTCCACTCCAAATCGGCGTCGGAAAAAAGGAGCATGCACGCCGCGTGCCTTTGTGTTGTGTGCGCAGAGCGCGTTTTGTCGACGCACTGCTGGATGAGACCCACCCCGTGCTTTGCGGGTCTTCACGAATACTTGACCATACTTCACCATGCCGGTCATTGCGAGATCGGTGAAGAGTATTGAACAGCAATGGATGTTGCTGTACATGCCCTCGACTGCCCTCCACGCCGACTACACCTGTGACCACTCGTCCAAGCACTATCCAGGCTGTAACCGGCTTAGATTGTACGTGATTTGGTCGTAAGGGACATTGTATGAATAAATATAAATACAGGTGAGATGTTTCTTCTTGGTTCTTTCGGTAAAGTCACGTAGAATAGAAACAATAAAAATTATAAAATAAAACATAATAAAATAATTATCACGACGTTTCGGCCACAACGCAAGCAGCCGTCATCAGGTGAAGACCAGGTCTGTCGGGGAGACAGCGTCTGAATGAAAAAATGTGATATGTTATTACGACTCTGGCCACAGACACCTGGAACCTCGCTGGAAAGCAAAAAGCCTCAGTTGTGAATGAAAATGAACAGCGGTCAGGAGCTTCCAGTAAAAGAATCAAGTCATAAATAAGCGCCACTAATGAATTGTAAAACGCTGCCCTTATCGTTAAGACGGTGCTTATTAGCGTAATTTGCACTTTAATATGAGGAGATTTGCACGTGGCCACGTGCGTCTTTCATCAAAAGGTAATTTGACGGAGACAGTGGAGACATTTATAGGCTTTTAAATCACGCTTTGATGATTGCGGATAGGTGCTGAAAATCCATAGTCACTTGAAAGAAATGTGAAAATAAGGGCTTTTCACCGGCTGTTCAAGTGCCCTCTCTGGTAATCCATTAGGCAAAGCAAAGGCAGAAAAACATATTGATAACATTAACCTTGTTATCCATTTGGTTTCAACAACACTCCGTAACAGTCCAAAACACAATTGTTAAATTCAAAGAAATCATGATGAAAGGAATATAAAGGTGCAGCCCTGCATATGCCTTGCTCAAGCCACTGCTGGCGGAAGGGCCTTGACTAGAGGGAGCTCATTCAGCTATATTCCTGCTTTGACAAATAAATACATCGGTCTGCCTGTCGTGTGACCGTCAATATTATCTGTGGCATTGGGGGTGGGAAAGCATCACTCTCTACTCTGTGGACAATAAGTCACTTCGAGAAATTTCAGGAGGTGTTCTGAGATATCCGCTTCCGCTGGCCTCTTTAATACGATCATTGCTCTGCACTGTGCGAGTTCCGATCGGATTATTTGTCTCATGACAAGACATCTATAGCGCAATCCGGAGGAAAAAAAAACATTATGGGGGAATTATTTTTTAAAACATAATTTGGGACAAACTTTGCATGTTCGCGAGAGTGACATAAAGGCACACGTGACCATGAGTGTCAATCATCGCTTCTCGTTCTGCTTGCGCGTGTCTCTGTACCGCAACTCCATAAGTCCAAGTGCATCTTGTCCAAATTCAGTCTTTGCAGAGAGCGTAGGGAGAAGCCGATCGGACGTCTTCCCAAAGCTCCACAGCTTGGCCCAATGTCTGCACCTGAATACGAGTTGGTGGCATCTGGCATGGGTGGTACGGATTGTCATCAACCAAGCATCAATCTCGTATCAAACAGACGGCCCGGGACAATGAGCGTATTTAGGTATCAATAAGAGAAGAGCTTGTGTTGGGTAGCCAATTTCTCTATGGCCAGGTGGCTCAATGCTAGAGCCAGTGGCGCGCAGTCAGAAGGTTGGGGGCTTGACTCAGCCCATCATCCCTCCATGGTAAATAAATGGAGTAACACTTTGTGTGGATGTCCACAGCGGTTGTCCGATGGGTAGCATTGCCCCCAGAATGTGACTGGAATTTCTGCCATTGGCACAGCGCTGGAAGTTAGAAATGAGCACTGTTTGCAATGCCCATTTGAGCAGGAAAGTGCTTATTTTGTTTGTAAATGTAAGACGCCATATTCCGAAAACTCTGAATTAAGAAACATTACCTGAAAACTGTAGGTCCCTGAGGGCCTTGTTTCACCAGCCACCTACAACTTCACAGAGTGAATAAAAACATGATTATTTATGCATGAAGGAAATGGTGGTTATTACCTAACTTCCCTTCAACAGCACTTATTAAAGTTGGAATATATTGGTGGATTCGCTCTGGAGCATGCTTGCTGTGGTATCGTATTAAAAAGCGCACGGAATGTGGAGGCCGAGTGGCTGACGGGTCGCAGCACTGAGTCTGCACGGCTGAGACATTGGCTTAAGAATCCAGCGATTGAACCGAGGTTTGCAAGTAGAATTAGTCGATGGTGTTCGTCTATTCGCTCTAACGACTGCGTAAACAAAAAATATAACCCACCACATTACATTTAGGAGTTACCTTAATTTGACAACAATTCAGGCACTGAGACAGAAAAACAATTACTTGACGAACGTGAGAAACAAGGTCTGTATGCATAATAGAGGTGTGGTGGGGTTGGGATTGGATCGCATGAATATAAATGCGTCGTTAAACCCGCCAACACCAGACTCAGTTGATTAGTAAGGTTTGTCACGCTAACAAAACGTGCCAATTCGCGACTAGTTCAGCGCACTGGTGTTAAAGGTGTTTAGGGCATTGCAATGTGTGCACGTGAGGTCCACCGAGGTGGCCTCCGACGTAGTTCTGTGATGTCACCTTCCACCGCCATTCTCTGACACAGGGCGATGCACTGTGAGCTGCAGCATGTTGCATTGGAATGCGTGTGCTGCCTCGTGATGGAACGCGGGAGAGAGAAAAAAAACTGGCCGACATCAATATTGCTATAAAGAAGTGTACCTATATTTTCCCAAGGCGCAAGTTGCAATCGACGACGCCGCAAACGAAAACAATCAATAGCCATGCTTTTGTTCTATAAAACAAATGTTTTATGCAATGTGCCCATTTTCTCAACAAAAAATGACTTATTGGCGTATATCGCATACAAATATCGCCATGCAAATGATGATCTTATTACCATTGATATTCCTCTGCAGATATGAAACATTTTCCAAAAAATATATCTTGAATTATTCATGCACTTTTATACGCTCTGGCGTGTCGTAACCTCGTGAAATTGTTTCCAGTCTTCAGGGTCGTTCATCGCTGCATATATTAAAAACATTAAAACCCGGCTTTAAATTGTGAGTGGGATGCCACTGTCAATGCTGCCCCCCCACCCACCCACTCACCCCCCCTGGCTTTGCCTTGCATCTCCATCCCATCCCACCTCCTCCCACGCCCGCGACAATTGCAGGGCGCTTGCCCTCCCACACCGTCCTTTTGTGGAGTCTCCCATGCAATCTAAAGTCGGCTCTTTCGATATCTGCACCCTGATTAGGGCAGGCGTGTCGTAGGCAGATTGGTGATTCAACAACAAAAAACAGCCACGTGACGTTGGTTCCAGGGATACATAGGGGAAGAAGGGTTCTTACAGCAACTGCCTTTGGAAGTAAGGGGGGGGGGGGGGAATTAATCTCTGATTAAAATGGAATACCTCTGGGGTTGCGGTCCGACACGTTTATAGATCACGCAACAATGGAGATGTCGAACGGCTCGCGCCGAAGCCAGCGAGCTGCTGGAGACGCGTTCAGCGCGCGGAGAGGGCGGTCGTCTCCTCTGGCCAAAGTGAGGCCACGCGTTTCAATTAACTGCCTCCCAACTGTCTCTGCGGCATTTGGCAGGAGAAAGTTGAAAATGTGCCAGGTGCCATTTTGTGCGCGCGCGTGCGCCAGCTGCCTGGTTGGCTTCACGTCTGCCGGTGTAATTGGCGTGATATCGGCTGTTTACCCCTTGCGCCACGCTGCGATCGTGTAAGCGGGTTAGAAAAAAAACAACGTTGCTTTTTCCGCAATACAGTATAATGTTTGGAGCTTTGAATCAAACCCGCCTTGGGTGTGTATTACATTCGCAAAAGCTCCGGGCAGCTGGGCAGTGTATTGCTGAACGTGAGAGTTTTCGTAATGTGAACCCAGCCGATGGCTCGCGGCGTTGGAGGTCAATCTTGTCGCTTTTCGTAGCGACCATGCAGATGAAATATTTTCACAACCACGGACACAGCCGAGATGTGCAAACAACAGCCCACATCATTTCAGAAGCTACTTATTGCATGCCGGGAGATCATCAGGAGCCCTCGACGCTTGCACATCACCAAAACCTTCGTGTTATTAGTTTCATAAATTACTACATCGGCATTCCAGCTCATGGCTCAGTGGCACGGGCTGCATTGATAACGAGTGAGACGAGTGGTGTTTCCACCTTCTCATATGTTGTATGTTTGGAAGCGATTTCATTTGTTTGCCCTGGCTCGGGGTAAGTAATACATAAGTGAATTGATAAACAGGAGGATGCATGTCGTGAAAATTGCATTGTCAAAAATAATATTGTATTTTGACACGGTCTTATTTGGAGACACTTGTATGTCTGTATGGTGAGCTTGTTTCCCACCGTACATCGACAACCTTGCTAATCGGAGGTGCGGGATATTATAACTTGCTATAAAACATAACAAATTCTGTTTTAGGCTTTCACAGCTGCACTGATTCAGACCGATAATGTATTCGGGTAATAGCTGCGTAGGGATTTCAGTTCCAAATGGGTTCATAAGCCCAAGCCTCCGCCGGGTACAAACAGTTACCACTTCTGCGATCAACGGCCAATTATCCACCAGGAATGGACCGAATTCATTTCGTTCTGTTGATCACGCCACCAGCGTCGTCAGATTCCGTCTGGCTGGGTTACAAGCAGCTGCAATCGCATCTGCAAACAGCAGATTGGTATTTGTCTGACAATCCCCAATGTACAGGGGCGTGTCCTCGTGTACGATACTGAATGTTAATGATATGCTATTGTGTGTATGATGTAATATTCCTCCCAACAACAATGTCAATGGTGATAAGTTTAAAAATAATTATACATTTAACGTTTTGCATTATGTATTACCACCGCTGGTAACATGAACATTCAACCTTTGGTAGTATGCGAAGAGTCGTCGCTACTGCAATTAAAGTGGCAAAATTAGACAAATAAATCCTCGATTATAGAGCACAGTATTTTGTTTCAGCTATGAGCACTGGGGGATGCTTCCACAGCGGTGTCATGGTGAGTTCACCGGACTTCTAATACAGAGGTCGACAGGTCGATTCAATCTCCCTGTGCAGCAGTTGAAACAATGGAGCTAGTTTCTCAAATCTCCCCCACCACCCCACTGCCACTGTCCAGATAACAGACGGCGTATGCGTGGTGGGGTGAATCGTGAGCACTCTCCTGCAACCTTCCGCCGGTAGTGACGTACGGGAGCAATTGCAGGGCTGCGCCCTTATCCCGTGTAATCGAGCGTAATGAAGAACGCCCGTAGGTGCACGCGCGCGTGTTACACAAAGCGCATCCGCTCGCTTGACCACGCCAAAATGTCAGCCCGCCAAGTGCCACGTGCAACCTGTGATCGCAGATCAAGGATTGCGATCCCTGACGCACGGAGCTCACCGGGGTCGCGGTGCCACACCGGTGGGGCCCGTTGATGCAACTGCCTCGGCTAATGAAGGCGCTCGTGAAGGCACAGGCGATATTACATTGCTGTCAAACACAACTACGGCTTACGCAACTTATTACATTCCTATGATTGGAATAATCATAGCATAACAATCATCGCCCCCCCCACCGCCGCCGCCGCCGCCGCCACCTGCTGCATACACATTTGTCAGGACCATCCTGAAAAAATAGTCGTGAGACTCACAAGGAAGATTCACAAGTGTGACGCTTCGATTTGAACATATGTATGGTGAACTTCTTTCGCACCGTACGTGGCCAACCGTGCTAATCGTAGGTGGCGGGGGCAGGACAACAAACTCAACACAAGCGGCAGTTCTCAAGAAATGTGATAATTCGACCATTCAAAAGCGTCATCTCGTTGTTGAGGGGGTTGATCACCGTGGTACATAGAACAGCGCGGGCCCCACAGCGCGTGGTGGGGTGCTGGGGCTTGAGGGGTAATTCCTCTCTCGCTGCACCTGACAGAGGCCACGAGGGCCACGTGACATCTCACCTGTCCTGCTCTATCGCCCGGCAGCGTCCACGTGCACATTTGACTTGAAATCGAAGCGCCACGCTCCGTGATTGTCAGTGAGGCCTTCCCGAGCAAACAAGATTAATAATGATACTTAGTAAGAATGATAACACGAGAAAAACCATCAAAGCAGCTGACATTGTAACGATCAGAATTTGGTTTGGGGAAATAAAAAAAACTTTCATGTTCACGTCTCATAGTGATCATCAATCTTGATTTTTTTACGTGTCAAACCAGCACAGTGATCGTGATACAGTACATCTGAACTGCCGATGCACGTGGTGCTGGCCCATTGAGGGGCAGAAGCAGAATGGCTTTGGGGAAGCCCCCTTTTAACTTACAACAGCATCGTCAGACGACAGAGGAGAGACACGAGACACGCTGTCGATGTCGTGAGGTAACAGGGCAGAGACGCAGACAGATTAGAGACGAGAACCACTGAGTTGCTTGTCGATGCTAATTAAGCCGGCGGGTTGAGCAGCATTTGAACTTGACCTGACCTTGATGCATCCCAACCTTTTTTTCAAGACTCCGAGGCCTCCTCAGCTGCTTCGGGGTCACAGCCCGCTCCTTGGTAGCTTACGCCGAGCGCGGCCACCGTGAACTCCGTGGCAAATAACGAAATAAGCATCGCATAAATTAATCATTGTCTCAATATATTTGTTTGCCATGTTGCGGAATGTTGCGTGGGTTGGTGCCGCTGTGATGCTGTGTGCCCGGCGTTCCCGCGTGTTCCTGCCAGGGGCTTTCACCAGGGTTGCCACCTGTGCTGGGAAAGCCAGAATAGGTGAGTAATCTGAGTCTTCCCGGGACGATAAGAACCTTGGTTTTATGTCAGTGTTGTCATAACACCCAGCCCCAGACAATGTTTCTAAATGTAGTGCTCCCTTCTTCTGCTAGTGTAAGGTAAATCGTGTTCCCATGTTCGGTCCCAGTATGTGTGTACCTTAAAGGTGGCAACCGCCGCTCCATAATCATTCCGACTGCACACTTGCTATGGTGCACAAGCACAACTTACACGCATTTAGTTGAAGTCCAATTTCGTATTCAGCTCACCACTGCACAACACTTGGTTGCATTGCATTTCTGAAAGAAAATACAAATTCAATGACACACAAAGAGCCACACGACATCTTTCAAGTTGTAAATATATTTTTTTAATCTGAAAACAAATATTCAGAATGCTGCTGTGGCGTAATGTGGATCACACTAGACTGGCGACCCATGAGGTCGCCGGTTGGATTCGATCTCCCGGCGCGGAAGTTAAAACAAACCTTTCTTAAATACCCTCCTTCACTTGTTTACACCCAGGGGTATAAATGGGTTCACCACAATGAGTCGATCGGTAGGTGGTGTAGAGGCGTTCCGTGTTGGTACGTCTGGGCCAGTGTGGAGGATTAGGCCAAATGCGCTCTAGCGGGGGATATCCAGAGCTCTCTTTAATGAAGGCCCTTCCACCGGCATTCGCAACGAGCGAGCGAACCGTGCGGCTTGCACCAATACCTCAGCGATTAAGACATCACCATTGGAACCTCATTTGCCAGTAAAAATATGATAATTGTTTTTTTACCCTTCTATCTGGCAACAAAACTGACACCTTTTTACAAGGAGTCATGTTTGCATAGACCACAATACCTGCAGTCATAATGCAAACAAAAACACAACTCTGATAATGTGCACCAATTATCATATTTTTATTGGCAAATGAGGTTCCAATGGTGTAAATGCTTACCCCGAGCTCTCATACTCTGATGGTGCATTGTCTTTGAGTTGTGCGCCTTTTGGCGTCATCTGGTCCAACCCATGTGAGACTAGGCTCCAAGGAAAGCTGACTCGGGTGTGGACCAATCAACTTCAAGGACAGTGCATACATTATCAGAGTTGTGTTTTTTGTTTGCATTATAACTGCAGGTATTGTGGTCTATGCAAACATGACTCCTTGTAAAAAGATGTCAGTTTTGTTGCCAGATAGAAGGGTAAAAAAACAATTCGAATAAGACATCCTTCCCCAGTTTTAATCGGGACGTTCGGAAGCGCTGTGTGTTTATCAAAGGTCCGTTCTTTGCTCGGCGTCTTTTTTTTTATCAGCGCCGCTCAGGCAGCAACTGACAGACCGTTTGTAAGGCAAGTTGGGGGTTGCATGTCCTGAGCCGATGCATAATCCATGCGGTGATCACAATGCAAATAAAACGACAATTCTGGCTCCTCTCGAGCAACATGGGCACGGTTCGTTTTCAAAGGGGAGTTTGGAGATGTCATGGATGATCTGGGGTTTACAAAAAAAAGATTAGCCGCGCAACGCAACCTTTTCGTCATCGTTAACCTTGGCATTAGGTCTCGTAGATTAATTGGGGCGCGTGCTTTTTGTGTCACGGCAGAAGGAGACGCGCAGAGCGAAAGCCCGAGATCTACAACGGAACAATTTGTCCCGTTTTTACCGCCACGTACAAAGACACATAATCAGTTCCAGTGCGAAAAAAATATGTGCATGCTGTTAAACAGCGGTTGCATACTCCTACCGTTTAGTTAAAATAATGATGTGTTCGGCGTTTTAATAAGCGTTTCGATGTAAACACTGCATTGAACAATAGAGGGGGCAGCCCGAAAGTGCCTTGTTAACTCCACTGCTGCCAGGTAAGACCTCACCTATGAAGGGCTCTGGAGAGCCCCCCTCTGGAGGTATTTTGGCCTACTCTTTCACAGTGGCCCAGACATCTTGGAAGAGGTGACAGCCCCCGAAATATATCCTAGCGCTTGCGACCTGCCAATCGACGAACGGTCGTGTACGCAATCATACTGCTGGATGCTCAGAGGCTGGGTCAGTGGGTTGGGGGGGGGGATGGTGAACAAACTTGTATTCTGTGGTTACATTTTAAGTATGTGTGCAAACGTGTTAATCTAAAAACACAGTTGTGCCACTATCTTTTATTTACCTTGCGCACTTCATATTTGGTAGAGATATTATTGAGTGATATGGAAGAAGTGGTTTGAAACACTCTGCTACGAGACGATTATCCGAGGCAGAGTGAAAGCTGCACTGGACCTGGGCCCTCCACATTCACCAACAACCGAAACGGCACAGAGGCATGTAGCTAGAAGGAAGGCTGCCAAGAGGGTCTCGGGATAAATACGAGAACAAAAAAAAACAAAAGTCAAGGTAGAATTTCGCCAAACAACACAAAGATACCTGTCAGAAGGGTCACGACAGGACAAGACAGAGATAGGGTGAATCAATCCCCATAACCGACACGGCTCCGGGGAGACCTTTTATTCAGCTAGTGGCTTGACAAAGCGCTGCACAATTATTGCCACGATTGTTAAATACGTTTGGTCGCTTGCTTGTTCACAATGAGGCATCGCCACGCCCCCGATTGGGGGCGGATTCGCGTCACTTCAGCCAGGTTTGTGTGCGCTCCGGGGCGCGTCATTCACAGCGAGCACGCAACGAAGAACCTCTCACGCCGTGTTCGTTATTCACGAGCCAAGCGGACGAGGCCCTTCTGTTTGCCACGGCTCGCTAATTTTGACGGCATTTAGTCGGCGCATTTTTTTTTGGGCCGGTGCCAAATTCAAATCCGGCACCCTCCGTTGACGGCGAGACCCACCGCGACAGAGAAACGCGCGCGGTATGGAAAGGAACAAATTAAACGGCGCACATCAGGCGCGCTGCTCGCAAACAGAAGGAAAGGCACGACTCCCGCCCGTTGCGACTGGCACGCGTGCGACGCACGTGCAATGCCCTCGGCCTTGTCTAGACCACCGGCCCAAGGGCTGATGAGATGGGTGCATTTTTCAACTCTTTGAATCGGTGGCCTAACAACGATACGGCCACACGATCGACTCAAGTGCCAAATGTGGTTAACTCCCTGGGGTGGAGGCCACCAGATATCTCCCCACCCCGCCCCCCCCCCCCCCAGGTTGTCTGGCTGGCTTGTCTTTATTCAATGGTTGGCCGGGTTTATCTGGGCTATCTGTGCGTCTTGTAGCGCTGTGCTGGGCTGCGTCGACTTCCAACTCCTGCATACTAATGCGAAGTCTTCGGCGAGCTGCACCCTGTGACATATTCCCTCGCCACGCTCGCCACCATCAATCTGCCCGGCTGCACCGAAGCCTGTGACAGAAAGCCACCCACTCCAGCTGGTACCCACGCCTCGAACGCACGCGGTGCACGGACGCGCGGCGATGTTCATTTAATTAGCTCGTTGGGCTCTTTGCTTGTTAGTAGATGCTAGGGTATCCGCAGAAATTGTATCCTCCGTTTTGAAATCCTGTATGTCGTCGAGCCGTGATCACTGTTGGCGGCAATTTTTGTTATATTTCCCGAGAACATATTTGTGAAATAACAAACTCTGTGCATACAATCAAAACTAAATGCCAGTTACCCATTTCAACGAATGCTTCGGAAAATTATGTTTCTGCGGGCAATTTAATGGCGTGCCAAATATGCATTGTCTTCATTTTCATGAGTTCCTTCAATTGTTTCATTATTCTGGCGTAACGAACACAATGCTTCTGAATGGAGCCTTCTTCGTCTTGTGATGCGATGCCAGTCACGCCATTGCCATAGGGGGGAGAGCCTGCAAGGTTGACCAGAGGTAGCTCTAGACTGCCCGTCTAGAGGGCATACAGCATCATCTTGCACTCTGACCAGATCAGATTCAGAATCTTTATAAAATTCCTGGCGGGTTTCCGATGAACTATGAAGCTCTTTGTCACATGCGTCCAGTAGGGACACGTGGTAAGAACGTCACAGCAACAAACAGTAAACAAACACGATAGGAGTGCAAAGCATAGGAAAAGTAAAAAAATAACTGAAGAACATACAAATATAACTAAACATTTGTTTTGTCTTACCATGTAAAGCACACAGAGCTATTAGCTTCTTTTTCAGAAGCGACCTGGCCACAAATGAGAGCTCAACGAGGTGACCGAGATGCCTTGGAAGAGGTGTGAAGGAGAATTTATAGCTAATCAGATTCCTCTAACATAAATACATTTTCTGATTCGGAGGTGGGAGCAACCCACGCTTTACCCCATCGCACGTGAACTGCCGATCGACTTCAACGTAAGCACACCCGTTTGTGCTGATGGGGGCGGACAGACACGCGGGGTTTTAAGAAAGTTTCGTGGAATAAACTAAACGAAAATTTCTTATTTAGATTTGAATAATTACCATTCGGTGATTCGGAGCAGCAAATGATATTTGGTGACGATTAGCCGTGCACATGTTAAACTCCCCCCGTCACAAATTCCAGTTCCCAGGGGTCATACATTGTTCCAGAATGACGACGCCGCCACACGCGACATCTGCGCGCGACGCTCCGCGTTGTCGCAGAAGGACACGCGTGTCGCGTCCCTCCCGGGAATGCACGCAACACAACGTGACAACACGCCCGCAACGGTTACATTTTATTTTGTTCTGGCTCCATTACGTCCACGGGCCTTCTAATCACGGAGCGTGAAAATGTGAGACAGTTGTCCGCATGAAGCGGTGGCCTTCGTCAGATTGATATTGTGCATATACCTATTTTGGGTGACAGGTAATGGAGCGTGGGAGAGAAAAAAAATACTTTATCAGGGACATCGTGGTCTGTACGTGTGGGCCGGTGGGGGTGTAGGAGGCTGTGTGTGCGAAGTGTGGCTGTGTGGTCAGCAATAGACGACAAAGGGACTCTGAAATCATCCCTGAACGGACCAGAAATAAATGATGGGTGGCGCAGCAAACCGCTGAGAGTAAGTGCGTCATGACCACCGAACATGCGAGTCGCTTTTATAGCCAAGTAATAATCCCAATCCGGTCACCATTGTTGCAGATGTTGTTAATAATTGAAGGGGGGGGGGAGGTGGTCGGTTTTGTCAAAAAGCGTTAGATGCACTGAACTAAAAAGAGCGCTCGCATGAATCTAAGCGACTAAACAAGTCCCGTAAATCTTTCATTTTGGATTCATTTTTTATTATTATGCTGAGAGGGGAATGGCGGCGCAACGGTGGGCACACTGGACTTGCAACCCAGAGGTTACCGGTTCGTTCTCCCAGTGAGACCGTTGAAACGATGGTTAATGTTTCTTCTGTGACCCACAACAGTATAAATGGATGTACCACAGTGAGTCGATTGGTAGGCCACGTGTGATGGGCTAAAGCGTGGATAGTTTCGCCTCTTGCTGGCTCGAATGTCTAGCCAGCATGGAAGAGAAGACCAAAATACCATGTGGAGGAAATCTCAAGAGCTCCCTCCTGTGGAGGTCACGTCCACCAGCGCCTGGAGGCCTTGTGTGCATTGCGCCTTAGAAACCCGAGGTTGTTGTTGTCATTATCATAGCAGTGGTGTGAGCAAGACATTGCAAGTCTTCACCTTTACCTTTTACAGCATCAGTTTCATTTCTATTTGTTTCTAGCGCAATAATATGTACTTTAATTGGATATAGAAACTAAAAACCAATTTCGTAAAACAATAATAATATAATACGAGCTCACGATGATTAGGGTTTTTGGTTAGGGTTAGTGACCTATTGCCATCAACCAATATGGAACAGCCACAGCGAACGTGGGGTATTTGCAGTATAGATTTGTTTTCTCACGTGTCAAAATGTGAAGGGATCTCTAGGCACTGCCCATTTATGACAAGGTTAAACATCGTCAAGGTGAGGCATTACAATCAAAGAGTAGGCCTCGAGCGATATTATATATGAACGTGATTACCTTGGGATTAATACACGCATGGTGAAGGTGGCTTTTGTTTACAACATAACACGGCGATGCAATAGCGAAAGCCGACCATTTGTGTCAGTAATGTGTTTAGTGGGCTAGGGCAACACACGTCGCTAGCAGGGATGATGGGCCTATTATAGCAAGAATAATGCCGGAGTGACAGCCGAGAAATCATGTCACGTGTCCGCGCTAGGTGGGTTGTTCAAGTGCAGGACCTTGAGAGATGAGAGCAGCTTGGGAAGGCTTTTATCCAGCAGTGGATTGACCAAGAGTGCTGATGCTGCTGCTGATGATGATTATTAGTATTAAGCTTGTTTACCCAGGAAAGCCTGCCAGAGTCTCAAGACAATCTTTTCGGGAGGGTCCTGCCATGTTTTCAAAGAATAGGGTCATTTTACTACCGTGTGTAATCTAATTTGAGTCATTTGCGTCTGATTTTTCAGCATTAGGATATTTATCCAATACCAGTTTAAAAAAGAAATGTGTTCAAATGCAGGATGCTGGTGACATTTCGTTATTTTAGACTCGGCATTGTGTAGGTCAACGAGCTTCCGCAGATTTCTTGCGTGTTCGCGTGACAGGTGGCGGGTCAGGGGTCACGTGACAGAAGACATTCGGTGAAGATGAATGGCTCTTCCTCTTCGCACCTGTGTGAGCCTACAGTGCTCATCCTCGTGCGATCGTGAAAAGGGATCCCTCTGTGTTTTGCAATTCCTGCGCAGGGCTGCACGAAAACACAGCGCGCGACATTTAGATGTGCACGAGGCACACACCGCGACACATAAACACGCGGGTGCGTAGGTCGGGAGATAACAGCGGGTCTCGTGGTGACATCTGCGTTTGAGAAGGTGACAACTGATAAGAGACGGTGCGTGGAACTCTCGGGGCTTTCAGCGATGTAATTTGCACAATGCGATATGACGCGATATTTCAATCCAAGTGATTTCCTGTTCACGTCAGCAGGGTTGGTGCTCATCTTCCTGGGTTGATGCAGCCCTGAGCCAGAGGTGTAAATTCCACACTAGACAGAGTACAATGGTCACTTCCCCACAAAGTGGTACTCAGTTTATCGACCCCAGAAGGATGATGGGTTGTATCGAAACCCCCGAACAAGTATTTGCATAGCCTACTTGGAACGTACGTATGTATGTGTGTGTGTTTAACTTCTTTCGCACCAAGCCGCTTCGAGAGAGGCAAAGGCTGAGACCAGGTTCAATCGAGAGAGCAAGCGTGCCCCCTGGCACATGTGGAAGATGCTTGGTTTGGGCCGAGTCGTGGAGAGCCAAAGTGGCCTTGAGATGCCTCTCGCTGGCGGATGATCTCGGGCCTGAGCAGTGGAAATGACCTGCGAACACCAACCGATAGGTCACGTTGGGGAGAAGAGTCGGTTGCAATTTTAGCCGAATAAAATGACACTATTCAAACGATAACCACAAAATAGCATTTCGCACAGTGGGCTGTATGATTGACACGGAACTTGCATCGCACTGCCTCGCAATCTCGCCACGTGGCGGCAACTCCAGCAGCAACACGTGCACAACTGTAATCCGCGGCAACCCGCCATTCAGAGCTCTACGGAGCTTCGTAGCGACGAGCCTTGAAGTGATTAACACCTCACCCGGCAATGGTTAATTAATGCTAAAACATACTGGATAAGCAGACTATACATCCCCTTCAGTTGAACACGGCTTTCGTGAGCAATATCATCCATAATAGAGGTTTGTTTGTGTTAGATCGCGTAAATATATAAATGTTGTCACGTAAACAGAACGTGCCATTTCGTCACTAGTATAGCACACCGGTGAGAGGCAAGCTACAACATTTACAATCCGAGTACGACGTTTCACCAGTAATTACAACTAGCTTCATCAGGCGACCACAAATCTGGCTGCGTCAGAAGCAGTGGCGGAGTGCATCGCTGCGATGTCTCCTTCGTATTTGTGGATCGGGGCATTGCCTCGTTGTATCAGTTGCACGGTCCCTGCTCTGAATGACCACAATCGCACAGTGCAGGAGATTGTTTTAATTTTCCATTTTGTGCGTCGGGTACCCACATCTACAGCCACGGTTTGTGCAGGGGGTGCGGTTTAGGGTGGACCGTGAGCTTCGTGGAAGACCAAACCCCAGGGGACCTTCTGCGCTGGGTCTTCCACAGCCACGTGTTTGTTTGCGAGTTCTTTAGAACTCCATGCAGCCCTCCAAGCCTCATGCGGCTTGAACTCGCATTGCTGTGCCTACGAGAGGGAGTCACTTTTGTGCGCTTCGCGGTGGCCAAGTGGCACAAAGGTGACGTGGGTCATTCCACAGCGCGCCCTTCCCCCTGGGCCTCACCTACGCCCTCACCTGGCCAGGTGAGGCGATAACACGGAATTAGACACGCGGGCGCGGTAACCACGGAATCGTCAACGCGACCGCCTCTTGAATCTTGTCCGCGTTGTCTTAGGCTAAAGTAAGTCTACACCGGTGTCTGCCTGTGTCGATGTTGTACCCGCGTGTGTGTACCCGTATGTGTCCCAGTGTACCCGCGTGTAACCGTGTGTGCAGTGAAGCGATGTAGGTCGGGGCTGTGTAATGTAAGAATCACAGCAGCGATCAGCCCTAACACACCCACATACACAGACACACACAGAAAACACACGCACACGAAGACACACAGAGACACACACATAGACACACACACAGAGGCACACACACACACAGAGACACACACACACAGAGACACACATACAGAGACACACACACAGACACACACAGAGACACAATAACAATCGCCATTCGCCACTAAGTGGCGGTGACGTCACCACGATGCTTGTGCCAGGCCATGTGCACCTTGAACCCTTACCCTAACAGAGACACACACACAGAGACACACACATACGCGCGCGTGCAGGGTGTCGGTGATTAAACCCGCGGGTAACTAATTATTACTCATTAACGCGACGCGCGAGCGACATGGGGGTCGGTTAAGAACGCGGAACGACGGTACAGCCGTGACACGACACTCGATTCAGGCCCCCCCAAACCCAACCCAACCTCTTAGAGACAATTCACGTTTCCGAGATGGCATCATCGCATTCCGAGGCCGCAGGAACGAGCCTTGTGCGTGGCCACGCCACCCGGAACGCGCACCCACGATGTCAGGGGGCCAGGGTCAGGCTTTTTGAGCCCCAGAGGTAGCGAGCTCGCGGGCTGCAAGCGACCAGGGGTGCCGCACGTCCACGTCGGCGTAGCAGCCCTCCGCGGAGAGGTCTGTGGGATTTGGCAGCGTGTTTTGGGATTTGGCAGCGTTTTTCGCGACAATTGCCAGCGAAAAATGCGGGCAGCAGCGCGAATGGTTCACTGCCGCCCGCACGACTCGGGGAGCAGCGTGGCGAAATGTGGGAAGAGCCCTCATCCAGCAGTGGATCGACAAAAGGGGGCTTGCGACGTTTACAAAAAAATATATACCTTTGCGCGGGCGAGTACGGACGCTGATTTCCGTGTCTTAGCTCGGACACGTTGGTCACTCGAGGAACAATGACTCATCCGTCTTTCGTGGTCCGGAAGCGGCTTGTTTTAGCCTCGGTGCAGCAGTCGCGGTAATTAAGTCCTTGATTAACAAGTGACCTTCAAATGTTAATTAAAGTACTGCACTGTATATCGGCTCATTGATCCGGAGCCGGCGGTGGAACTTCCACATTCCCATGGAAAGGATCGCTTGGGAAATTTGTAATACAATTGTGAGTCTTAATATGTGTGGTGGAGGACGTCTCCCCACGCCGTATCGATCAGTTGTTTGACCATACTTCACTGCGCTGGTCATTGTTGGGGAAATTGTATTTAGATGAACGCATTCATAGGACAGGGCGCTCACCACTGAGCCATCACTCCACTCTGAACCGATTACACACAACATGAAACATCATCAATAGCATCGGTCATCTTTTATCTACTGCTGGATGAAGGCCTGCACGCGTCATCACAATCCCTCTTGATGCTGTGATGTCTGCTCCGGCTGATGGAACCAAAGTTTCGTTTGTTATTCACATGAATCGATGAATCGGTCCCTAATCCTCTTTTTGTTTGCACACTGTTTTTGAATTATTATTCAACGCAAGTTGTTTCTGTTTTTCTGTCTACTGGCTACATGTTGCCATGTTATCATCGCCTTCGTCATTTTGGTGACGCAGGCCAAGCGCTTGCAAATGGGACTCATCCTGTTCTTTCCTTGCGTTCTCATCTGTTTGAACAACAACTAAAAACTTTAAACTTGATAACTATTTAACCAGGAGATGAAATCAACTCATTGGGACAAATGGAACATTGCCCCTTTGGTAAGGGCTACCTGGGTGAATGAATATTGATCTATGTATAATTAAACCCCTGGTGAGTTTCTGTATTGAAATGAACACTTATCGGGATTTGTTGAGATGTCTTGACCGGTGTGCTCTGTGTCCTTCCAGTGAACAATCCTCTGCCGTGCAACCTCAGGTCTGAGGCCAACAAGGCAGCCAAGATCCTGCATGAATTCACACAGATCTCGGCAAGAAATGGCCCGGACAAAATCATCCCTGGTAAAGCCACCGCCCGCGGGCCCCGCGATTAATTCCCGATCACAGTCGGGGGGTTGCGTGTTCAAATCCTGTGTTGGGAGGTTCACTCGGCCCATCATCCCTTCAGGGTCGATAAAATAGTACTACTATGTGGGGAAACTAACAGTGAGTGTCCTACTCGTATATCTGCCCCAGCCAGAGGAATGCAGAATTGCCGAAACCAGCTCTGGGATAAAAGCAGGAGATGCGCTCCGCCAAAATATTATCATTCGAGCAGCGAATCACTTTCGTATGCGGTATTTACATGTGGCGGTATATGTTAGTCCTGATTGTGCGAGATCAGCATGCAACTTAATATTGGAAGCATTTAACCTTCGAGAGTAGTCACGACTCGAGTGAAGTGGCCAAAGTTAGATGCAAAAAAAAAATGCTCGAATAACTTTTGTTTCAGTGATTTAAACGATAAATTACTCCGGTTTAGACAAGGTTAAGACAAGGTTTGCATACATTGCTGGGCAGCTTTTCTCTGCGGTCCAGCTCTCCGATGTCTTGTCGGGTCGAATGGCGTCTAGTCCTTCATTCCTCAGGATATCCTTTACCCCCAAAATATCTCTGGGCACGTAAAAGATTGTTCGCCTTGCTGAACAACACGATTGTTGACATTGAAATTTCGCTTGAAATCTTCGCACTTCTGATTAGCACGATTGGCTACGTACTGTGCGAAAGAAGCTCAACGTACATACAACACGTGGCATAGCCCGAAGACACATCGGAGACCAAGAGATATCAACGACATTATTGAATGTGACGATGCACGCGTGTGTGTTTGTGTGCTTGTGTGTCCTCTCATTCCATCTCCAGCCCACGTGATCGCCAAGGCCAATGGGCTCGCTATCCTGTCCGTGTTCAAGATGGGCTTCCTCGTGACGGCGCGGGGAGGCAGCGGCATCGTGATCGCTCGGCTGCCCGGCGGTGGTACGTGCGTGCGCCCCTCCCCGCTACGACGCACCCGGAAATCATGCTGCTGATGCACGCCTCTTATTTTTTTTCACGCATTTCCAACTGAGGTTTGAAACCCGCACCTCCTGATACGAGCTGGCCGGGCCGGTGACCCGTCCATGGTCCCCGCTCGGATCTGTCAGCGGAGAGGAGGTATCATCGGTCTCCGTGGGCTCTTACCCATGCGCTTGGGTTCCCTTGTGCAGCCTCAGTTTGGGACTCCATGACCATAAAGAACTGGCCATCCTTCAGGTGCTGCCGTGTCTCGGTGACAACATTAAGTTCGGAAGAAGCCCGGCACTTAACCGGCTAGAGAGTCCCTCTCCGCATTGATTCTCTACTTGGCTGCTGACACACGCTCGTGCGTTCACGTCTACCGCTGCGCGCTAATTGTCGTACTTCAAGTGCTGTGCAGTGGCTCCCCGGAGCCTGCAGCAGATGTTTCCCCGAGTGCCTCCGCTGCCGTTACAAATGGGGAGTCGCACACATTAGGCAACCTCACACAGACTCTTCATCTCAGGGAGGAGAAGGCATCGGCTCCTCCACAGTCGAGCGAGCGGCTCCTCCACAGTCGAGCGAGCGGCTCGTAACCAGAGGGCTGTGAGTTCACATCCCGGCTGGGTGTTGTCTCAGCCCAGGGGCTCGCCAACCAAAATACCAAGAAGAGCCATTTATTTCGGGTTTTTTTTGCGAACAAAAATTTCATTTTTCAAGAGCCACAACGCATGTGAATATGAGACGGCTACCGACCCCTGGCTCAGCCCATCATCCCTCCGGGGTCGATACAACAAGTACCGCTTTGTGGGGAGTCAACGGTGGTTGTCCCGTGGGTCGACTCGTCCCCGCCATAGGAACGCGGAATCTCCACCGCTGGCGCAAGCGCTGTAGATGGGAGGTGAGCACCGGCTCGCTGCTCGTTTGAGCAGGAGAATCATTTTGAAGGAAGCGATGAATGATGCTCCTGAGGCCGCTGGGTATAGTGGATTGTCGTAACGGGGAGAAGTGTGCTCCAAGATGGGAGGGCACAGAAGGGGGAGGGCAGCCCTATCCGTCAAACAAGTATCCATCCATCTAGCCGTCTGTGCACCAGGTTAAGCGATACGTAGTAATTATATAATTGTTAGTATTACGCTCGTTAAGATGTTCAAACACCAATTAGATACCTATTGCAAGGCATCAAGTCTGCATTACTCTTTGGTTCTTTCGGTAAAGTCACTTAGGTAGAAAATAAATTAAATCACGACGTTTCGGGCGCACAAGCGTCCGTCATCACCTGTGTGTGTGTTCATCACCTGTGTGTTGCGCCCGAAACGTCGCGATTTAATTTATGTTATACCTACGTGACTTTACCGAAAGAACAAAAGAGTATGGATCCTTGCAGTCACGAAAACTTCAAATCTAGAATGAAGTCTGCATTAACCACACAATGGCACTTGTGGCAATAATGTACACTTCGTCTTTGAGACTGATTGTACGGCCTTGGCTCACCAGCGTTAGCCCACGGAGTGCCAGAAGGCGAACGGTGCAAAGGCAATGCAAATATCAAAGTATGAAAAGCTCGGTTTGAGCAGTGACATGCATATATTATCAGAGCATGTTTGTTGGCATGTTTTGCCACGAATATGTGTGGTTCATGCAGACTTGATATCGATTTAGGTGTTTGAACATCTTAACACCTAATTTATTGCCAGAAAGGGTAAAACCTATTCTTATGTTTTCATCACTTGGATACTGGTAACAAGGTCACATCAATATCGTATTACGGATGCTTATGGTACAGACATTTTCTCTGTATTCCCCCGAATTGGTACGATTCTGTAAAACGCTGCATACCCTGCCAAATACGATGTCCTATCACAAGGGATTATCCAGGTAAAATGTATTAATAAAAAATAATAATTTTTGTCAACCTTTGCTCAGCGAGAGGTCGCTCATTCTCCTCTGCTGGCCCCATTGTCTGGAACCCCCTTTCCTCAGCCATCCGTGCTGTCGATTCCCAGTCCCTGTTCAAGTTCAGGCTCAAAGACTTCCTCTATTCCTCTGCCTGTAACTGCCTGTTGATGTCTACGAAATAAATGAGGCCACTGTCTCTGTGCAGCATCTTGAGATGCAGTCGCATTGGGATGCTCTATACATTCCAATTGTGTATTTAAAGATATCTTTGAAATCTCTCTGGTTCTTTTGGTAAAGTCACGTAGATAGAAAAAATATGGATTCCTGCAGTCACGAAAGCTTCAAATCAAGATCTTTCAAACCGTTGAGAAAAGTAAGCATGGTTAGGCAAGACACATCACCAGTGGTGTTGGTGGTCAAGAAGAATGACTGTGAAACAATTACGGAATCAGTCCATGTCAGGTGCTAGGTGGCTATTATATTGCAGGATCGTGAGAGATGGTGATGGCTTGGGGAGGCCTTCCATCAGCAGTGGATTGACTATGACTGATGATGATGATGATAATCATCAAGGGCCACGATGGAACTAATTTCCCCCGTGTTCCCCCCGCCCTTTAATCACTGCCGTGGGCACGAGGCCGAGGCATGTGTACACTCGTGCGCGCGAGTCTAAAATAAACCGAGCAATGCTAACAATGATGGAGGGTAAAGGTCTCCTGTGCGTAAAGTGCTCTCCCACCGCGGCAGGCAAAGTGCTCTCTTCCTGTGAGAAATGTTCACGCTGCACCATCTGTTATGTGCCTGCAAGGGTTGGCCCGCACGTCGTTGGGTGCAACCCGGCGGCTATCCGGACCGTAACCGTGCACGCCGGCTGCTGCCTGCCTGCAAAGTCTTTTTGTCGATGACTGCAGTGGTTCAGCAACGCAATGCGGACAATGTCGGCTTGTCTTCGACGGCGGTTGAAACGAAGGGCAGGAGGAGTGCGTCGTCGCTACGGCTGGCTCCGTCACCGCTCCTCGGCGCTCCTCCTCCCGGCAATCCTGCACTCGCCTCTCGCTTTCCCTGCTCAAGCTTCGTTCAGCTGCCTGTAGCTGTTGTTGTTGTTTTTGCTCCATCAGATTAACTTTATCCCTCGATCTTTGTTTCTTCTTTGGCTCTCCTTTACTTGTTTTCACTTCCTCTTTCTTCCTTCTCCGCTTTGTTTTGCACTCTGCTGACATTTTATCTCCACCCTCACCGCCTCCTCCTCCTCCTGTGTGGCCAGCAGCTCGCTGCTGCCAGTCGCCCAGTGCCACCTCACGCCTCGACCCGTAGCCTGCGGGGCCCGCATTGGATTGGCACCTGGGCCGCCTTCTGTTGGCGCCCGGACACGGTGCCTCGGCCTACCGGGCCTCCTTGCTCCGCGCTGGTCGCTGCTGCGTTGTCCGCTGACCCTGGCATGCCTCTGCTGTGCCGCTGGTGGGTCTCTGCTGGTAGGCCTCCGAATTCCCGCGGGCGTCGCTCTACTGCCCCTGGTGTGCCCGCTGCTGTGCCGCTTTACCGCTCCTGAACCCCTGCTGAAGGAAGTAGCCTCTGCTGGCCCTCCTGGCTGCACGTCTTTACCAACCATCCTGGCGCTGCGTCGCTGCTCTCGCCGCCCATGCGGGCTGATGCTCTTCCGCCGTGCGCGTGGCTTTTAGTCGGCTCTCGCGTGCCGCTTACTGCCCTGGGAGTGGCTCGGTGACCTCGCCTATTGCAGGTCACCGCTGCCGACGCCCTTCTGCCAGGTTGGCTTCGTTGCCATCGCATTGTCCACGACTCCACGTCCCCCGTGTAGCTACTACACCGCTCGACCCACGGCCTAGGATCACATCGTGGGCCGGCCCTCACGTGCCCGTCAGCATGCCTTGTTGTGGTTTCTGGCTCTACTTCCATTCTCTGGTTTACCCTGTGCCCTGCGCTACTCTGCCTACCGCCCGTGGGAGCTGCCCCAGCCTCACCACAACCATCTCTGTTGATGTCCGGCCGTACGTCGCACCCCTGTACTGTAATCCAGCCCTGCATGAATCCACCTGGGCCTGGTAGCACCCTGTCTGCACGGCGTGCGGTATCTCGCTCGTGGTTGTGGACTGGTGGTCGTCTGCCACGGCGTACCATCGCGTCTGCGCTCTCTGGGCGGCCATATTGGCCAAGGGTCCCTGCTGGCCATCAGCCAGTGCCTTGGTGGTGGCCTGCTGTTGCTCATCGGCATTCGCCTAAACCCCCAGCCCTCCTACTCGCAGGCAAACCTTACTTGACCTGCTCTGCCGTTCACCCCCAGCGTTCTGTCAAGCCGCCGTTGCCGCCGGAAGCTTTACTCATCAGTTACTCCGTTTGTTTTTTTATCACCGAAACCCAAAGATGTGGTTGTAGCGGGGACCGAAAACGGAAAAACACATCCTAACCTCGCACCATAACTCCCGCTTTCCGTCCGAAGCTATTTTTATCTTCTCACCATCACCTCCCATGCCCTTCCAGTATATCCCAGCATCCACATCAATAGTGGTGTAGTTCCCGCTCAAGTCAGGGGCCATCCTCAAAGCGTTGGACTCCGGTGCCGGGGTGTCGCGCCCGCCGGAGTTCTCTGCGGAGCTGGTGACCAAAAGAACCGGCACACCAGCTGTCGTTTTCATCCCTGTGGCCCAGTGCTCTTCACGCATTTTCAGAGGGGGCCGCCACACATTTGAAACCATTGGGGTTTGACAGCAGCACGATGATGCTAGGCGGTTGTTTTCACCGTTTGTGTATTGTCGGGGGCCACTCGCCAGGGGCCGCACTGAAGCCCACTAGGTGCTGCCAGTGGCCCACGGGCCTTGCAATGAAGAACGCTGCTGTAGCCAGGACCATCAGTTCGGACGCAACGCCAGTCAATGCCACATCTGGCAATCTAGGTTTCGGGCGTGTGGACACCGGATTGATCGTCAGTCAAGCTGCGGTGTTGTGTCACACAGTCGACCAGGAGAGAAATACAAAGACCCCCCCCTCCCCGTATAGCCTTAACAGTAGCACCTATGAAGGCCGACATGGCACACGAGGGGGTGGGTGGTCAGCACCACGCCCGGCTGCCTTCGTACTCATTTGAGGCTGATTCGACCCAGGGGAGGCCCAGAACCGGTTCAGATAATCGTCACTGGTGTCGGTCGTGAGTGGGAATCGAACTTGGGTCGCCGGGTTCGTAGCGCAGCGCGCTAACCGCTACCACTACCGCTCGCCCGCATTCAGATGCATCAGATGGCCGAAGCCAGGGAACGTCGGCACCAGCATGCGGCTACCTCTGGTGCTGAAGGGACCCCCGTGGCAGGCCACGCCTGACATGCTGAGAGATGGCAAACACGGCAAAAAATAATGCCGGTTTCCTCACAAGCTGAGGACTCTGGCTCGTGCCGTGCCGATAAGGTCGGTGATGTTTGGGCTGTGACCGCCGGTGCCAGCGTCGCATCCGATTCCGTTTGAAAGACGTTCATGCATCAACCAGTTGGGGTCCTGTTACAACAAACTTCACAGAGAAGCCGATAACATGAGTTTAATGAACACAGCGTGAAGAGACGACATTGCTGCGTGTTTGAGTTGTTTCCAGCACGAATTTGCGTTTCTTAAATGGCTATTTGCATTACATTACATTCTTACAGCCTACTAGCACCACCTGGTAGTGTAAATGGGTACAGAACAGCGTGGAAGAGAGGGGGCTCTCTCGCACTCCCTCTAGTGGAGGCCCCTCCACCAGCAGTGGCGAGAGTAAGGACGTTGCAGGGCTTAGCCTTTATCTAATTCAGTAAGTATGCATGTTGAACTTCTTTCGCATCGTACATCGCTAACCGTGCTAATCGAAGCTGCGCAAAAAGCAGTTTTATAGAAATGAGTTTTCAATGTAGATGGTTTAAAAGTGCATAGCTGCAGCGGCTTCCTAATATTGGTAGGAAGAGCATTCCAGAAGGCCGCAGAAGTGCATCCGAAAGCGCCACGCGATGTGGTGACCACCGTCTTTGCAGCCGCCACCAATTTCTTAGTCACCTTTTGAGTGTCCGGTGGGCCATCATGTCACTGTGAGCAATGGACCGTAGTGAGTCATTAAAACAAAAATAAGATAAGACAAACAAAAGTGCGTCATGGAAATCTATATTTACTTTCTTCCTTCTTCTAAAGAGGCACTTTAATACACAAGCCATAAGGGAGGGGATGCCAAAAAGTTTGGAGAATATAATATCACAAATGTGCACAACCACAATGTTTATTGTATTTTTCAATATGGAGTGTTCTGTGAAATAGTAGTCATCTCTGCTGACAATTTAATATTGCGCTAATGCGTTTCATGTGTAAAGATTGGGTTTAAAAATAAGCCAAACAGCCACAAGTCTGCAAATGTAGCACACCAACGCAAACCTATTTTAGCTCTCGGTTACTTTTTTCCCCCAAGACACACTGATTGCCCCTCACGCACAAATTGTATTCAAGCTAAAGGAAGGCACATGTGGGCACTCTTTAGTTTGCAAAGGTTTGTGTAAAACTCGCAAAGCCCGCACGGACCTGAGGCCCTTGTGGAATTTCCAATCCACAGGTCATAATTCGTGTGGAATACCCATACGTGTACATACAGTGTATAAAAGACAAAGATCCCCTGCCCGGACACCTTTGTCTCCCGAGTGGTAATGTTTACACATTACACAAGGTACTCTTTTACGGCTGAGTTCACCTAGGGGAGGCCCAGGACTGGCTCAAATATCGGGAAGCTGGGTTCGTAGTGCAGCGCCTTAACTACTACAATACCGCTTCCCACTACATGTACACATACTGCTGGATGGACAGAGGCGGGGGAATTTAAGAAGCTCTCCCATTGTTTCAAATACCACACGGCTTAGTTATCCACAGGGGGTGAGTGGGCGGCGCACATTAATTAGCCCAGCGCGCCACGAATCCGGCGGCCTGAGTTTGATTCCCGGCCATGGCTAAAATCGGTGGTGACGAGTGATGTCCAGGGCGTGCACGATCGCGGGCCGTGTCCGTGTTTACCGCACGGCGCCAGCGACGGCGACTACCAGCGCCGCGAATGTCGCCGCACGCGCGCACCGGGAATCGTGACGGGTGGCTCGGAGGGGAGTGCGGGGGGAGGGGGCCGTGACAACCCCGAGCGTGTCGCCAAACGGGGATTCAATAAAAAGACGCGGAGCAAAACTCGCAACGCAGCTGAGCGACGCGCGAGGCGAGCGGTGAAATCCGTACGGCGATGCCGCCCCGGGCGCGATGACAGAGAGCCGTCGTGCGTTCAATGCGGAAGGGGCGGCAGTCGAAGGGTGGGGGGGTCACCGGGTCCAAGCACGCTCCCCAGCTGTTCCATTGCTCTCCATGATTGTTAATTGATGGTCGATGAGGACGGGGCACCGCAGGTTACCAAGCGGTCAGCGACGAGCGGCACCATTGCATGGCGGTGGAATCATTTGGAGGCAATGAGGCTGCTTGGGGCGAGAGAGGGTCTAGGGACTTGGTAGAAGAGAGACGGCTGAGAAGTAGAAACCGAGTGGGATGGTGGTGGAAGCACGCGGCGTGGATGAGACAGTGCGGTCCATCTCGTAGCCAGGTCCTTGACGTGGGTGGAGTAATCTGTGACGCGCTAACCCTGTCTGCGTGCGTGCGTGCGTGCGACTAACGGGGGCGTGCGTGTGGCCTTTCGTTCCAGGCTGGTCGGCTCCGTCAGCGATCGGCATCGCTGGGCTCGGCGGAGGATTCGAGATTGGCGTCGAGGTAGGGAGGGGTGGTGGGGGTGCGAGGGTGGGGGGGGCCCAGGAAGATTTGCATTCATGTGCAGCAGGCGGTGACGTACAATGTGTGCAACAACACTCGTTAAGCAGAATTTTATTTTTTTTGCCAAAAATCCACAAGGAGAAACTTTGATGAAAAAATAAAGATGTAGAGATTCAGTGAGGCGTCTTTGAATAATTAAGTATGGCTTTTGAAAATGATTATTACTTTATTTTATTCTACTTTCGACTGAACTGATTTTTTTTGCAACGCATTGGCAACTAACGATATTCAGTCGAAGCAGGCGTTGGGAGTGAACGACTGACCTTGCCATTGGTACGTTGTACAATAAATAATACTACACGATGTACATTGATCTGTCGCGTCAAAATGCAACCGTGTCTCAACTATGGAAAACGTGCATCCAGGGTTAATGAGTCATTCACTTCACGGAGAGAGAGAGAGAGGCGATCGGTCAGAGGCAGACTCGAACAGGGGCAGGGAGTCAACAGCACGGATGGCTGGGGGGAAGTGAGATCAAGACCCTGGAGGCAGCAGAGGAGAAGGGGTGACCTCCCACCGAGCGAACGACAAACGGGTCCTCAGAAAGAAAGCCTTAGCTGCTGGAGTGGAGAGTGCGTGGAGGGGAGTTGAGCGACAAGACGTTGGCAGTTCATGAGCACACGAAGCGGTGGGACAGTGGGCAGCAAAACGCTGGGGTCGTTACGTTCACGGCAAAGTTCAATTGCTGGGTTGCCGTGCCGCCTCTCAGGTCTCGGACTTGGTGATCATCCTCAACACCAGGCGGTCGGTGGAAGCGTTCACGAAAGGAGGCAACGTGACGCTCGGAGGAAACCTAACGGTGGCGATCGGTCCCTTGGGCAGGTACGCGCCTATCTCGAGCTTCGATCCAGTATTTGCTGCGGCGGTGTGGCCCTCCGCTACTTGCGAAAGTGGCAGGCCAAATGTATTTGTATCAATTCGTGTCTTAAGCCCTGGTGCTGCCAATACCTGATACACTAGCGACCGCAGAGCCTCAGACGTCAGTCGCCCCTCTGGGGTCAAACTTCGCTCTTCAATGTGTCCCAGCCAGCAGGGGTTCTGCCGTGGTGTGATAGTCAGAGCACTGGCCTTGCAATCCAGAGGTCGTCAGTCCGATTGAGTCTCCCTGTGCAGCACGTCTGCCCACCTGGAGGCACATTTAGCTACACAACAGTCGGACTACTGACAGGTTGCAATAGGTGGGCTAAAACGTGGGTACTGCCAACTCTTCGAAGACGCCTGGCTGTCGCGGCAGAGTAGCGCTGCTGTTTGTCTTCAGTTTGATGTCGTTCCCCCACACCTCCGATCGGCACGGCTGGCTGCGCACGGTGCAAAATACGTTCGACGTACAGTGCACGCGAAGGCCGAATGCGACCCTGCGAGAGGAGATGCCTCTCTCGAGTTTGCTCGAGTGGACGACGTTCCGCCAGCAGTGCCACGAGCAGGATATTTTGCAGGGCTTGTGCCTTTCGGAGCTGCGCAGAGCGCAGGGCGCTCGTTCGCCGCCGCCGCCGCCGTGCGTGGGATTGTTTATCTGTAATTCTAATGAGCGACGACACGCGCGGCGCGCATCGCATCGCCGGATTATGGCGCCCAGAGGTCGCGCGTGCGACGACCTCTGTGTTTGCGCGGAGCGCTGCGCGCGTTTCGCCCGGCGTATATACGAACGGTTCATCGACCAATTTGCAGATTAATGAGCGAATTACGTTTCTGCTCGCCCCCCCCCCCCCCCCCCCCCCCGCCCGCCCCCACGTGCGTGCGCGAGCGCAGGAATGCGGAGGCGGACGTGGCGCTGCGCAGCACGTCGGCGGTGTACACCTACTGCCGGTCTCGCGGCCTCTTTGCCGGAGTGTCGCTGGAGGGCTCCTACCTGGTGGAGAGGAAAGACGCCAATCGCAAGTGGGTGTGAGCGGCGGCCAACGCCATTCCAGGGTGTTGCCAAAACGTTGCCACGAGCAGCCGTGTGCGCGTCTGTGTGTTGAACTTCTAGGGGGCAGTGTAGCGTTTCGCGCGCTGCGCTACGAACCCGGCAACCCGAGTTCGATTCCCGCTCACGGCCAACACCAGTGATGATTGTTTTAACCGGTCCTGGGCCTCCCCTAGGTCGACTCAGCCTCAAATGAGTACCTGGTGCAGAGTGTAAACATCGCCACTAGGGAGACAAAGGCGGTCGGGCGTAGTGCTGGCAACCCACCCCCTCGTGTACCATTCCGGCCTTCATAGGTGCTCGCTAACACCACTTGCCCCAACAGTCTGCTAAGGCTACACGGGGGATCTTTGTCTTTGTTGAACTTCTAGAGGGGGCTCCACAGAGCTCCCTCTTGTGTGCATGGCCGTCTGGAACGTTCTTCCTTTCCGATATGAGGAAGCCATTAGGAGTTATGCACTTTTAAATCATCGAGATTGAAAACTAATTTCTTTACAACAGGTTTATGTGTTTAGTTTGTTGTCCTTCCCCCCGCACCTCCGATAAGCGTGGTTGGCCACGTGCAGTGCGAAAGAAGTTCAACATACACATACGTGGCGAAATAAAAATTGGACAGCCTTGCACTTCAAACACCACCGTGAGACCACGGGTTCACATGCTGCTTTTCAGTCCTCGGTTATATAAATTTTTGTTATGAAATGTAACAAACAATCCAAGACGATGACATGTCATGAGACAAGGCATCAGAGTAGCTGTCTCGGATCTTGTCGCGCAAAGCTCACCGGGATGTTTTCCTTCTCGGAGCTGGAATTGGGCCACATCGAGGAGCAAACCGAAATTGGCGCCGCGATGCTCCATGTCCGCTTCGCTTGATGGTTCCGCGTCGCAGGTTTTACTGCGCCGAGCTGCGGGCCAGCGAGATTCTCGCGGGGGAAGTGAGTCCCCCCAAGGCAGCGGAGCCGCTGTACGAACAGCTCGAGAACTACCTGGTGGAGGCCGACCAGGACATGCTGCACGAGGCCACGAAGATCTCCCGCAAGAAGTCCCGCCGAGACGTCCCGGTAAGCGATCGACTCGACGCGTCCACGATGCGCCCGGAGCGTAGCGAGCTTTTCGGACGAGGGAACGGGATCGGAACGGGGACCGACCGAGCAAGCGGATGCAAGGGAAAGAGAAGCAACTCGCTCGCTCACACTGACTCATCCGCTCGGCTGCGCGTTCGCTCACTTGCCCGCTCACTCATCCGCTGAGCCAACCATCCACTCGCTCACCCATTTGCTCACCCGCTCACCGACTCATCCGCTCGGCTACGCATTCACTCACTCGCCCACTCACTCATCCGCTGAGCCACCCATCCTCTCACTCACCCACTCACTCACATACTCACCCACCCCATTATTCACTTACTCGCCCACTCACTAACTTACTCCCTCATTCACTCAAGTGAAGGCGGGGCGGCGGGGGGGGGGGGTATAAGCGATTGAAGGGTTCTGAAGGCACGATTGAGAAGGAAGGGTTTTTATGGGAGACTTGAAAGCAGAGCGATGTAGGGGAGGTGGGGGCAGGCAGAGTTTCCTCCACCAGTGGCGGAGCAGAGGTTAGTGGGAGCAATGGGGAGGCCAGAGTGTGTGGAGTGGAGGGTGCAGAGGGGACTTATGGGTGGAGAAGGCTGCAGAGGTTTGGTGGGGAGGCAAGGCCCTGATGGAGGGGAAGGCAGTGAGGTGCGAGATCGGTCGGAGACTGCTGCGTGCCTCTCCCAAGTGTGCGTTCGCATCGCACCGCGACGTTTCTCTCCACGTCGCTCCCAGCAAGTGTAGCGAAATGTCGGACGTCTTGACAAACGACCCAAGGACGCACGCACGGGAGCCGGCGACAACTCCGCTCCCGGAGTCGCACCATGAAGGGGCGCGAGTCTTGGCCCCGGCACGCAGACGCCCGAGCCCCTTTGTGTGCGAGCGTGCTGGTGCGCGCGCGTGCGAGCGTGTGGGAGTGCGAGCTTTCACGTTGACGAATGCGAGCGTCGTGGCGTTGCGGATCTGTGAGCCTGCATGTATTATGCATGTCCCAGCTGCGTGCGTGCTCTTTGCAACGACCCGTTTCCCCAGCCCAAGCCCAGGAAGACGGAGAGCGTGCGCTCGCAGGCGAGCCGCCCGGCCGCGTGGCAGTCTGTCCGCCAGAAGCCGTCGGGTGAGTGGGGAGCTCTCGCGGGAAAAAACAACACGCTCCGGACTCCTTGCGCCTCGTGCTCGTGACGCCCTCACCCCTTCACCCCCGAGTTCCCACCCCCACCGCTGTCCTCTGCTACAACGCTATCCTCGGTGACGCCAAGCGGCCGAGTGGCGCGGTGAAAACTTGGCGGATGTGAAAGTGAGCGTGCGTTTTTCATTCGCTTCGTGGCGTTTTGAGCGGCCGTAGGCATTCCCGACTCGCGTCGGGTGCTCTTTGCCGAGAGGGCCGTACGGCTCTCCGGGTTGCGCCAAGTGCTGCGCGAGCTCCCGTGTCGGTCCCTCACGAAGCCGCCAGCAGATGGGGTGAAACGTCGGACGTCGTGCCGAACAAGGCGCATTTTACGCGTCGCTTCGACAACTACGTGGGGCTGACTGTGACGACGTTGAAGAGGAGCTTCGTCTTAAACGGGCCTCTAAAATATATATATTTACGTGTGTGTATGTGTGTGTGCGCGTATATATTTAATTATTTGAAAGCAACGCATTTAAAAATAGCATCCTCATAAATCCGCAGCACCCTCGGCCCGTGACGCTGCGCTTGCGTGAATGGACAGCCGGCGTGCCGCGGCGGGGGGGCGCTAGCGGCCCGGCGAGGATGTCCGGGGACGGCGCCGAGGTCACCGCCGCCTCGCAGCTCCGTGATTCTGATCTCCCCTCTCGCGCGGTGCCAGCGTTGCACGAGCGGCGCATTGCCGCACGCTCCCTCGCTCGCTTGCTCGCCGTTCCACCCCCCACCCCCCCACCCCCCACCAAGTCTTTAAAGGCCAATCACTTGGCACTTGCGCCACTGTTTATATTCACCGCAGCTGGTATTTATTGAGATTTTTCGTTTAGTTGGGGTGGGGGGAAGAGGGGACGGTGGCACAGTGGTTGGCGCAGTGCGCGATGATTCGCCACCCTGATCAGTTCGATTCCCGGCCACGAAGCCAAGGGATTGCCAGGCATCTCCGCACTGACCAGCGTGGCGACGTCCGGTCAAGAAAGCGTCACGACCGACACTGCACCTCCGAGTGGCACGGGTTGGCTACGTATGGTGCGAAAGAAGTTGAACATACGTAAGACGGGGCCACCTTCGTCCATACGTCAGGGCCGGGACGTTTTGTTATTATTTGTGAACTTTGTTAAAATTCAGGGAGAGGAATTGAAGGCATCAATTCGGCTTCCCCCTCCACCCCTCCCCCGACCCCACCGAGGCCCTGTGCTCTGCCTTCGAGGCGTTGCTTCTATACAAAGCCGGCAGCGAGAGGCGGTTGCACTCATCTCATCTTTACCGCGCGCGAAGGACGAGCGGAGCTCACGCCGGCTGCGAGAGGCGCCGCTGATGGACGCGGCGCGAGTTTGGGTGATGGACCCACGGGAGCGCTCCTCTCTGTGGGCGAGCGGAGCGGGGAGGGGCGCGTCGTCACGGAGCGATCATCGGGAGAACTCCCCCCCGCCCCCCCCCCCCGCCCCCCCCCCCCCCCCCCCCAGTCCCCCCACCCCTTCCCGTTCCACGACTGAATCCCCGAGCATCAAAACCCTTCCAGCGTTGCGCGGGCACATAAACCGTCCTCCGGAAAATAAGAATTGCGCCCCAAGCCTGTGCACGGTGTGAATGGTCTTGTACCAAACCTGGTCGCTCACACACACACACAGCGACCGGATATCGTAAGAAGCAACCCCACGTGTTTTTTTGAATTGAAGAGCATGGGGAAGGGGGGGGGGTGGTGGTCGTGGTGGTGGTGCGTATTGGTAAACCCGGACGCGGCGCCGGTCACGCCACGGTGATCGTGCGCGCACCCTGCGAGCAGGAACAATTCTCCTCCTTTGTGCTGTAACAAAAACCCCGCAGAAGAGAGGCGAGTCTGCGTCAAAAAAACGTGAATGCCAGCCTCCTCCATTCGACGCATTCTACCGAGTCCCAACCCCTACTCCCCCCACTCCCCCCTTCTGAAAAGAAAGCCTATTGCGTCTTTGTTCTGAATTTAAAGAATGTATATGTGTTGGAAGTTGCCTCGGCGTCTTTGGATTGCCACAGATCACTGGGCGAGATGAAAGCCGGCGTCGTGCGAGGATGAGGTCTGTGCAGGCTCTGCCTTGAATGCGTCCGCCACCTGCAGGCTGGCGGCCCGCCAAGGGAAGGACAATGGGGCTTGGTGTTGGCGTCTTTATTTTCAAGTGACCTCCCTTTTCCCTATCCACAGGTGTTTGATGCGTGACACACAACCCGGTCTATAGTTTAAATTCTCAGAGCTGAGATATAGGCGAGTGAAGTGCAAAAACAAAGCGCGTGCGATTTGGTTTTTTTGCGCCGTCATTTGGTGACCGTACCAGGACCGTCAAAGCCACTTGCCCTGATTCGAACCCAGGCCCTCATCGGTGCCCACTCAGCGCTCTGAACCTCTGAGCCACCTCCCAACGGCGTGTTGCATCAATAAGCAACCGAAGAACAACGTTACCAATTAATGCCTGGGTTTCCGTATCCATTCACTGCCGTTGCTTGTAAGTTCATGAACCGTCTTTGCGCCAAAGGTTCAGCGGGTGATGGTGGCCAGCGCTTGACTGCACGCTCCGTTGTTTTGCTCCACTCTGCGGGGTTTTTGTTGTTATACAGGCCAGGGCTCGGCATTATGATACCCTCCCAGAAACTCTTCCGGGGCCAGTGAAGGATTATTTTAATAGCTTGCATATGAAAGAAACGCAGCAAGCGTATCGGTGGCCAAGGCGCTTATTACTCTGTATTATGTTGGTGTTTTTTTCTCTCCCCTCGCTGTGGAGCTGACCTTCTGAAATTAAGCCTTCACAGCCAAAGGCCACGACTGTCACTGGACCATCACGTGCGCAGTGTTGCCGGAGGGAGCTTGCGCGCGACAGCGAGCGCTTCATGTTGATGAGGGTTGCTCATCCATTAGCCGCTGGGTGGCCCTCCCTGTTACGCGCGTGGAAATGCCACCTCGGCGCAGACCCGTGACCGTCTCCTTGCCCTTTGGGTCCCGGCCTGTGCCGGGAATCTCCAGGTCTTTCAAACTAAATGTTAATATTATCATTTTAGCATTAAAACCCATCCGTGTTTGTCCGTTCTTCCACCACCCCCACCGAGATGCAAATTATCCGTCTGCGAGATTTGCACAATGGATGGGGTTTTTTTTATCGTGCAAATCATCTTCTTTTGTCGATTCCCACAGATATAAGATACCATTTTTTTTTTTAAAAGTGTTACATTCTTTAAAGCGTCTGATGACAAGTCCTGTAGTTATTGCATCTCTGTCAAATTGGAGTGTAATTGTTATCACACTGCACTTGCAATCCAGAGGTGGTCGGTTCGAACTCCCGGCGTGGCGATTGAAACGTCGGTGGCAAGTTTCTTAAATCTCCCGGCTCTGTCCAGCCAGTGGCACAACTTGGTACACGGCAGTTGGGCGATGGTTGGGATGGAGTGAGAGTTCATATCTGGCCACTGTTGAAGAAGCGTGGGCAACACGTCCTCTGGCGAGGCACTGTAGAACCCCGTGTGGTGAGGGCGTGAGCCAAGACACTGCAGGGCTGCGCCTTTACCTCTCTCCGTATTTGAATGTTTGAAATAAAATAAAAACTGGAGAGCTGCTTTGACATGTTAGCAGGGCCGTTTGTTTAGCTGCAGTACTTGATCATTTAAGCATAAAACTTTGCCATCTATAGCTCCTCCATAGAAAGAAAAACTTTTGACGTCGCACAAAAAGATGATCGTTGTATAGGCCCTCGTCGATGGGATGATGATGTTAGTATGGGTTGACCTCTAACCCCTCGTTCGAGTCTCACCGCTTTCAGATTCTGAGACTCGAAACCAAATGGTTACCCCGTCCGCGCTGCCCGTGCGTTCTTCATGCCCGTGCGTTCTTCATGCCCATGCGTTCCTCCTGCCCGTGGGTCCATTCTTCCTGTGCGCATCTCGCGCGTTGCCGTCCTGACTCGGTGCCTCGGTGACGTCTCGGACGGGCCGAGCCTCCCGCCCGGCGAGACGTCGCAGCTCTGCTACGTGCCAACCCGGCCAGATCTCATGGACATTAAGCCACTTTTGATTTTTCTCGTGAATAATGTCACTACATTTCATTACGCTCACCGTGGCCTCGGGGGGTTTGGTTGCATGCAGCAACACGAATTCACTTTCCTGTTTAGTTTCCCAACTAAATTCGATGCAGGTCAATGGACATTATCACTTAAGACGTCTAATTGCAACCGGTCATCGGGCCAAATCGCCCGCGAACCCCGGCTGATCTTGGAAGCTGAGCACAGTTGAGCATGGATCGTGCTTGGATGGGCGACCACCATACAGTACTTAACAACGGGTGCTGCGTGGCTACGTTGTCAGCAGAGGGCAGTCCTGAAAAATGCCACTGTTGGACTGCACTATACGGCAATGTCTACGCTCTGCACCGACCAGCATAGTGATATGTGTCAAGCCGTCGCGTCTCGCGGCATTTTCCACGTCGCGACAAGCGACTGGCATCGCGCATCTCGTCTCCACGTTAGAAAGGACACCCCCCCCCCCCCCCCCCCCCCCCAGTAGCGGCTCTGGCTCGGTGCTGCGCGATGCGACCTCGGCACCTGTCCTGCGAGCGGGCATCCACCTGCCAGTGGTGGGAGGTGGAAATAGGGGGGCAACGATCGCTCTGTGTACCCCCAATCGAGTCACGGTGTAACAGGCCGGAGTATACCCCCAGGCCGTAGAATACCCGGGGTTAAAACGGCCTCGGATAAATTATACCCGGGTATATGCCACTGTTGTTCTAACGTGGGGTATATTATGGCCTAGGCCAAATTATACCCCTCTAGGCCAAATCATACCCCCATCATAGTAATAGTGTTGAGCGATATACACATGAATTACTAAATTTTTCCAACATTTTATTTAAAACTGTAAACACATAGACTTTGATTGCTTCAACCAGAAAAACTTTAATAACAACCCTATCCCTAACCCTAAAAATGCTTCAATTGATCAAATTGAGATTCTCACTTCCATTTATACGCGTTTTAGATATCGATTGAAGTTCGTTTGAACTTTCACATGGGGCATCTTCTGGCCTGGAGCGGTATGGTCTGGCCCAGTCTAGTTTAAACCCCCGGGGGGTATAGTTTAGCCGAGGACACTTTATCCCCCCGAGTATACTCTGGCCTGGGCCAAACTATACCCGGGTTTAATCGGGGCAGGGGTTATTTTTGCCTGTTACACCGGTCGAAGTAAGACCACGTGCGTGACTGATCCGTCGCAGCACGTGGCGAGGCGCCGTCAAAGGCGCTGCGCCCGTGCGTCGTCGCCACCCGCTCGGTCGGATGACCACGACGATGTCCGCAGGGTCGTGGTCCCGGGGCGCCGACGGCGACTCTCAGGCGGCGGCGGCGGTGGTGGCGGCGGTGGTGGCGGTGCGCCCCTTCAGGGGCCAGCTGCCCTGCGACCTGAGCTTCGGGTTGGGCGAGCGAATCGACGTGGTGACCCGCACCAAGTCCCGCGACGACTGGTGGGAAGGCCGCCTGCACGGCCGCCTCGGGATCTTCCCCGCCACATACGTGCGGGACTGCTAGGCGACGGGCGCAAGCGGTGGCGGCAACGTATCGGTGACGGTGTATTGACGACAATGTATCGACAATGACGTGTCGGTTACGACATGTCAAGGACAATGTATCGGTGACCACGTGTCAATGACCACGTGTCGACGCGTCGATGGCCGTGTTCGTGGTCTGGGTGTTTTCTGGAAGCTGCTGGATTTTAATGCGTTGAGATTAAACTGTGGGGAAATATAGCGCCAGTTACTTTGCAACATGTACACGTATGTAGTAGCACTTTGTGTAAACTGATGACGATGACAGACGTATATATATTCACGGTTTATTATCATTTATTACACCCAGAATTCTCTTGCAGTGCGATGAGAGGTTTTATAATTACGCAAGTGAACACAATATTATTATGGGTTGTTTTGAGGAACAAAATATATGAGCTGAAATGGTTTGTAATATATATGCAATACCGTATAACATGCTATATGCAATAAATACGGAGTTTAATTTCTTGTGTCAATTGTTACCCGTGTCATTTTGGGGCAAAACTGTCAATTACCACCCACGACATACACCACCCATGGTGAACACTGCTCATGGTGAGCACTGCCCGTGGTAGACACAGCCTGTGAACACCCCCATGGTGGACACCACCCATGGTGAACATCCCCATGGTGAACACCGCTCATGGTGAACACCGCCCGTGGCGGACACGGCCCGTGGTGGACGTGTTGACATGGCGGATATTGGTAGCATTCGCCACCCCAGGTGCAAAGGACAATCCCCCGCCTCATCATGCGCTGTGCCTGATGGCGTGGTGCTCTCCACTCTGCAGATGCAGCTGCAGTCCCCAGCCATCACCGCTGTGCCCCCCCCCGCCCACCTCAACCCCCTCGCCACGTCTCCATGCCCAGCCGCGAGTCGTTCAGAGTCGAGATAACGTCGCTAACCCGTCGCCCCATCGACACCATCAAGTACCCAGCAGCTCCGGACCCACCAGCCACTTTGGGATGGAGCGAGGGAGCAGGGCGAATTTCCAGGTGCGAACCACATCTGAATTTGATCATCGCTACGCGTACGACATTCAACACCCGACTCTGTTGGGTGAATACAACATTGTTGAAATGGAATTGATCGATCCACTGGCGGATGAAGGTCTCCCCTCAATTAGTCGCCACGCCTCAGTGCTGTGATGCAACAACAAACCAGACCCGAGCACTTGCACGCCAACTCATTTCATTGGTTCATCTCCTCGGTTGCTTGATGTGCTCTCAGATGCCTTCCATTCCCCTTGGCTGCCGTTCCATCGCTACCCACTCTGTTCTAAAGCAACAGTTGCGTCATCCCTTACAGCCACGACGTGTCCTGCCCAAAGTACATTAACGTTGCTAATTACATCTTTAACTAATTACGTCTTGAACTAAGTATGTCTTACATCTTTAACTAACCCGCGTATGTTCACGCGTCAACGTATTCCTCATCCTGTCACTCAACGTAATTCCAAGCATGCAAATCTCTCTAAGCGTCTTTGCGCATGTTTCTTCTTTCTGTTCCATTCGTCGTCGTCGTCGTTTGGTGAACGACCGTGCTGTCTGAACCTTCTACACAACGGCAAAAACCCGAGGAGCAATGAAAATTGAGCTGCCAGTCAGGGGAACGCAGCCAACACAGGAAATTATGTTTTTCATGGTGTGGGAATTATGCCGCTTATTTATGGCCCAATTGTGATAATTAGCGGACTGTGCAGCATAGTAATTTCATAATTTAATAGATGCCGTTCACAGTGGCTTAATGAATGCCAACACTCATTAATGCTGCGATGACTTGGCCGCCATGTACGCACGAGCGTTGTGTGGCGATGATGCCTGGGTTGGCAATGCAATGCCACCTTTGGCAGAGATGGATGCGAAAGGCGCACTGGGGGATGAACACAGCGGCTTTAGGGGCTGCAACACGGAGCCTTTGATTTTGAACAATATGTACTGCTCGAAATGCAATATCGCTAAAGAACGATTATCAATGCTACAGATGTATACGGTAAAGCCGCAAACACCATCAGAATGTGAATTCCTACATTTATAGTGAACAGAAGCATGACAACGTGCCGAGAGAGGAACAATTCAATCAGTCAACTTTAGCTGCTCCGACACGTGGATTGGAGTCATGGGCAAATGAAGACGCTGAAAAGTGAGCGAATAATCGTGGAGATGTGCGTGTTTGGAATTACACCGAGTGGGAAAAAAAAAACATGCAGCGACAGGTCAGAGGGCAACAGGGAAGTAGGGTCGGACATGTTCATTGTTTTCGTAAGTGGGCTTGGGCAGGACATCGCTTTAATCGTAGCCGATGGATGAGGCTGATGATTGAATATCAGCCAAAGGAGGCAACGCATCCAAAGGGATGAGAATCACCGTTGAGATGGAGTGATGAGATGAGATGGAGTGATGAGATGAGATGGAGT
>CM025631.2:8824151-8850456 GCA_014621495.2 Entosphenus tridentatus | reverse complement strand
TGAGATGGAGTGATGAGATGAGATGGAGTGATGAGATGAGATGGAGTGATGAGATGAGATGGAGTGATGAGATGAGATGAGCTCATGAGCAGGAGACTGATCGCTGACCACGAGCGATCGGGAAACAACGTGGGGGCAGCCTTCATACAGCAGTGGATAGAAAATAGCCGACGATTAATATATTGCTAATTTCAGTGTGGCTGTATTGGGCATGCTCAATAGACCCGAAAAATTGAGGTTTTCTATTCCTGACCTAACCTTAGTAGCTCCAATTATTATGTTGGCTGCCTGATCTTTGTAAGAACATTCAAGAAATGTCAAAGGCAGCGATGCTTTCTCCTGCAGAAACTTAAAGGCTGCAGTGGAATTATTGCCCGCCACTTAAAATGTTGTTTATTTCGTGTTGAGCACAGGCCCAAATGTCCAGCAACGAAAAGCAAGATTAATGGTATAATAGGTAAGTTAATGTTTTTTAATGAGCAAATTCGTAAGAATTTGAGGTGTGGAAATTCCGAAATAAAGCGGTGCTCAAGAGCAGCGCGAAGTGTTCCTGCAGTCGTTGAACACTCGTCGATGAGACGAAACACTCGAGTAGGCCAAGGTCTCCACGTGAGCCGAGGAATCAAAGGTGGGGAAGTGTTTTGACCCCCACGTGCACGGTGGCTGAATGTGGAGTCACTTAAAAGTCCTGAACGTGGGCGGACTATGTACGCGTAGCATCGCCCAGATGCTGGGACAGCACTGATCTACGATTCACACGAGCTGGTCTCAACCTGTGGGTCTCTCCCCCGTCCCGCAAGCCATGGACATGAATGCTGTGCAGGAGTCATTTCTGAATGTGAAACATCAGCGCCTCGTCCAACGACACAACACACTCATGCACAACACGAGAGAAATGTGTTTCATACACCTGTCAACTCATCCGGTTTACCCGTATTCTTGTACAGGGAAAGTGAGGAAAGATTGTTCGTGTCTATGTGTTTGTATTTCTCCCCTGTGATGGGACTTTGTAGGATGAACGTTCAGATGTACAAGGGCACCACGGGGTGGCCAATAAGGTCTGAATTGTTCCGTCATAAGGTCGGCACTGAGCAGGGCTTGACAGGTGTGTGTTTCTAACACTGCCTTGACGAGAGGTGTGGACACATGCTCTCTCTATTTTGTGACCTTAGTAGAGCTGATGGGGTGGTGGGGTGTCGGCATGGGCACCAGCAGTCTTGATTGGGGGGGCACCATAGCCAGAGCCACCTCGAGAGGGAGCGAGGGTGGAGGGGAAGAGAGGCATTTTATTCTAGATTTGAAGCTTTCGTGACTGCACGGATTCATACTCTTAGGTTTTTTCGGTAAAGTCACCTACGTGACCTACGTGACTTTACCGAAAAAACCTAAGAGTAGGCATTTTATTCTGGGCCTCGTCCCACGTGACATTCTCCCTTTGGGCCTCCAACCCTTGGGCCTCCGTGAAGCTTTGTGCGATCCTGGGCATCCCAAAACAGGCCCGGACCACCTCCTCCTTCTGCATTCCAGAGGCTGCACACGGAAGAGCATTTGGCGTTGCATTGCACTGCCCCCTTGTGTAAACGCACACGCAGTGCACCTTTCAGAAGCAACTTTATTCATGGTTATACTTTGTATCCGTATGAAACATGCATGGATTGCAAAGCTGTAAGCACACAAGGCTTGGGCTCCAAAGGTGGCCACTTCACTTGACACACACGCACGCGCGCGCCCTCTCAGGCACGCTCAACACCGACAGCCTCCTGTATTGCAACGTTCGCCTGCTGCATTTCGAAAAATAAAAAATAAAACGATCGGCGGTCGCCAACAAAAAATTAAAGAAAAATAATTCTATTTGTACAGATTTTTGTTTATATTAAAAAAAAAACTTTTTTTTTTAAAAAGAGCACTGAAAAAAAAACTATAAATAGTAACGACGAACATTGACTCTCCGTTTTTAAGTTATTCAATAATATTAGCAATAAATAGTAATAAATATATATTTTTAAAACACTGCATTGTAAAACAAATCAACGACAACAATAACAATTATAAATGCTTTTGAAGGCTCAGTGTTCTGAGTGGCTATCGCGGGGGGGCGGGGCGGGGGGAGGAGGTATGGGGAGCTTGTCGGGCTCTTTGAGGGGGGCCGTGGGTTGAGCCACAAGCAATGTGACTTCAGGAGGCGGGCGGGGGGGCAGCTCCCCTCGGGGTGCCGCGCCCCCCCCCATCCGACCCCCCCCCCGACCGCGCCCGGGGGGGGGGCCCCGGCCCCCCCCCCCCCGAGATAAAAAAAATTCCCCGATCGGAGAGAGCGGCGACAACGGCAGAGCCCGCGACGAACAAAACGAAAAAAGCACTCCGCGACTTTGTCGTGCGCGAGCGGCTCCCTAGGCGATGACCACGAGTGTGGCGCGTTCCATTGACCTCCCCCTCCTCCTCCCCTCCCTCTACGCGTCTCATCTAGCTCGTTCGATTTTTTAAAAGTTTTTTTTCACTTTTTTTTTGTCACAACGGTTTTTGCGAGAAGAATACGATTACTAGTACAGTATACTCCAGTGTAGAAAAAATAATAATGGCGTAACAAGGCTTATCATGCATTGGTGAAATGTAAAAGTTGATTTGCAAAGTGTTCATTGTGATGTTTCTTCTTCTTATTCAAGAACCCACCCCGAGCCCAAACACAAATCCCGTGTCACAACAAACCCGCGGTGTTTTCTTCAAATGTTGATACTAAGACAAAAGTTTTGGTTTTTGGGATCAAGCTAAAACCCATTATTCTTTTGTAACATCACATTACTGTTAATACTTATAAATGGTAGCAAAACTCAAAATGGAAGCTACCAGCACTTCATACCATAAAAATAATTTAAAAATAATTTCAATACGGCAAAAAGATGCAACCATGTAATTTTTTTTCTCCTACTCTCTGCGTCCTTTTGAATTTTTTAAGTTTTGTCATTCCTTATATATACTATGTTTTATATATATTAAGTTGCATGATAAAATTACAGTACTGAAAAGTTTCACAAGGCCTTCCTCCTTGCTGTGCATTTTTCCTCTCTCTCTCTCTTCTCTCTTTTTGCTCACAGCTGCTTCACCTGATTGCGACATGAAAACCCTTGGGTGGGGTCCGCTGGCAGATTGTACATAAACTACACACGCACAACGCACACGTGCGCGCACGCACACACACACACACACACCTGTAAATAAACGCGTGGATTTAGTGCCAGACATTTCGACGTGCATAGACGCAATCTGTATTCCCGCTTAAACTGTGTGTTCTTTGAGGCCACGTACAAAAAGTTCTACTTTGTGTAAATATGCGTTGCTAGCTAACGTATGCCCCGTGTTCGTCGTCAGGGTTAAATGTGAATTGAGAAGAGTGGCAGGGGTGGAGGTACTGGCGCGTGTTTCTCCGTACCGATCTGCGCCATTTCGACGCGTTAGAAACGCCCGGCTGAAATCATCCTGAGCTCAAGCCTGCAACGATAGATAAATAAATAAATACTCACGAAAACTATCCGCGACTAGAATAAATTATTATCCAAATATGTTCGTGTAAAAGCCACAATTTCCAGTTTGATTGTATCATTTTTTTTTCCATTTTGCTACTATTGGAATGATTATATTAACGTTTGCATTGATTATAGCGCTTGTTTTACTTTTCCATAACGGAATATACTCAGCCCACAGGCTCGGTGAAACAGCAATTGTCTTTGTCTGCAATGGATTGTCAAAATGCTGCTCATGGTCAAGTGTATTATGGGAGATAATAGAATTGTGTATTATTTTATGAAATCTATGTCTAACTTCTACATTTTTTCACTTTCTTAAGACACCAACACTTACTGAAAATTCTTAAATACCTACGACAATGTTAAGTTGGTAAAACATTTTTGTTTGTTTAAAACAGAACATGATTCTTTGAGCGAATTTTTTTTTCTCTCGAACACTACGACAGGACCCCTTCCCAAAAACGTTTCCCCTCCGACAAGCGGCGCCGCCACCACCGCCGCCGCCGCCAGCCAAGTGGCCGGAGCCAATCCTCTACCGCGTCACGGCACGGCACTCAACAAAGTGATTCGTCCAACGCCTAACACACCGGCAAACACAGTCGAATATTTCGCAAACCAAAAAACCACCCCTTTGCGCCGTTCTCTGCGCAGACGTTAAACCGAGATCCGTCCATTCCGTTAACACGTCTACCTTGCTTCGTCGCGAAAATATTTGACATTTTAACTCTTTTAGTTTGTTTCTGGCGGTGGACTAGAACCTTTGCGAGAGGCGGTTGAGAAACCTTGGCTGCCGCAGGAGGTGGTGGAAATGAAACCTCATCGTCGGAACAGGTGGGGGGTGGGGGTGGTGGGAGGGAGTTGGTCCAAGGTCCCTTCCCTCGGCCGGTCGGTCGAGACTTCAATCCACCCTCGGCGCTGCCACGGTGGCGACGGAGAGCAGCTCCGGCACCCCACTACCCCGGCAACCCAGCGTGGACGGCGCGCTGCGGCTGCCACGGTAGAGGGGCGGCAGTGAGAGGCACCGCGCCCCTCACACCTGGATGCCCTTGACAGCCTGGCGGATGGTGTCCAGCAGGGCCTTCTGCTCGGGACTCTGGTAGTGATCCTGGTTGCTGTACATGTCCGTCAGCTTGGTGACGTACGCGTCAAAGTTCTGCTCGTTGATCGGACCCTGAAGGGAAAAGGCAAAAACGCACGTGCGCTCACTCGCTCGGTTCGTTCCTTGTAGGGAAAGGTGAAAAAAAAGTAAAAGTAAAGTACAGGTACAGCCGTGCCATTGTTGACTCATTAAGTGGAGAACTGAACTTAACATTAAGGGGGATTTTTTTTTTGGAGACCAGGCTGAGACCATCAAATTGAGCAGCAAATTTACACAAGCGGTGGGGCAAAGCACGGGTACTCCTCAAATCCATTTGACCAACGCAGCAGAAAGGGGTCACACGCCGCCCTTCTAAGGCAGAGGTCTCGGCTTCCTCTGCGTCGGCTTGAGCGTTGCGCGAACGTCGCGTAATGTAGACGACGCTGGATAAAACTCGAGCGGTGAGAAAGGTGACGGAGCAGCCCTGCGAGATTAGCACGGTTGGCTACGTAGTAGAGTGCGAAAGAAGTTCAACGTGCGTACGTATACGTAGAGGGAGCACGAGAGAGCCCCTCTCTATAGGGTACGTGGCCTACTCTTCCACACCGGCCAGACGCCTTAAAAGAGGCGGAAGAACCCACACCTTTAGCCCACCGCTCGCGACTTGCCGATCGACTGACTCTGGTTTATACTGCTGGGTGGACAGAGGCGGAGGGGTGGGATTAAAGAAACTGGTATCATTGTTTCAACGACCGTGCCGGGAGATCGAACCGGCGATGTCTGGATTGCAAGTCCGGTGTCCTAACCATTACTCCGCGGTGCGGCAGCATCGCTTCGTCCTCTATAGACGTTCATAAAACACAAAACGGAAACTCGACACGAATTTGTGAGGTGGACTAAGAGATTCCTAGGAGACAGTAGAATGGAATTTTTGGAATCCAACCGCGCAGAGTTTCGAGCACTACTTCCTCCAGATATGTGGATTAATATTAATTTGAAAAAATGTTCATTTGACTACGTTCTCTTAATGCACGTGTTCCTCTTTGAGTCATTTGATGTAATTCTTAGCACGCATCTCGCAAAGACGCATGGCGAGAACTAACACAGGTTAATGACATCATCCAAACTGTAAAAAAAAGTGGGCTTGGAGCAGGACGGACCGCTACAAGGTTAGATCGTCGACGGCCAAACTGGGTGGGAGCCAAAGAAGGGATCACACCCACTGAGGAGATGGCTTTGGGAGTTATCCATCCAGCAGTGGATCGATCATGGCTGATGGTGATCATGATAATAAGCAAAATGTGTATATCTCATCCCTCTCAACATTTCTGGAAATGTGCTCAATGCCCTCGCGCCTGAGCGGGTACCATGTGGGGCAGCTGCACGTTGGAGAGGCTGCAGATGAGGGCCTGGCTCAGGCTGCTCAGCTCCTGGAGGAGAGCCTCGTTCTGCTGCTCGATAACGCGGTTCTCCTGCTCCATCGTCTGTAGGCTGTTCTCCATGCTCGTGATCTGCAGGGAGGTTTCAACGCAAAGCCGTAAGCGGGGAAACACCAATCCGGCGCCTCCCAAAGTAACGTTCTTCAACGACAAATCAGACACCATTATCATCATCGATTACCGGTTCCATGCTGACCAGACTCAATGGAATAGAACCGGTGACCAGTGTGGTAACCATTACACCACGGCGACGACCGACGTTTCTTAGTTATCGCGTTAAAGATGTGTTTATCGCGAGACATTTATAGATGTGCGGGAAACTGGTATTAACCGTCTTTCATCGTTTTTTTCTCAATGTGGTTACCAGTAATCAAACAAACCCTGCTGCTGGGTTGACGAGTGGAAAGAAGATGTGGGTGCCACGTTTGCAAGATATTAACTCCCTCCCCTGGGTTCGATCCCGACCCTGACGCCTGTATATTTAGATCATGGGAACTCCTTTGCCAGTACCAAAATATTAGAATATGGTTTTCCCGTTTTAACTGGCAACAAAACAGGTTGTTAAAACACCAAACTGAAACCTTTTACAAGGAATCATGTAACTGCATTAAACACAATACTTGTGGTCAAAATGAAAACAAAAAACATACTCTGATAATATATGCATTGTCTTTGAAACTGATTGGTCCACACCAGAGACAGCTTCTTTGAGCCTAGTCTCAAATGGTGTTAGACCAGAGGACGCCAGAAGGCGTACAGCACAAAGACAATGCACTATCAGAGTAATGAGAGCTCGGGGTGAGCATCTACATCATGGGACCTTCTTTGCCAGTACCAAAATATGAGAATAGGGTTTTCTCCTTTTATCAGAGTTTGCATGTTCTTCCCGTGGTCGTGTGGATTTTAATCCTCCGGTTTTTCCTCTCCGCATTTTGAATCGACATCATGCGTTTAGAGAATTTGGCTGCTATAATTTCAATGCGATGATAAGTCATTTTGTTGAGCTATCATTTGCGATGGCCAGGTCCGCTTCTAAGAAAAAAAGAAGCTACGGAGCACAGGTAGGCCATGATTGAGAAGATAGAAAATAGTTTGTTGTGGTTTTAGTTTTGAATATAACGACAACAACAAGCCAGGCACACAGCACCAACGGTGGAGTGACGACCCCCCCCCCGAGTCAGTGAATTAATTGCCTGGGAGTGATCGTCTCCTCCTGAGCTCGGGTCCGCGTCCCCCACCTGTGTCTTGAGTCGAATCATGTCGGCCTCCATCTGCGAGTTGGACTCGTTCAGCTCCTTGATCTCCTCGTCCAGTTGCCGGATTTCCTCGTCGTTTTCCACGCCTGCTGGTCGGCACGGCAACGCGGCGCCGGCGAATGTCCCGGAGAGTGTCGGGGGGGAAAGAATGAAACACGGTGGCGAGATGTTAACTACCTCGCCTGGTACACAGGAGGACGTGGGTTCGATTTCCACGTGATGATAAGCCACTTCGTTGAGCTATCATTTGTGAAAGCCAGGTCGCTTCTGAAATAGAGCTATATAGCTCAGTGGGCATTAGCTGGTAAAATAAAAATCGTTTTTAAGTTTTTATTATTTTGAAAAAATTATCCAAATATAATCCTAATGTGCCAATAACATCACCTATTTAATATTTTTACTTTTAATGCCACGGCGTTTGGTATTGATGCATTTGTTGAGTTTTTCAAGCATAACATCGGCGGCGAGGTTGTTTAAAAAAACAGCAATGCGCCCCAGGGTTGTGAATCTGCGATAGAAAGTGCATGGGTTGATGAAGAGCGCACGACAGGTGGGGAGTGTGATCGCGCACCCTCACCGTTGCTTGCCCGCAGCTTGATGGTCATCATCTCCTCCCCGGACAGCTTCGCTCGCTTCATGGCCGAGGTGGCCCTGGGGCACCCCGAGAGGCTGCAAGCGACAACGGCACAGAGCGGAGTTTCACCACCAAGGTCCACGCCAGGGATGCCATCGTGGCCAAAAAGCTTTCGACGCCGCCACACCGCGCCTCTCGCTATCCGGTGCGCAAAGCTGCCGGCGAACAAACGTCAAACGTCGTGGATTTTTCCTCAGAAAAGCCTCACGAGTCTCAGGAAAGTGACGTTTACTGCATGTGGCCAATTCACCCAAGGTGCAGGCCTCGGAAGATTGAAAGCCAAAGCGCACATCTCACAGCTGCTGCACGGCAGAGATGTGGCCTCGAAGGCCTTTAAGATCTGCCCGAAGAGTGTCCCACCACATATGAATACAAATATTTCATAGTTGTTGAACTTCATTCGCACCGTACGTAGCCAACTCTGATAACCGGAGGTGTGGGGGGAAGGAGAACTAAACACAAAATTCAGCATCGTGCGTCTACCCCGGTGTCGATATATCAGGGTAAGGATTGTTTACATGACCAACCTTATAAATTGGCTCTGTCGGATGGTGGCGGGTTGAACGACACATTTATATCTACGCGATCAAACCCAAAGAAACCTCTATTGTGGATAATAACACTGGTCGCGAAAGCCCGCGTGTTAAACCAACGATTTGCATTATTGGGTGTCGCTTTAATGGCCCAGCATCTCAAAGTGAACGTGCATCACCACATCTCCCCTCGACCATCCCGATGCCTCGGATGTCCCTCGCAAACTAGCCGGGGACAACCGACGGAACAGGTGGGTAAACGGTCCGCGTAGCAAATCGTCTCGCCGTCGTCGGGAGGACGGGCGGCGACCGTCGCTACCTGCGGTGCGAGAGGAAGGTGCCGCTGGCGTGGCCCGAGCCGTCGCAGCCCGGCGTGGGGCACTGCGCCCCCTCCACCTTGCTGCCCTTCCAGGAGAAGGGCAGGCTGGGCAGCGAGCCCTCGCGCTGACGCCTCGCCGCCAGCGGGCAGCCCGACGCGCTGCGGTGCGACGTGTACTTCCCCGTCACGTGGCCCTGGCCCGCGCAGCCCGGCACGGGACACCTGGGCGGCACGACGGGCGGCGCCGGGCGACGTTACAATTCCGCGCAGGTGTAAAGGTTTAACAATAACGACGACGGCGATAATGTCACGAGCGAAGTGGTTCACGGTCAGCGCTGATGATTCGTAATTGATTTTTGGGGCTGGGAGACGTAGCGAGCATTCTGACTCTCGGGTTGCACGACACGAGGATGAAGTTTCAGGTGAAACTTTGCGCGTGTCTAACTGCTAAGTTTGTTGGTGAGGATTTTGTTCTTCAACTCACCGGTGAACTGAACCGATAACAACTGACGCTTTAAAAGCTCGCTGGGCGGTGGTGGCTACGAATGTGGCCTGTAATCCAGCAATGCGGAGGCAGCGAGGGTTGGTGGATCACCGCGCGAGCGTTGTGCAACTCCCTTCCCGTGGGCGTCGAGCTTGCCATACCATGGCTCGCCAGGAGAAGGCAGTACAGAAACAATGTGGACTCAACCTGTTCCGGCTGTATGGGATAGAGCGTTTCCTCCTCACACGTGAACACTCGTCAATTGGCCGACAACCACTACGTATGTAGCGGACCGCAGAGCTTGGGAAATTGCTGGCGCCGGCTCCCCGCGTGGCTGGCTTACCAGCTGGTCCGAGGTTGCTGCTCGCGTCTCGAGGGTTGTTCTCACTCTACTCGAGTGAGCGAATACCGTTCGAATTACAAGCTATAATTGTATATTGTGTTAAATTTAGATTTAAAACTTTCGCGACTGCAGGAATTCATATTCTTTGGTTCTTTCGGTAAAGTCACGTAGATATAAAATAATAAAATAATAAATAAAAACATTTACAAAAATTTATGAAAACCAAAAACTCACGACGACGTTTAGATCGCAACACAAGCGGTGTTGCGATCAAAACGTCGTGAGTTTTTGGTTTATATTTTTTAATTCTATCTACGTGACTACCGAAACAACCAAAGATTATGCATATTGTGTTGTCATTGTTGTTGAGCGACAAACATGTGGCCAGATCACTTTGCGGTTTCACACAAACATTAATTATGTTAACAATAATCAGTGTTCTATTGCTGTTTACCCTCTGGAGGGCCTCTGTAGAGCTCCCTCTAACAGAAATCGTTCCAGCAGTGGCATGAGTTAGCAATTGCAGGGCTGCACCTTTACCATTTCACCTTAAATATAAACGAAAATCCAATGCTCAGCACCACGACTGTCACGATCCAGTGCACAAAACTAAACACAAACTGCTGCTGCCTGGAGCATTTCAAAAGTAATAAACTTTCTTCAGATTAACCTCGTTGAGTCCGGACGGCGTTTTTTTTCAGAAAGTAAATGTTGATCGCACGTGACCAAACAATGAGGGATGCGCCCGGATAATTCTCAGATGGGTGGGCACCATGAACCGTACATAAAAGATGTGTGAGATGCTGTGGGCAGCAAAGAGCTGTGCAGCAAAATAACTTCTCTCCTTTACTCCTTCCACCTTCATTAACCCCGCACTGACCGGCGTGGTGAAGTATGGTCAAATAACCCTCATGGCTGAGTCGGCGCAGGGAGGCCCTCAACGAGCAGATGACTGATGCAAGTGTGGCAGGAAACCAGAGTGCCTAGAAACAACCCACGCACTCCACACAGATGGGTAAGCAGCCTACTTGCTGTACTGTGGCCTACAGGGACCCCAATGGCCCTTCGTGTGGAGCATCTCACGTAACAGGGTCTTGGAGTGATCCGTCAACTCTATATTTCATGAAAACTGTCAGGCTTTTTTCAAGTCCTCGCCACGCCATGGCAGTCATGGGGGTCATTTTACCACACCTCACCACACTGGTCAGTGAAGACAAGGAGCAGAGATGCGAGAGCACAGTACAGGACGATAATGGACTTTGCTGCGCCGCTCTCGGCTTCCCACAAGGTAGCCCCGCTTATCGCCAATAACGAAGGCCTCCCCACAATGCATCGGCGGTGGTAGTTGCTTTGCCATACTTCACCACACTGATCACCATGTATTGGTGACCAGGACGGGTTCAAGCATCACTCCCCCAAACGGATATCAGCCGCGACGAAAAAGCAGAGCACGGATCTGTCGGCTACTGAGCGTGGCGCGCTAACCACTATGCCACCGCCCCCCGCCCACTCCTCCCGCCTTACACTAATCACGCCGTGGGTCACAATCCGAGCGGCCGTTTCGCCTCCCGAACCCTAACGAGCGAGACCCCTCCCCCCCTCCCTCGTCCTCCACTCATCGTTAACGGCGAGAACGCCAGCGCCCGCGCCCGGGTCTCAGCGGGCGCCTTGGCGGTGTCCCCCGTCGGAATCTTCTTAACGAGCCGCCTAATTGACGTCTCGGCAGCCGAGGAAGGTGACGTGTCCTGCGCAGTCGAGCAACTAAATTAAACCGACGTGAAACGGGGGGCGGCGGGGATGGCGATGGGACGGGCCCAAGGGATAAACGTTGCGTGCTCTGCGCGGTAAATTATTTTAACAAAGGGAAACTCTTAACCCGGCTCTCCTGTGATATTGAAGTGTGCAGGGCAACCTGAAGCGTTGCGCTTTTGCGACCTATGTCAATATATATTTTTGGTTTGAGCTGTGTTAACCTTGCCACCTTCTCAGTATTTAACAGTGATGCTTGTTTAAATAGCATGGAAAGCCAGTTATTTATGCTTAGGAGGCTCTAGGCCCAGACAGGTCATAATACAGTGCAAAACCAAAGACACATTTGAGTGCACAGACGTAAATAACGATAAGAGGAGTTTCCTTCAGGAATGTCTACACTGTGTGCCCCGAGGGTGCCACGGTGGCGAGATGTTAACTACCTCGCCTGGTATACAGGAGCTCATGGATTCGATCCCAGCCCTGATGCCTGTATATTTGGAGTTTGCATGTGTCTCTTCCCGTGGTCACGTGGTTTTTTTCTCCGGGTCCTCTGGTTTTTTCGCCCCACATTCAGAAACGTGCGTTTAGAGTATTTCGCTGCTATACATTTCCACATGATAAGCCACTTAAATTTCGTTGTGGCCGAAACGTCGTGAGAATTATTTTATTATGTTTTATTATTTTTATTATTTTATTACTTCCCTTCTACGTGACTTTACCGAAAAAACCAAGAAGATAAGCCACTTCTTTGAACTATCATTTGCGGCCAGGTCGCTTCTAAAAAAAGATCTATATAGCTCAGTGGGCCTCACCTGGTAAAATTAAAATAGATAAAATGAAATCAAATTTGTCGCCGAGCGATTGGGCATCGGTCTGCCCAGTAAGCGGCGAAGTTGTTTTGTGGCTTCCCAATTAAGATTGAAATTTAAAACGACGTCACAAATTTGGAGCGTGCACCACAACGCCACCCCGACTCTCCAGGTGAGTGCGCTGGACCACATGTGTGGGTCACCTGAAGTCCGGACGACCGATCACTTCAGGTACTGAGAAGAGAAGGCTCTTGCTTCTGTACCTGATGCTCTCCTGGTCCTCCTTGTCTTCCTTGATTGGCACCACCTTGATGCCACTTTTCTTGGCACGTGGGCAACCCGACAGGCTGATTGGAGAAATCATAAATTTTAACGTTAGCTGAGAAACATTATGTACTCTAACCAGCAATAAATAAATAAATTGCCACACTGACTTTATAAAACTACTTCTATTTATAGCTATGCCTGGCGGTATTTTATCTGGTATTAAAAGCGACGGCGCTTAAGGTTTTACCGATCGTGCTGCACTGCTCGCCAATGTGTTCCGCGTTTCGTGCTGCGTTATGCTCGGCACGATGTCTGACGTTTCGCTGCCACGTGCTTGGGAGTTCCAAAAAAAGATCTCATCTCCCGGCACGTGGAACAAAACGTCGGACATCGTGCCAAACACCACGCGGCCACCAACACTGAGCAGATGCGTCAACGAAGCTATTTTAAAATGACGGTCACTGACGGTGCTTTACTCGGCGGCGATCGATTCAAGCGAACGTTCCCAACCTTCTGTGCGAAGTGTAGTTGCCCGTGATGTGCCCCGAGCCATCGCAGCCCGGCGTGGGACACCTGGAGGAGGAGGGAGCGGGCGAAACAACGAATCCAATGAGGCTCAAGTATTATCAGCTTCCTGCCAGCAAGCACCACGCGCACGGGTTCGACTCATGCGCTCGCACGTCCGCTGACAGCGGGACTTTCCATACGCTACCCACATGCGCATGTGCAGCCCGGTTTGTCAATCCACTGCTGGATGGGGGTGGCTCCCCCACACCTTGCGGGCAATACTTCACCACGCCGGTCAGCGTGGGTTGGTAAAGGTGTGGGCGGGGGGAGGGGTGCAGGACAAGAGCAGAATTTTCTGCTGCACTGCCCCCTACTTGGCCATGCACGCCGACTAAACCTGTGTTGCACGCATGGTGGTCACTCATACCGAGCGCTATCCAGGCTATAACCTGCTTAGCTTCCAAGATCTGCGGGGATTCGGTGCACTCCAGGCAATTTGGTCACGAGCTTCCAGCTAGAGTCCGGCAGTGCGCACGTCCCTTTGCTGATTTAAATAATTATTCACAAGCTCGTAATGCCAAAAGCCACGTTTAATGCGGAGCGTCTTGGCACGGGTTTGGCGAGCGGCGTGACTGACGTGACGTGCACAACGGAGTCACGCCGCGATCTCCACGTACCTGGGCACAAGTGCCGTGGGGGTCTACGGTGACCGTCGCCACGCCACTCGGCATTGAGCTTCGACACCCGGGCATCGTGTGTGCCAGGGTGATCGCAATGTCGATTTTCGCGAGATCAGTTTACCAAGAAGTGTTTGATTTGTTTTCTTCAACGATTAGAAAATCATTGTCATCAAGAACACTTCATAACGAACACACTGTCAGTCACCCTGAACATAGTAAAACAATTAGACAAAAGTGCAAAAACGATGGCATTGTCATAATTGCCTTGGCTGGAAAAATTGCAATGTGCTAATCTTAATGGCCAATACCCATTCAGTTACAACTTTGATTCCTGAGTTTGTTATCTCGTTTATTTTTGTTCAGGAGATAAAAATACGAATTGCAACAAATAAAATTACGAAAATCTCAGCGGTATTTCGCTCAACGGATAATAGGATTATCGTGGATGGTACACACGGCATGAGATGTGCCGTGGTGTCACCGTATCGTGGCAACCCCGAGTGTGGCTGCCGTCGCTGCGGTTAACACGACAGTGCCACCGTGTGGGTGACGATGGCTGCCAACGATTAGAAGCCGGACAGCGGTGGCGGTGCTACAGTTCAGCCTGCGTGGCCAAGTGTGCACCGCTTCAACAGAGTTCTTTTTAAAACTCGTGGCAATCGATAAATCCGTGGTTTTGATGTCTTTAGATCACCAGACTAGATAGCACGGTGCTCGAATATTCACGGTGCCGTGAACTCCGTACCGAGTAGGTTAAATGTACAAATCACCGGTACGTTACGTACACGTAAAGCCCCGCTTGTGTCAATCGACTACTGGATGAGGGTCTCCCCACCGCCTTGCGTGGTGTGACGGATATTCGACCACACTTCACCACGCTGGTCAGCGCGGGAAGGTGAAGGTGGCGTGGGGGGGCGGGGCAACTGCGGAACAGCAATGGGTTTTGCTGCGCTGCCAATACCGCCAATTACGCAGGCCTCTTGCGCCGAGTGGCCAACCCACCCAAGCACCGTCCAGGCAAAAATCCTGCTTAGCTCCCGACGTCTGGTGAGACCGGGCACGTCATCACGAGCAGCAGTAGCGCTTTAGCAACTTGCTTTGTTCGCTTGGTTATTGTCATTTTAATGCAAGGGCTTCTCTCATGGGATGATGTTGTTGTTGTTGTTGTTGACTCACAGCATGTCGTATTTTGGGTCACAGTCTGTAACGCTCCTGTTTTGGTGATAGAGACAAGGTGGTGATTAACCGGCGGCCCGCTGAACACAGTCAAAAGCTCAGCACACTTACTTGAGCTCCTGCGTGCTGGAGGCCATCATATTTCTAATGCTCTTGTCCGCCAGAGGGCAGCCCGACAGACTGTAACATGGCAGGCATGCAATCGTTGGTTAAGGTTGGGTTCCAAAGAAAACAAGTATATATATAAACCCACTGCGCTGTAGGAACCAGGGTATTTCCTCTTGTGGTAGAACCTCGCATACGACCGCAGACGAGGACGCGCGGTCACGCGATTGTGCACGCACGCACACAACGACACGTCCAGAGTTTAAGTTCAGCCGGGTCCGTCCGTTCGGGTCGGCGACCTCAGAACACACGCCCGTGTCCCGCACGCCGCATCCCGTTGTACACCTCCCGATACGGCTGCAGCCACTGGTCACATGCCCGCTACTCCAGTCCACTAGCCAACCGGAAATTATTTCGAAGCCCCCGCGCCCCATTACCCAGGATAACTTTCGCGATCGGCTGTGGCCACTAGCTACATGCCCCCTACTCCAGTAAAAGACAAGCCACAGTAGCGGCGACTGCGTCCACGCAGTCGCCGCTCTGTACGGTCCACACTATGGACCGTACAGAGGGGGAGGAACACCACAGAACTACGTGAGAGCTCTCTCCTGAAGCTGTCATGGCGGCCAGCAGGCCTCCCGCATAGCGCGCTTATCTGCGGAACACGTCGCTGTTACCGACAACACGGCCGGGAGTAGAACAGAACCTGCCGCGGTCTAACCGTGAGCCGTACAAATACATTCGGCGAGAAGTTAAGCTCTGGACACGTCCAACGGCTGCTGCAGGAGAGGGAAGAAAATACAAAAAAAAACGCGGCGTGCGTCGCGAGTCGGCTGAGCGGTCAGCGCTTCTGAGCGTCGAAGTCGAATCAATTTTTTTTGGCACCGGCCGTTCTCGTGCGCCACGCCGACGTTTTTTGTTTTTTTCCCCCCCTCTGGAGCGATGACAACGCGCACATCAACCTGAGGGGGGCGGGGGCAGGGCAGGGGGGGGGGGCGACCGTATCAAGGAGAATGCCGTCATGAAATGGAATGGAATGACACATCCACTTAAGCTGCGATCGCATTCGCCGGCAATGTAACAACCTCAGCACTGAAGGCACGCGGCCCGGGGTACAGCCTCGCGACCCCCCCACTCGACCCTGCGCGTCCCTCCCACCCCCCCCTTCTCCAGCGAAATTCGCTGCTGGATTGGGGAGGGGAGGCAGTAGTCGCGGGCGATCGTGAGCATGTACCTTTGGAAGCCCAAGCATATCCGCCGGGACATTTCTACAGGGCGTAGCACATTTACGGGTCACTGTCTATCGTGTACAGGAACTGTGGATGATGGAGTTGATGATGATGGCGGAGGTGCTCACAGAACAAACGTTAACTCACCTCCGATGTGAGGCATAGTTGCCGGTCACATGACCACTGCCATCACAGCCGGGAGTTGGGCAGCTACTGGAAACAAAATATATTATCTTTTAAGTAAAAATAAAATTCGGCTTTTTTTTTGTTGCGCTTTATCGCGTTAAAATTTTTCACTGTTAAGCACGAAGAGTTAACGAAGGACACGTGTGGCTTGTCACATGACCCGACGATTCACACCGTAACGGCATGCGTAAGTCTCCCCCTCATGAGCTCCAAGAACGATGGATCAAACACACCATCTCCACTTCTCGATTAAATTTCACTTTAATGTTTTTTTTACGCGGTTATTTTCCGTGGGGGGGGATGGGAATCAATAAAAAAAAACGAATGTGCACGACACGCATAAAAAATTTAAGGACAAAATGCTTCAAAAGAAGTACAAATGACAACGTTAAATAAATGGGCTGTACGGACATGGAAGTGTTGACGGAAGTAGGTAGGGTAGCTACCCGCTAGCGCATCTACACCTGCCACACACAAGAGCTGTGGAGATGTCCGTGGGTTTTGAATTGTGCTTCTGTTTGTAATCCATTTACGAACGTGATTTTGGTCAATGTTGCACCCCTTCTTTCGCTGCACACTGCAGGCGCTCTGACCATCGTGGCAACATTTAGAGGGCCAAGTCGCTCGCTGGAGGGCGGCTCGCTAGCGGAAAGTTCCGGCATGTTGCGAGTTGATATCCTGGTTGGGGGTTGACTCAGCCCATCATCTCTATGGGATCAATCAAATGAGTACCACTTTGTGGGGAAGTCAACAGTGGTTTTGTCCTTTGCATAGACTCGCCCCCCCTCCCACACCCTGCCATAGGAATGTGGAATTTCCATCGCTGGCTCAGGGCTGTAAACGGGAGATGAGCACTGCATTAATGCTCAGCTGAGCAGGACATCGCTTTGATAATTGTTCAAACGTGGCAATGTATACATCTCGCAGTATCACCACATCTATGGCTTGTCGAATTCAATTGAAGTTAGAACAGGTCAGTGCCCATCAGCTGGCCTTCAGGATGCTGTTTGTTCCTCCACGGTAATGTTGCGGTCAATGTGGAGTACACGCAGTACCAGCCGCTGGTCTCAGCCCCCGACAGGGGGACACAGAGGCACGTGCATACGAGACCGGTAGGGTTGCCACCTCTGAGGTATGTAGAAACAAATCTGGGACGTAAGCACCACGGGCAGAGGGATACCTCACAATTCCCAGAGGAGGAGAGAACCACATGTAAACGTGCCATCTTTACTGTGGCAATGTTACACAACTGACAAAAAAAACTGGAACTTTTAGCGCTCCAGAAGACTTAAACAGATTTCCCTGGGCAGCGGCTACCTGAACAAAAATAATGTTCCTGGGGAAACCAGGACAGGTGGCAACCCCTGTGACCGACTAGACTCCTTGACTTCACTCTCAAATTACGTCCGGGACCCCCGTAAGAAAGGGCTCCTCTCGTCCAAGGAGGCGGCAACTGACCGCGAGTGATGATAACAATGACAATAAACGCATCAATTCAAAACCCGGCGTGGATCTGCTTGGGCTGTCCCGTGAATTTCTGCGCCTGACCATCTCCAGGGACGGTCGGGGAAGTCTGGGGGAGCCCAGGGCCACGTGGCCCCGGTGGTGGCCTGGAGACGGCATGAGTCCTCGATAGGTCCATGCAGCTCGGGGAAGACGGTGATGACGATGGTGGGGGAGCAGCGGGGGAGCAGCAGGGTTGGGGGGGGGGGGGGGGCCGGGGGCGACCACATCCCTCCCAGGCAAGAAACAAAGATGCCCTGCGCGCTAGCCAACTCCGTTTTGTTTCGAACAACAAAATATCCAAGCCACGTGGATGCAATTGCGCTCTGATGGGGGGGATTTCGCTTATCGAGTTTTGCCTGAAGTTTCGTCGCCGCAGCACCGACAGTTGGGTTCACGACTAAAGTCGTGCACGCTATTTGTGTTTTCTCGGCAGCGTAATCGGTTCGGCACCAGCACGGCCAATCTCCCACACACCAAGTTCCGTTTTCGTTTATTCCGTGATTATAGATTTGACCAGGGAGTCTTAAAGAGTACATGAGAGGAAATAACAAATCAATGCAACTCGATAATCTAGAGTGCCGGTATTTTCGTGGGACTCTTCTTGCACGTACAGAGTTTCGGGACTGTCCCCGCGAGGGAAAGATTTCTTTCGGCGAGTCGTGCGGAGTTTGGGAGGGGCGCGGGGGGAGTTCGATCGATCGATCTCGAGTCTGGGAGGGACTGCGGCCACAAGCATGGAGACGATGAGTACGTGTGGTGGTGGTGGCAACAGAGAGGACACAGAGATGCCAGGCTGGCTCCCCCTTCCCCCACCCCGGTGCCACTCACGCCAGTAGCTCCTTGCGCGCCTCCTTGGCTAGGCCGCACTTGGCCTTGGGGCTGGGCGTGGTGACGTCGCCGGGGTAACGCCGCTCCTCCACCAGCTCCTCGGCGATCACCATTGCCTCCTCCTCCTGAACGCGGCACAAACGCACAAACGGTTTGATTGCAGGGCGGTCGGACGGTTATAATGGCGTGATGGCAGGATGGTTTCAGGGCTGGGTGGTTTGTTTAACGGCTTGCTCGTCTCAGAGCGGGTCGGTTTGCCGGTGCGGTGCTCGTCCTGCGGGGCCGCTGTCGGCGGGGCTCACCTCGGCGGGCGCGGCGTCGTCCCGCTCGTCGTCCCCGCCGCCCCGGCACTTGGTGTAGTCGAGCGGAGAGTCCCACGGGGGCTGCGCTTCGGCCTCTGTGGTGGGGGGGCGGGGGGTCGGGTCGTGGGGGGCCTCCCCCCGGGCGCCGTACCCCTGCTGCTGGTCTCCGGGCGGCGCCGGACTGCTCGCGCCGCTCGACGTCTCGGCGCCGACGCGCTTCTTCATGCTCAGGTCCAGCGTGCCGTTCTCGTCCACCTCCACCGCCGCGCCGCTCTGCGTCGCCACGGAGGAGAGGGGCGGACGGGGGCAGGAGCGCGCATCTCTCACCGACGATCGGCACACGGGAGCAAAGCCGAAGGCGGCGAAAACGCTCGTGGAGCCAGCCTAACGTCCGGGGTCCATGTAACCGGAGTCGCGTTTCTCACGACTCTTTCCCGTCGCAGCAGCCTCCGCTGAGATACTCCACGCAGAGTTCAGAGGTGGCAAGCTAACATCACGTTCTAAGCACTTTCCCGCTATGCCATGAATAATTCTACATGTAGATTTGTTTTATATTTTACAGCCCTTGCCATTTCACCGCTGCCCGAAGGCCTCCCCATGCTGTGTCGGTCGTGGGGGGCGAGAGGGGGCAGCGGGTTTAACCGCACTTCGCCACTCTTTATCGTCATAAGTTGAAGGCGTTGGCGTCAGCTTAGCGATAATCGATTTTCAACGACGCGGCCCGACCTGCAAAATCCCACTTGGGATACGGATCTCCGTCTCCGTGCGTGTGCACGTCGGGTGGGGGTTGGTGTGGGTGCAGGGTGCGGGGTGCGGGGTGGGGGGTCCGTGCCGTGCGTGCGTGCACACCGTGAGAGCGCCGCGCTGCAGCGCCAGGCTCTGCGTGGCTTCCCGGCACCGCGTCGACAGGTTGAGGATGGCGGTGGCGGCGATGTGAGCCGCCTCGGCATCCTGCGTCAGGTCGTAGGAGCTCTGGTGGCTCGGGCTGCTCGGGTAGCTCCCCATGGGGCTGCCGCTCTTGCGGAAGCTCTTCCCTGCGGCGCGGGAGAGGGGAACGTCGTCGTCATCGTCGCGACCCCAACGTCGGCCCTCCAGGCCCGCCCAGAGTAGGAGGGGTGGGGGGTGGCAATGTGCACTGGGACTCACGCAAAGGAGGGCCCCTCCGTGCCGGGCCTGCCCCAGGCCTCCAGGGTGGCCCTGGTTGGTCCGCCCATCATGCCTCAGAGATATCTCAAGAGGTAGTCTTTACTGACTTAGTCTGACTGGTGCACGTCGAAAATAAAACGGGCCACAGTTGTCTCTTATGAAAGGTACACGGGGACACGTGCACACATAATAATACTAATAAAGAGCGTATTGTTTAGTCCAAGTAATAGTCTGCCCGAATTTATAATTGCTAGACCCGAAAAATCCAGCAGAAGATAAATGATCACGTGAACCAGCTGAACAACACCCGCATTCACACAGCGCCCACGGTGGGGCACAGCCTGGCGGCGCGTAACGGCGCCAGCGCCCCGCGCCCGCGGTGGGGCAACAGCCCCCAGGCCGCGTCACGCCGACGACTCGGCCGACGACTCGGGCGCGGGCACCGACCGACCTCCGTCACGCTGTCCCTTCTTTAGTCCGGCACTACCGCGTGGCCCATGCAGAGGGGAGGGGGGTGGGGTGGACGTGGGAGGGTGGGGGCCCCTCTCACCGGGTGCCTTGGGGTCCCCCTTGTGCACCGAGGAGGCGGCGGCGGCGGCGACGACGACGCTGCCGTCCGCGTGCTTGAAGGCGGCGGCGGCGTGCTTGTACGCGTCGCAGCCCGACGGGGAGTCGTAGCCGGGCCGCGAGTACTTCTCGAGCTCGCGCGCCAGGTTGGAGCGCGGCGTCGTGGGCGACACGTTGGGCTTCTGGCCGTACTCGGGGATCTCCAGTTGCTTCACGAAGCACATGGGCCTGCACGCACGCCGCCGGGAACACACCACGGCATCGTGATTATCGTCATCGTCGTCGTCAACATCGTGATTATCGTCATCACCACTTGTTACGTGTACCGCTTTCACAAGCGATGTGATTCATAATCAGTTTCTTTTGGGTTAGATCACTGTGTAGGTATGGTTAAAATTTACATTATACCTACAAGATCTAAGCCAAGAGCAAATGTGACTATGCATCAAATCGTGATGATGCCAGCCCAGATGGCCTAACATCGCAGAATCTTACAACAGGCATGCACACGCGTGCACACACGCACGTAGACACACACATGCATGGTACGTGCACACACACACGCAACATGCACGGCACACAACATGGAGACGAAGCACACACAGCAATGCAACGCATTCAGTACGTTCACGTAGGCAGCGTACGAACGCTGTAACGAGCCATCAACACCATCTTTATCTCTATATGTACCGTTAAAAAAATTACTACAAAAAGCCTAAGCTGCCATTTCAGTTTTAAATACAGAACACATACAAAAGTGTACGCTGAAAAACATCACTTAGAGAACATCCGTTCTAAAAGTCCAAAAGCTCACAATGGCAGCAATTTTGACCGAGTGAAACAATTCTGAATCTCAGTGTTGGGAACCAGGACCTGGAGGCTCATTATCACCTACATTGCTCTCCGATGTGTTTTCGGCTCGTACCGCGTGTTGTTCGGCGCGAAGTCCAACGTTTCGCTCCACGTGCTGGGACACATGCATAATAATACACAAGGATGTGACGGTGACGGCGACAATGATCGAATACGTTTGGCACGACGTCACGGCGCGCGACGCCGCGACGCTCCAACGTTTCGGTTCACGCGCCGCGAGCGAAACGTCGGACATCGTGCCGGTCGACGCGCGGCGCAACCGGCGAGCGCACCGGAGAGAGCTGACACGTGCAGCACAAGAGTGCGAACCTACGCAGCGGTACCGCCACTCATGGTCAACTCTCAATCCACTCGCCACGCTCTGCGTGCTGCAGCTTTTGCGTTAAGCATTTCCCCGCCGTTTAGACGGGAGTGCTCTCGACAAATACATCGAGCAACCTCAGTCGGCATTTGTTTCCGCAAGCCTGGCTCTGCTGATGAGACCCGGAAGGTCCAAACTTTCCAGAGTTTGCTTGGTTAAACAAATGCTGCTGCTGCTGCTGAATAATATTGGTCTGGCAAGCCAATAATAGACCAATGGGCTAAACCATATGAGATGCATATTTGTAAATGCGCATTATTATTAGTTTTATATAGTGGCAATCATGCAAAATGCATCTCGAAAGGCTTAACATTTGAACCCACCATGCAAACCACTTAAAATCCCCCCAAAAATACATCATGAAAGAGGAACGGGAGCACCACGGATAAACAAAAACAATACACGACCAAGAGCACGGAGGGGGAGGGAGCACGGACCACGTGGGGTAATACAACTCGAGTACTCAAACTGCCGACAGCCAAGAGAGTCCAGAGGACAATGAAATCGAAAATGGATTTCATAGAGCGTTAGGCATGCAAATAGTAACTGCAGCAACTGAACATCACGATGATGTCTCAGCTACAGTGGTGCAGTGGCACAGCCCATGCCGGCATACTGCCAGCTGTGCGGCAAACATTTGCTGGCAACCCAGGCCACCAAAACTTAATAATGCTACCGACACGTCTGCTTGAGTAAAACAAAAGCGTGCGGTCGATGAATTATTGATACGCCCGGGAGTACGTTTAAAAACCAAAGGATGGATTTCTCAGCTCTTGTCGGAACATTCATTCCATGCACAGTGCACGTTTCCACATGTAAAGTAAAGATAAATGACGTGCCGTCTGCTCCGCGGTGGATGATAGAGATACCGTGTAAGCTACGTGTTGCTTGCACTGAACAGCAGTCGACAAATTAAGACAACCTCGTAGTGAAAGTCTCGAAAATCATTTTTAATTATCTTTACGAAGTGCTATTTTGAAGTTAACTATCTATAGTTTTATATAATGTGGATTATTTATGGAATAACTCAAGGGATTGAGTCATCATCTCCGTCCCAGGCTGGATGAAAAATTAAGTCCGTCCAAGTACGCCGGATACCACGGCGGTATGTTATGAGCATTACTCCCGTATCAAGAAAGGTGGACAAATTATTTCGATTTGAATTCGAGAATTCCTAATTGGTTGACATGTTACACCCAAGTGAACAGTCACTTGATGGTTATATTAATGATCACCCACATCTTGAAAGTATCTGATAAAAATCTTGACTTAAAGCTTTCGTGACTGCAGGAATTCATATTCTTTGGGTCTTTCGGTAAAGTCACGTAGGTAGGTTCAAAGAAAATAAAAAAACTACGACATTTCAATCGCAACACAAGCGGAAGACGTGACTTTAACGAAAGACCCAAAAAATAGTATCTGATATTTACATCTAAAATCAAGGAACATCTTAGACTTTCATTAGGGTGCCCTGGTCCACATTAAAGCAACCCAAAAAAGCACCTGAACTGCATAATAGGTGATCAGTATTCATTTAAGATATTAAACATTTAATGAACATAGTTTTCTCATTTAGGGACAGTAATTACTTTCTTCTTTTTTGTTCACAGCGAGGTATGGTGGATCTTAAAGATTAATTAATCAAAACTATTCACTTCTATGGCAGCCTGGATCACGGAGTGCACCCTTTCATTTTTTTTGTCCAAATTTTTTTTCATTTTTTCCCCCAACGATATCCCAATTGCGCACGTCACGGCCACGTCCTGAGATGAACTAACCACTGGAGACTCCCGCAGCGCAGTGCAACCCTACGTGTGAGGCAGCGGCCCACGGAAGCGGAGATCACGGAGCTACCTCCGAGATCCCTACTTCAAGTGACCTCTAGTCGACAGAGCAGGGGGAGGAGGGGAGGCGAGATGGTTGTGGGGGGGCATTTGAACCCACCGGAGCACGCGGTCCGAGGCCGTGGGGCTGAGGCTCTTTGGGGGGTCCCCGTTGGAATGCCTCTCCTGGGTCTTGTTCAACTTCCTCGCTGCCGCGATGGGACACCCGGACAGGCTGCGGGCGGGACACACGAAGGCACACGCACACACAGAGGCAAACACTTATATGTCACCACAGTGCTACGTGCCAGGCTGGGTGCACTTTAAGGCCATGTGAAGTGCTGAAGGCTCACTGCCAGGTTGACTGGCTGGCACGGCTGGAAAATGCATCACCCGTGCTCCCCGCTATGCCAACTTTCTACGTTTTAACAAAAACGTATGAATATAGAATAACACATTTGTGAGCTGCTGAAAAATACACGTAGTACTGCACTTTCTCCACTGCATGGTATTCATCAAAGTTTGAACTTTTATTTTGTTTATCTGTCATCAGAAGACCAAAAACATGGTATTAATAAACCGCAACCTACTGCAGTGTGAACGGTTTCTCGGTGACATCGATGAATTGTAATAAATCATCATAATTACTACATTTTTTTGAAACGTATAACTTTGTTGCTGAGATATGACACATTGCTAAAACTGCCGTTGGTAATTAGGTAAAAGCCAAACAGTTTTTTCCTTACATTTTTTGTCATTAATCTCCCAAACTAATCCCGATCGTGCGATTGGTATGTATGTTGAACTTCTTTTGCACCATACGTAGCCAACCGTGCTAATCGGAGGTGCTATCGGTGTCATGGCTTAGACAAAAATCCACTCGCATTTCGTGCAGAGCAGTGCAACTTTTAGATTTACACACTGCAGAGGGCAGCACTTCCCCCACACAAGAGGCATGTTCATCACACGACAGTGAAACCCATCGCCATTCATTCTCAAAGCAAAGAATTTAGCCAAATTGAGTAAGGGACTAAATTTTACACGACGAGTTTTTCTGTCCAATGATTGATGACCGGGCTGAGACAACACTCGAGATCGCGGTTTGTACCACGGGCCTGGCTTGAACCCAGGATTCAGAAGGTTCCGGCTCAACGCTCTGACCTCTGACCTCTGAGCCACTCTGCCGCCCCTTTATGCTGCCATGTAAATGAGGCACGGCTATGTCAGTGGCATTATCCCGCTCAATAGGCGTGTGAATGAGTGGCTATTCAGGCACTTGAAGTGAAGCTGACCTCAGAGCCGTGTGGTGGTGGTGGTGGTGGCAGTGTGGTAGCGGTGATGTGGCCGTGGTGTGATGGCGTGGTGGTGTGGCGGCAGCGGCGATGGTGTGGTGGCGGTGGTGTGGCAGGGGCGGTGGTGTGGTGGCGGTGTTATGGCAGTTGTATGGCAGTGGCGGTGGCAGCGCCGGTGTGGTGGTGGTGTTGTGACGATATTGGTGGCGGTGGTGGTGTGCTGGTGGTGTTGTGACGGCGGCGGTGACGACGACGCACCTGCGGTGTGAGTTCCGGTTGCTGTTGACGTGGCCCTTGCCGGTGCACCCCGGCGTGGGGCACTTGAGGGTGCTCTCGTGCATGGCCAGGACTGCGGCGCACGGCGACGCACAGACAGACACGCGATCCATCTTACCGAGGGGCCTGGTCACAGCGGCAGCCCAACTCACCGACCGACAGTCGAGTCGGTGTGACGCGACCACTGCGGTGGTGGTGGTGGTGCCAGCCCGCTGGCGGCACAGGCAAGAAGCTACAGCTGGGTGTGTCACACAGTGGCAGCCAGCTGTTAGGGCCCTGTAGGGTCGGGCCCCACGAGTGAAAATATAAAAAAAAACATTCACTATTATTACCCCCCCTACCCTTTCCCTCTGCCCCTCCCCACCATCCCCCCCACTGATTTCCATGCCATATAGATCAATAAGTTTAGCAACCGGCCGCCAGTCGCGTCACATGACTACAAACATATGCTGAACAAGCTGCATTACTTGCTAATATCACAGTCACGTGAAATCTAAGAGACTAATTACAATTGACATGCATTGTAATTGTGTTCAAATAATGAGATCCAAGTTGATATTTGGTGCACACCCGTTTTCTCCGTGAATCCGTAACACCTTGAGCTACTTGGAAGGGCGGCCCCTGCGCTTTCGCTTGGCTTCGTTTTACCCGAAGAGTCACTCCGCCACCCTTACTAGGGCGGAGCGCACGCCGGAATTCCACATCCGTACGGCGGAGGCTTGCCTCTCCACGGGACAACGGCTCGTGCAATTTCCCCCACGGCGAGGCGAATAACGGACCACGGGGACAGCGCTCGTGCTTGGAGCGCGCCCCGTCGCCCCGCCGGCGCGTGCGCGGTGCCGCGGGCGCGACGCTCACTCTCGGGGGGCACGCGGTCCTTGCGGGGGCAGCCCGAAAGGCTGCGGTGGTGCGGGTACAGCCCGGTCACGTGACCCGTGCCGTCACAACCAGGGGTCGGGCACTTGCTCTCCTTCTTCTCCACCCGCGGTTCTGTCATGGTCGGTGGGGGGGGGAGC
>CM025631.2:8770294-8801954 GCA_014621495.2 Entosphenus tridentatus | reverse complement strand
CCCCCCCCCCCCCCCCCGGGGGGGGGTACAGAAATGTTGTGGACCGAAGCTCCGGGGGGGGGGGGGGGGGAGATCGGGCTCTCTGCCCCGCTCACGCAGGACCTGCAAAAGCAGGATCGTAGTTTTTTTTTTTACGTGGCGAAGGGAAGTAAAAAGAAACGGGAGTAAAGGGAATCGTTAACTGTAACAACGAGGAGATCCCATGATGTAATAATTCACTTTCTTAAGAACAGGAACGGAACAACTTTTTTTGTTGTTGTTTTAGAAAATCTGCAAGAATCGCGTGAACGGGCGCTGTCGTGCGCGTCCCCCGTTCGGTTGGCCATTGTCCTGCATGAGCGATGATCGTGGGCATTCGGAGTCAGCGGACGGGGGCACGACATCAAACGCCGCCGCTGGACGGGTCAAACGCAAAGCTCCGGTAGCGGATGAACTTGGGGTCGTAAATTGTGGCCGTATGTATGTTGAACTTCTTTCGCGCCGTACGTAGCCGATCGAGCTCGTCGACATCAACATCGCGAGCCTCATCCCCTCCAGTGGATGCACGTGTCCTTCGTATACTTTTATAAAACAAAACTTAATGTAAAACCTTTAATGACCATCGTGAATATTATTATTAATAATTGCATCAATTGAATTCAGCATGAAACTCAACTTTTTTTTGCAAAGTACATATTTTTTTGTGCGTTATTAATTTGCCCACAAAAGTCTCAAGATGGTTGTAATGGAAACCTTCCGGTATTTGTGCAATTGTGCTCAAGGAAGAAAGTAAGTTGAATGCACTTTTTAAAAACAACAACAAAAGCACGCAAGGAAATAACACCCTAACCTAATGCTGGCAGGTTATAAACCAACTAAAAACTGCGCTACCACATTTAAAAGAATTACCCTAAGTTACACAGAAACCATGGCTGACTCATTCTACATGATATAAAAGCTTGCACACCACCACGTATGCATACATACTTACAAGCAACCTATGGCTAAACAAATATTATTTACACCCTAAGGCATTTATGAAAATAACGGTGGATTGGTGGCGCAGTGGTTAGCACCCTGCGCTACGAACCCGGCGACATGAGCTACGGTAGGCCATGGCTAACGTCGGTGGCGAGTGATATCGGTCTCCGACCCCCCCCCCCCACACCGCTTTCACCAACAGGTGAAGTATGGTCAAACGAACCCCATGGCTGACAAGGCATGAGGGAGGGAGGCCCTTATCTTGCAGTCGAGTGACAAAGGGCTACAAATTATAAATGACTAATGACGATAGCCCGCTTCACATACGTAAACTTCAATCGATCTTCAGTCTAATTCGATGTAAAAATTAGGTTTTTTCTTCAAACATTTAAACCGACGAAACCTCTCTGCGCCACGAAGCTATCACAGAAAGCCTGCCTCGCAGGGCAGCACAGAGTGGCACGCTGTGGTCTCGAACACCTCACGTGAACGTGTCGCATCCTCCGTCTAGGAGGCCTTTACACTATCGCTACGACTTTGGTCACAAGCTGTCATGCCAATGAACACTTTGCCTCCACAGATGAAGACACAAAAAATGGAATGAGTGCAGCACAAGTACTGCCGCATATCCCTGTCCTGAGCCGATTTTTGTCATGATTTCCACAGGCGCCACTGTGTGGAGAGCGGTGGTGGCGCGGTGGGAATTGCTTCGAGCTACGAGGCCGGCAACACGAGTTCGACTCCCGGCCACTGGTCCTGCCACTCTGCCCCCTGCCCCACCATCAGCTCCTCCCACGTCACCAACCGGCGCTGACCAGCGTGGTGAAGTATGGTCAAATAAAATCCACGGGGAGACTTTCAAGCAGCAATGGATTGATAATGGACTTGAATGTGTTGTTGTTGTCAACTACAATCCACTTGTTGGGAGTCTTTTCCAGCAATAAGCAAATTATACATGAGGTCTCTTTTTTTGAAAGCACGACGACACAATGTTGACCACGTCTGTTGCCAGAATAACGAAACTCAACGGGGCTCCAGCGTCTGTAAAGAAGTTGAACGAGAGAGTGCCATGAGGCTGGGATTGGCGGTGCTTGAACGACATGTCGAACGATGTAGACTCGACGATAGTGAAATTGTCCCTTTAGAAAATTATCATCACGTCGTAATTATCGCTGCTGATTTTATTTCAATATTTAAACATGTTGTTTCCGGACGAAATATTGATGAAATAACAAGTGCAATAATTAAAGTTTAAACTAAATAGGTGGTAGCCATCAAATCTATACTGTGCTAAAGCTTATCTGGAGTGCTTGATGGCAAGGCCATTTTTTTACTTAACTATATTCGTAATTCATTTAACAATTTCTTTCTTGTGTAACTGACCGCGCGTGCGTTATAATCAAATTAGATTGTAAAGTTGCCAGAGTTATAAGACTCGTGCCTGGGTTATGTTGAAGGAGCTGCACATGATAAACAATCTCTGTTATGCATACTGAAAACACAAAATGTAAACAAATAATACAACACCGCAAAGTCACGAAGGTATGAGAAACTGGTATCGAGAAAGTCGACCATGCATCGTAATCATTAGCCGACCAAATATGTCACCAGATGACGACCGCTGTCATTAAAATCCTAAGATAAAATTCGGGCAATCACACCGAGCACTTGCGAGAAACCAAAGATCAACAACGTAGGTCGGACCGTTTCGTGAAAGAAAAAAACAAAGTCCGCTTTACTCTCCTGCGGATAAATAAACTCACCGAGGAGGCTTGGTCCCAGCCTCATCCTCTGCAGCTCCACGCACGACATGGCTCACGGACAAGCGAGCGGACACGGCCACTCGGGACGAAGCTCGCACAACAAAACTTTTGCCTCCCCCGCTCCTTGTAACTAAAGTCGGCAAACTTCTCCACTACGCTTTTTCAAGGAGCCACGGCACCAATCACGGCCCCCAGACCGCCCGCCCCCCCCCTCCGCCACATCCCCCACCCCTCCCCGCAGTTGCTCGCTCGCCGCAGCAAATCGCGGTGCCAAAAACTCGCGAAGCCGCCACCGCCACCGCTCCTCTGAAGCGCGACACGGAGTAGGAGGAGGAGGAGGTCGTCTCCCCCACCACCCCCCTCCTCCTGCTGCTGCTGCTGCTCCACAGCCTCCCTCCCTCCCTGCCTGCTCCCCCCCATCCCGCTCCGCTGGCTGCTCCTTCCATCGCCCACCCCCGAGTCATTGTTCACGCGCCCGGCGCGACGACTGCGAACAAAAGTGGGCGCCGCTCGCGCCCTGCCCAGCTGATGTCGCGCGCGCGTGCCCCAGCAGGAGGGGGGGGGCGACGGCGGCGACTTTCACGGAGCGACATCACAGAGCGTTTCTTTATTATCGCCAAAGAAAATCACGCGCATTATGTGCCACGCGCGCACAACAACAACAACATCGGCAGCGGGCGGGGGGGGCGGTGGGCGGTGGGCGATGTTCCACACGAAGTGTCGGCGACGTCACAGACGGCGCTTGTGGTGCCAGGCTAGGTGCGCTTCGAGGCGTGCGTGAGCGCGCGCGATGACGGTCGGGTTGAAACCAAAAAAAAAGAAAACGGAGCGCTGGACCTTGCTGCAAATGTTTCTAATCGCTCGAAGGGCACCGTGCCCCAGTCCGACTCTGCCCGACTGACTCATCCTCTCATCGCCGGTGGCGCTGTGAATCGCCGTGCGTGCGTGGAACAGATACATTGATGGGGTGCACCGAACTTTCTTTTCCCTTACGTAACACATTTCTTAATAAGCAGACGTGCGCTGGCTGCGTATAATGCATTCTAATACGCGGCTTTAATTTGCTGGGGGGGGGCAGGGGAGGAGGAGGTCGGGGATTTCCATAAAGACCCCGCACGCGTTGTCCTTTCAACCCTGCCATAAATCCATGGCAGCTGTCTCTCTCTCTCTCTCCCTCTCCGTCTCATTCTGAGGTTCCTTCGCTCCCCCAGCCCCTCACTCCCAATGCCCCCCCCCCCCCACAACTCTAACCCTGCTTTTGCTCAATTTACCTTTTGTTTATGCAAATGTGGGGGGGCCGCGTTTGTCGCCCGCGACAGATGGTGAGGTGGGCCTCAATGGCAGAGAGGGCGGCTGGCAGGGCCCTGACCCTGTCGCCATGGAGACGGGGGCCACCTAAATGACACGCAGCGCCAGCGGGGCCAGGGCTCTCACCCCCCTTGTGTCTCGGGGGGTGCAGGGGGGGGGGGCACCCAGAGGGGTGGGGGTGGGGACCCTACACCCACTGTCCGCCACCCTCAACATCATTGGGATCGGCACTTGCGGGGTTTTGTTGGAGGACTGCGCTGGGCTGGGAGGGTCTGAGACTATGCTTGTGGTGGTGGTGGAGGAGGGAGTTACACTTTTTGTTTAGAATTGTTTTTGTCTCTCTCCCCTCTAAGTTTACAACGGGACAGGACGGAGAGTTTATAAAACTTTTTTTACGTTCTACCGTGCTTATATAAAAAAAAAACGTGGCCATCGTTGGACTGCAATGGCCGGGGGAGATTTGGCTTATTCTTTAGAATTTGTCCTTTTCTCACGTCTGGCCGCGCGCGTTATTGAGTTAGCAGAGCCTCGGAAAAAGTGATTATGCTCTCTGCAAGCTCAGCTATCGTAGTCTTAATCAATTCCATCCACGAGTGTTCATTTACAGCGACACAAAGTGCCCCGTTGTTTGGTAGGAGGCACACTCGCCACTTGCCCCCCCCCCCAAGTTTTCTGTGAGAATCCAGACACTCTGGGCAGCTTGTGAAAGCTGATCTGGCCTTTGCGAGATACAAAAGTTCGGATTAAATAACAACAATAATAACATATTTTATTGATCCAGAATGGTCTCGGTGAGTTACAAGCCTCTGTCTTGCCAACGAAGATCCCGCATTGAGATTCTTGGGCAGTCCCTTTGTGAAGAGCGGTTTGCATGTGCGCCGTGAACTCCACATGTATATACCACGGGACAATGGCAGGAGTGAACAGATAGTATCACCACCCGCTCTCTCTACAGCCCATCTTATTCCTGCCTCACAGCCCAATAGGTTCTGAAGTTTGACGTGCGTGATCCACCAACCCTACCTCGAAAAACTGCGTGCCCTTCCACACATTTCAATCAATTACCATAACACTACTATTGATAAAAAAAAAATACTGTCACTTTTTGACCAAACTTCACCGTGGTGGACAGTGCAGGTTGGTGAATGATGTGCAGAGGGAAGGACCTGTTCTGGTATTATTCCATTTTCTAGTTGTGCAACATCCCGTAAGGATCCTGTACTCGATCTCTGTGACAATGATAATGTTTTTTGTCTTTTGTTTGTGTTGTTTTTGTTGCTGTGCTCACGCACCACGCTAACCAGCCATGCCTCAGCCGCACTACAAATCTATATGACCGGTGTATGAATGTCGAAATACTGGGAGTTTTTTTTCTTCCAGTTCCTGACAAAGCTCCAAACACACGGATCGAAACGTCAGAAACATCGTGCCGGAAAACACGCAGTTCAACCCGAGCACGCACGCGAGATGAGAATCAGAATATTTCTTTTTACCAGGGAAATATGATAAGCCATGAAACTCTTTTTTCACTGACATCCAGTCGGAGTGGCTCAGAACATTGCAAAAACCAACAATGCAAAACATGATACAAAAACACGATAGGAGGGTAAAGTATAGGAAAGTTAAACCAATCGCTTAAAAAATATATAGACATAAAACGAAACAATTTTCATCTTAACAAACACAAACTAAACTACCTCTATTTTATCAGTTACGGCCCACTGAGCTATATAGCTCTTTGTTCGAATATATGCATGTACGTTAAACTTCTACACAAACACTTCGTGGCAAAACCCTCATTAAATTGTACTGCACATCTACGCTCCCGTGTGATCAAATCACCTTGTGAGACCCACGTGGCGTCCATCTGCGACAGCGTGCGCGGGAGGAACAGAATTGGCTAAACGTTTCAAGCAGGATCCTAAGTCGTTCGAGCCTTCGTCTCGGCAACGGAGCAGTCTGCATGAATAAATAACTAATATTTGCACTCATGTCAATTCCGCAGGCTCCGCCGATGGGACGCTTGGCCAATTCCAATTCTTTAAACCGCCGGGACTGACGGTCTCTCGGCGGGCACTCAGCCGTCGGTAAATAACGTTTTAAGGGCTCTCAAATGAATACAATGACCATAAAACCTACTACGCGCGCGCGAACACCTGCAGTCACAATAAACGAAGAGAGATTGCGGGCGAGCACGAGGCGCGGAGCGGGGAGGAAGCCTCGTTGGCGGATGCGAGGTGGCAGTGCCGGCGGCTCCGGCGGGACGCGGCACGTGCATCACCGCGTCGGCGTCATTCCTGGCAGCACGGTGCGCAAAGCGGGGCCTCGCAGAGGGAAGCGAGCCGCGTTCGATTCCCGTTTGCATAAAACTTAATTTGGAGCTTTCGTGACTGCAGGAATTACTCTTTGGTTCTTTCGGTAAAGTCACGTGTAAAGAGAAAATAATAAATTCAATAATAGCATACGACGTTTCGATTGCGACACAAGCAATCATCCCGTTTGCGTGTGGCTTTGGTATGTCCTCCCCCCCCTGTTCTGCAGAGTGTGAATGAGTGAGTGGGTGAGTGTGTGAGTGAGTGAGCAAGGGTAAAGCAGTGAGAGTGTGTAGAGTTTGGGGGGGCGGTAGTGTAGCGGTTAGCGCACTGCGCTACGAACCCGAGTTCGATTCCCGCTCACGGCCAACACCAGTGACGATTATCTGAACCGGTCCTGGGCCTCCCCTAGGTTGACTCAGGGACGGGAAGGAGCGGAGGGGCGAGGAGAGGGAAGAGGAAGGGAATGGGCGTTGGGGAAGAGGTGAGGCTTCGAGAGAGGGACGGAGGGGGGGGTTAAGGAGGGGGACTGGTTGCTCAATGTACAGAGGAAGCCACTGCTTCTGCTCGACTCAGTGAGGCTTTGCTGGGTAAATTCGCAAAGTAATAATAACACTCGATTTTAAAATAGTAATTCTTTATCGTAAACCTCGCACGTGAGCACAGACGCACGCTGTCCTCTCGCTCACAAGCCCTCCGATTAGCATGGCCGGCTACGTGCGGCGCGAAAGAAGTTCAACATACAAACACAACCTCTCTCCCCTTGGACCGCGATCACGACTACAACAACAACCGCCATTCGCTACTAAGTGGCGGTGACGTCACCACGACGCTTGTGCCAGGCCATGTGCACCTTGAGACAACGTGAAGTGTCGAAAGACCGCTGGCAGGAGGTCACGGGGCAGACTCAGGTGCCACGGGTCTGACTGAAATGACTGAGATGACTGGCTGATGCACCACCTGTGCCCTCTACTGTGCTAACTTGCTGTGCTTTAGCCACCCGGCGCTCCGCTCTTGTTGTGAGCGTCGCTCCTCCGCCCTCCGTTGTTGTTGGAGGGCGACTGCCTCCAACTGTCCAGTAGCGTCCTTCACGAGCCTCCTCCACTGAGACTCCGCTGGTACCAGTCATCGGCAAGTCCACTCAGCTCCACGTCCTCCTGTACCACATCACTTAATCTCTTCTCTAGCCCGTGCTACGCCCGTTTAGCCCCCTCGCACCGGCCGAACAAAAGCTGTTTAGGCTGGGCATGCGGGCTACATGACCCAGCCAACGCAGCCTTGCCTGCCGAAGGAGCTCACCGATGGGACTTTGCCAAGATCACGACTACGCACACACACACACACGCGCTGCTGGAGACCACAGAGAGCTCTCGCACGCTCACCGCCTGAAGCCCTCCTCAAAACAAACTTCCACGATTTCTCAGAGGTGGCTCTAGCCGTGTCCTGTATTAACTGCACACTATAAAAAACTATAAACTATCATTTTACCAGGTAAGGCCCACTGAGCTATGTAGTTATTTGTCAGAAGCGACCTGGCCACAAATGATAGCTCAACAAAGTGGCTTTTCACGTGGAAATGTATTGCAGCCAAATACTCTAAACGCGTGACGTTGATTCAAAATGTGGAGGGGAAAACTAGAAGAGCTTGTGAAAAGTCCACGCGACCACAGGGAACGAGACACGCAAACTCCAAATATACAGCAGCAGGCGTCAGGGTCGGGATCGAACCCACGACCTGTATACCAGATGCGGTAATTAACATCCTGGCACCATATACAGTAAATATAAAACCACACTGAGCAACAGATGAGGACCCCAAGCAGTGCAAGGGCCCCCCAGAGTAATGAACAATTGAGAAAGCACCAAATATGAAATGGAATTGATATCCTATTAACATGAAAAGCCAATGATCATCAGCAGCTAATTAATCTCTTATATCACTATCTTGTCTGTAGCTCTCTTCACTCATCTTATTAAATCTCTGTTACTCGTCTGTCAACATCTCTTCTCATATCACTCCATCTCTGTCTCATCTGTAATCTCTCTTCTCACCGCATCTCTCTCTCTCTGTTGCTGATATCCCTTCTGCCACCTCGCCCGCAGTTTAAGAATGGAATTAAGGGCCCCCAGTGGGCCAGCATCGCCACTGCGGTGTTCTAAGTGGCATGCGCGAGCAGCCCACACCGGCAAATGTTTGTAGCGCGAGCTGATTGGCGCAATCCCCGACGTTTACGCTCCACGTGCTGGGAGCTTTTGCAGGAACTGCTGGCCGCGTAGTGGGGAACCAATGGGCAGTTCGGTTATCACTCACCACTGATCGTAGCCATGGCCAGGAATGAACACGGTGCTTATTACTGTGCGACCGCTCAGTAATAAGCGTCATCAGCCGCCGGATGAAGTCCTCTCTATCCATATCGCAGCCACTATACACAGAACATAGATGTGCAGCTAGTGCACATACGAGTGACGATGGAGACACTCGGGATTGCTGCCATAGCGTAGCGGTGAGCACACTGGACTTGCAATGCGCGGCGGCAGATGAAACAGCGGTGCGCCCGCCCAGCAGTCCACATGGGTGCCCCGCTGTTGGTCAATCGGCAGGTCGCGCGCGTCGGGGCAAAGTGTGGGTATGCCCACCTTTCCCAAGACGTTCGGCCGGCATGGAGGAGTAGGCCGGCTACACACCCTCGACAGAGAGCGGGGGGGAGAGCCCTCGTGGAGGCCCTGCCCACCCTCAGTGGCACGAGCGATCGCAGCCACTTACGCCTCCATCGCGATCGCCCGCACGCAGCCACCTGTACCGTGGTCGGCGCGCGCCACGCGACCAGCGGACGCGTTGGTATCCGTGTCCTGCCGTGGGCGGCGCTGGGTTACAGGGCAGACGCTGCCCCCTCCCCCCGCCATCGGCGTCGCCAGCGTCGCGGATCGCGCACACCGCATCGCACCGGATCGCCAGCGCTGGGTCACGCGTGGAAACGGAGTTGGGGTTTGGGGGGGGTGGTGATGGTGGTGGGGGCAGGGGCCTCCCCTCCGGAGATGGAGCCTGTCGAGTGCTGCCCACCCCAGCCACCCCAGCTGGGCCTGGGGGATGCACAAAAGGGCAGCTCCGGGTCCCCGTGGTGTGTAATTTGTCTTTTTTAATCTGCTTTTGTGCGCCGTGTAGAAATGGCGTAATCTGTGGGCGCAGCCTTCACCTGCTGGCGAGGGTGGGGGGGGGGCTCCTGATTGATGGCAGGACAATGCCGCTCGACTCGGGGAATAAGCTCCCGCCCGTGCAAGAAGACATTAGTGGCAGCTCAATGAACGGTGATTGCGGAGGGGCGAGGGGCTGGCCCCGCCGGACGGGAGAGAGGGAGGAGAGGCGGCGGAGAGTGGCGAGGAGGCAGCAGCAGCAGCAGCGTCCGCCGCCACAACAAGCAGAGAAGAATTCCAACTCGCGCCGCCGTCGCGTTTCCAAAACACCTCGCGGCCCCCCCCCCAATCACCGCCTCCCCCGCCCACCCCCCTCGTCCCCCCCCCCAGACCTCCGCCCTCCCCAGCAAGAAATAAACGTCGCAAAGGGCTCTCCGATGCGGCGTTTGCGTCGTGCCGCGCGTTGTCCAACGTTTCGCGCCACGCCCCCGGAGCTGTCCGCTGCGTTTGCAGGCTGTGTCGCGCGTCGTTCGTTCTCGGGGTAAAGTTCCGGAAGCCCGACGGAGAGGCGTGCAGCGCGAACCGCGAGAAACAGTCGTGGGAAAAGAGCAAAAACACTTCGTGATTGAAACGCAGAGGATCTCTTCTTGCATCTGCTGCATTTCGCGTTTCTTCTCGCTTGGATTAAAATGCTGGTTCTGGGCCCTCACGAGCAGCAGCAGCGGCGGCATCGTATCGCGTCGCCGTATTCAGCGAAGAGATTTGTTTTGAAATAAAAGACGTCGCTACGCGTTCCGCGGACCTTCACTGCCTCGTTGAATCGCGCGAAGACCGACAGCGAAATCGACGCGAGCGACCCTTCAACTCGCTGCGCGGCGCTTCCCCTCCCCTCGGCGCCAGCGACGAACGGCGGTGGCCGTGAGCCAGGACATAATTGTGAAAATGAAGCATTCAACATCGGACAAAAAAGGGACTGGCATGTCAATGCGCGCGACGCTGAACGTTGTGTGTAGGGGTTTCTTTATTTTTTCTCGCTTCCTAATTGTCCACTTTCGGAGATAATGATCCCTCTCACGGGCGGTAATCAGCCAGGCAGATGTCAGCCAGCGCAAGTGCACGCAGATGCACGCACGCAAACACGTACACACACGGAAAACTTGGGCGCTCACAAAGGAGCCCTCCCGGAAGGGCGCGTGGGGATTTGTGGATGACGAGAGATATCTCACCGGCCTGCGCTACTCTCTCTCTCTCCCTCACGCATCTCTCCCTCTTGCATCTCTCTCTCTCTCTCCTGCTTCCCCGAGGCCATGCCGGCCTGATCCATCACCCTCGCGGTCACCCACGCGCCACACAGCCCCTCAGGGGCCAGGCATATGTCTGGGTGAAAGCCGAGAGTGGGATTATCATGTATTAAACAGCAGCCGGCTGTGTCCAGATAAGCTCCAACATTTTCTAATTGTAACTCCAGTTTTTTGGCCATTTGGGCCCCAAACAAAGAGATCCCTTGTCGCTGGTTTCGAATCGGGCTCTTATCTCGATAAAAAAAAAACTCTCTGCCGACCGATGACAACACAGGACACCGTTCTGTAAAACAAGATTTGTTTTTAAGGGCCCCAAATAGAATATTAAAAGCTAATAGGAGCGATCAGCTGTTGCCTGAAACTTAGGACGAGTTTATGAACTTAAACACCGCGGTCTGTTTTGTTCACCGACTGTGGCGCAAAATTGAGATGTAGGAGGCACAGAGAAATCCTGGCTCAGCTGCAAGAATCACTGGGATCTGACGCTCCTCCATCGCGAGTTTTAAGGGTTTATTTATTTTGTCACTTTCCTGTCAAGTTTATCCCGATAGCGCTCTCGGCGTTGTGCCGTGAAACGAACGACACAATTGCATCTCTTGCAGAAAACAGCCCACGGAAGTGGCTATCACAGGGCTACCTCTTGATATCCTTTCAAGTAACCACTGATTTAGGCATTAAGGGGACAGCACATTCCAGTTCAAGGACAAACTTTAACAGTATTTTTTTTATGAATTGAGAAATAAAACAGAGCACTTACTCTTTTCTCCTAAACAAAAAAAAACTGACGTTTTCGTTGTTGTTGAAAATATATGATTTACAAAAAATCTACGCGAACCCAAAAGATTGACGCAATTCATCTGAGACAGACGGCGCTGCGCGTACGTTCAACGGCCAGCAGCACCAACTACCCCTCGCCGCTCGCCGCTGAACAACGCTCGTCTACAAACAGCGCCGCGTTGCACCGAGGTGGCGTCTGCGGGCGCACGGTAATCCACGGCAATGCTGATCAAGTTGGACACAACTCCGATACGGTAACGACACACGGTGGCGGTGGGAACAAAGCGGGTGACGCGGCCGGTCAGACGACGCGGCACCATCTCCACGGCATCCGCTCGGTCCACGACAGCGCGACGCGTGCACGTGAGCGCGTGTGTATGTGTGCATGTTGAAGCTCTTTCAGATCATATGTAGCCAACCGTGCTAATCGGACGTTTTGCTACATATGGGGGAAGAACAAACTTAACACAAAAAGCAATTCCAAAAAAATTAGTTTGTCAATCTAGATGATTATTTAAAAGTGGTTAGCTCCAGTGGCTTCCTAATATCGGAAGGAAGAGCGTTCCAGACGGCTGCAGGAGCTCATCTGCAAGTGCGCAATGCGGTGACCACCGTCTTCGTTGGATGGTTCGTCAAAAGCCGCTGCGAGGATGACCAGAGTTCGCGAGATGATGGTTTATGCTCTTTGACGAGATCAACAAAGGATTGTGGTTCATTTGTGATCAGCACTTTGCGTGCAATGAGTGCGATCTTATAATGCATTTGTTTGGCAACCGTAAGCCAATGCAGCTCGGCGAGCACTGGACGGACACGGTCGGATCTTGCAGTCCCCATCACCGCACACACGCCAACCGCAAACACACATCCCGGCAACTTCACGTGCGGGCTCTGCGCCACGCATCACCCCGAGACTGAACGCATCGCATGAGGACGATGAGCGCGCCGGAATCGCAATCGGGCAACGGGTCTTCTTCCCCTTTCAGGGCCGTGCTATTGACGAACGCGTTTGAGCTGTGGCTACTACGGGCTACGGGGAATTCGCCCAACGAGACGCAGTCCTCAGGGTAGCTTCTGTTAAGCAGCCTTCGACATTTGTCCAAAAATAATTTCCCCGACGACTCTGCTCATCTCCCGCAGGCAACTCCCTCCCTTCTGTCTGTCCACATGTCCGCTGGGGGGGGGGGGAGTAAAGGGTTAAAGCCTTTGTCACCAAAACTTTAGTTTTGGCCCACAGGGAGACACCTTATACTCTCGCTCACACATCTATAAGAGAGAATTTCTGATTACTTCCCCAAAAAAATCTGGAAGCCGAGAACTTTTTTGCACAATAATATATGTACAGGCGGTCTCCAGTTTACGACAGTCCGACTGATAACGATCCGCATCTATGATGTATAATACAGCGCCGCCATGGACCGATTTACGATTCAGAAACTTGATTTACGACGCATCGGTCTGCTTTCCGATGTGATTTGGCATGGAGCTTTTGTTATTTCCAAGTGTTTTTTTGTGGAATTTTACCAATGAAACCCCGTTAAATGTGGCTGGCAAATGGAACAGCACATCGGCAACTGAGGTTTCTACTTTCTCTACTGTCTCTGTGGGAAAACAGGAGTCAGATTTCCGACGGTCCGATTTCCAACAACGGGGTTTCAAGGAACGCACTGTAATGTCGTATAAGCAGGGAGCGCCTGTGCAACACTTCGCTTGAAGCGTCAACGGAGCGATGAAACCAGCCCGTGTCAACGACACAGGTGGGTTGCTCCATCGCGAGACGCGTGAGAGATGGTGACAGCTTTCCAAGGCCTTTATCCAGCGCTCAGTAGATCGTGGTTGTTGATGACGGTGAGATGTAGAATAAGAATAATTATCAGTTCTTTGCAAATCCACTTCTTAATGAAGGCCTCTTCATTTCTTCACCACCGACTGGTCAGTGCGGGCTAACGAAGGGGGGAGCCGTGGACCAGGTTCCGGTACAAATCGCTCGCCACATATGTCAGCCAACGGCCAGGCATTTAACTCGCTTTGCTTTATATACAGAGCATGTGCGTGGAGCGGAGGCTACCTACAAGTTGCAGGGACACCGATTTCGCTCCTTTGCACATCGCAGCTGCAGCTGGGTCGCGTTTTGATGTCCGTGGTGCAAAGTTTCCGCGGAGCATTCAAAGTTCACCGTCTGGCTCGCGACGGGTTTTGCGTTTTCCTTTAAAGCAGGTGGCAAGCTTAAGTGTTTTTTGTTTGCTTAAATAATCAAATCAAATTTCCCTGCGTTAAAATAAATGAACATTACAAGGGAGGGGAAAACTACGCGTGACGAACTCTGATGGGGTTCCCGCCGCATTCAGTGTGGTATTCACAACATACCATTCACTACGTAACATTCACTGTCCTCAATGGTCCCACCGGCTACAGCTCCACCGGCACCCAACACCTGGCCTCCTACAGCGCTCCCAAAAAAAAGTCCGTCAATTGTAGAAAACACACACACCACAGGCGTGCGGCGCCGATGCCATTCCTCATTTCTTTGTTGTCATTCCGTATTTCTTTATTATCTACCACAAAGATAAGGGACACCTGTCGGCGTGTTTTAAAGCAGGTGCGAAAGTTAAACAGTTGCTAATCATATCGGCCACACCACCCCCCCCCCCAGCCCCGACCGGTGCTTTGTGCGCGAAATGTAATTGTGCCGTGTCGGCTGGGTCGGCCGGCTGACCGGGTTGTCCGATGGCCGTGAGGAGGGAGAGAGGGGGGCGAGCGAGAGGGGCGAGCGAGAGGGGCGAGCCAGAGAGTTCCAGCTGCCCTTGCCCGCCAACGCACCGCGAGCTGGGCCGGTGAGGCGAGAGAGCGCGCGCCTGCCCGGGATTCACCTGCTCATTGTTTGTCTCGCGACCATTCACGGCCCCGGCCTGCCACGACGGCGCTGCCCTGACGGATCAGGTAACTCTGCCATCTGCCGCCCGAACCACAACAACAACAACAAAGGAATCCCGCCCCCACCCCCGCCCCCAGCCCCCCGCCAGCACCTGGCGTGCGTCGGAGCACCGCGCTGTGACGCCCCCGGTTCCTCGCTTGACAACTAAAAACTATTTTTTACTTTACCAGGTGCTGCCCAACGAGCTTTCTCGCTCTTTTTCAGACGTGGCTCATCATCACGTGGAAATCTATGACGGCCAAACACTCTAAAACGCGTGACGTTGAGTCTATATGTGGAGGGAAAAACCAGAGGACCTGGAGAAAAATCCACGCGACCACGGGGAGTGAGACACCGCAAACTACAAATATACAGCAGCAGGCGTCAGGGTGGAGATCAAACCCAGGACCTCCTGCATACCAGGCGAGGGAGTTAACATCTCGCCACTGTGGCGAATCTCGCTTGCTCGCACATCACAACTCAAAGTGATTTCTTACCCAGATGAGCGTTGAGGCGCTGCTCGTCACCTCCTTACGGCCCCGAGCCGTAAGGAGTGACAGAATTCCACGTTCCTATGGCGAGGGAGATTCTACCCAACAGGACAACTGCTGTGTTGGCTTCCCCCACAAATAGTCCATGCGCCAGGGTAGAATGTGCCAGCACTAGACGTAGCATCTGTCATCATTTTCTGTATATGGTTAACACAAGTAAGTGGATGACGTGATTACGTGCTTATTAAACACGGTTAATGCAAACTTGAACCGAAATGTCGTGGGTACAAACTCAAGTGTTTCCATCCCGGGTCAAGTATTTGGTCCGGGCCAATGGACCCACAAGTGGTACTCAGTTTATACACCGCGGAGAGATGATGGAACCGAGCCAATCCCCCCCCCTCCCCTTTCAGGATCTGAACTTGCAACCTTCGGCCGCTCGGCCACCTGGCCCGCCGCGGTGGAGAACCGTCAACAAACACAAACCGCACCAGGTACTCATTTGAGGCTGATTCGACCTAGGGGAGGCCCAGGACCGGTTCAGATAATCGTCACCGGTGTTGACCGTGAGCGGGAATCGAACCCGGGTGGCCGGCTTCGAAGTGTAGCGTGCAAACCGCTACCACTACCGCTCTCTCCACCACCACCACCACCACCCTCTCTCTTCCTGCACCCCTCCCTCGCCGCCCACTCAGCGTTGACTCCATATGTCACTGTGTGGAAGAGCAGGTTACACAAGAGCAGATAAGCCAAGGTTTCCAAAGGAAAGCTACTCTTATCAGATTAACGCATTTGTATAGCCAAAGAGTTAGTGTCCCTCCGTGAAGGGTATTTTACCAATATTTTGCTTTGCTCTCTGCAGGACGAGACTGCACACAGCTTTGAGAAGGATTTAACGACAATAGTGAAGAGCGTACAGCCTCTTCACTATTTGTCTTTCCAACACAAAAGGCCGCTGCAAACCGTTCAGTTTACAACACACACACGCACGCACACGCAAATATAACATTTTCAGCTTGTTCCAGGGTCCAATAAAACTTGTCAAGTAAACTTTACAAGTATCAAGGCTACTCGTGTTTCAGCAATTGTTAGGAATACGTTTTTGTAAAAATTCTGTTCAACTTTGAATGCTCAAAACAACTTCTGACTTACACTTTTATAAACTCTGAGCATAAAAAAATACATACGTTTTACACTCTCAGCATTAAACAAAACACAATCACAGATCGGTGAGGCGTGGTGGGACGCCGGAACTGTGCTCTCATTGTAGGAATTGTTCCATTTTCTTTTTCTTCTTGTCCAATGTTTGTGGCTTCGGTGACCAGGTGGCAGCGCGCCTGAAACTTTGCCCTGGTAAATATTTAATTAGCTTTCGAAAGGCAGAGGGTGCTCCGTAAAGAGCAGGCTTGGCTTTGGTTTGGGATTTGGGGAACGGATGGAGGGGTGGTGGTGGTGGTGGGGGAAGGGTTCGGTGGTGGTCTTTGTCCCACGAGGCCCCTTTTTATTTTATCGCCGGGAGCCAGGCTTGTTCCAATCTGGCCCCCTCCCTGCCCCCCGCGCAGCGACAAAACGAGCGAAGCTCGCGTTACAGGCCACACCTCCCCGCGAGATCCTCCTAATGACTTTATTCACTGACAAAAAAAAAATGTTCAAGCGTTGGATCTTAATTGCCGGCGAGACGCGCATCTGCCAGAGTTCCAGACGGACGCCGCCTCGCGACAACGACGCCGCCGCCGCCGCCGCTGCTGCTGCTTCTGCTACTTCTGCTGCTGCTTCAGCTCCAGCGCCGGGGGCCGTGTGAAACCGAACACGGCGGAACTCTCAGCCTCCTGGCGGACGCGAGTTGCCGCCGGGGGACCGTTGCCGGTTCAGAAGGCTCACTCGCCGCCCGCTGTTACGGGAGCCGACCCGCAAGCTGCCCGCACGGACGTACCTCACGTCCGACGTTTCGCTCCGCGTGCCTGGGAGCTTCTTCGCAACTCAACGCGTTCACTCGCGACGCCGTTACCGGGGTCATCGTGCAATGTGGCCATCGCCATCACATCGTTTCTTCCTTTACGCACGCACACGTCGCATATACCAAGACAAAGATCCCCCCGTGTAGCCTCAACAGACTTACGGGGCAAGTGCTGTTAGCGAGCACCTATGAAGGCCGGCACGGCACACGAGGGGGTGGGTGCCCAGCATCATGCCCGGCCGCCTTTTTGTCCTAAATTATTATGTTTACACACCACACCAGGTACTCATTTAAGGCTGAGTTGACCTAGGGGAGGCCCTGGACAGATTCAGATATTCGTCACTGATGTTGGCCGTGAGTGGGAATCAAACTCGGGTGGCCCGGTTTGTAGCATAGTTGGCGAACCACTACACTACCACTCCCTCACACACACAGACACACATATCACACACAACACGTAACACATGCGAACATACACACATCACATACTAACTTCACATATATACACACATCACACCCGCACAAATTACATACACGTATCATACACACAACAAACGCATATGACACACACCATATACACACACACAGGAGGCGGAGGGTTAAACAGAAGCAGGGACACGTCCGTCACAATAACAGCAGCGTCGGGGGCGAGGGGGGGGGAGATTGGAGGTCGGCCAGCGCCATACAAACGGCGATCATCACGCGACGGAACAGACACCGCACAGAGACCCATAGACTTACACAGAGACCCAAAGACTCACACAAAGACCCAAAAATGTACAGGTATCTAGACTCGCAGAGACCCTTAGAATCACACAGAGACCCAAAGACTCACACAGAGATCCAAAGACTCACACAAAGACCCATAGACTCGCAAAAAGACCCATAGACTACAACAGAGACCCATAGACTCACACAGAGACCCATAGACTTACAAAGAAACCCAGAGACTCCAACAAAGACCGAGACTCTCACTAAGACCCAGACTCACACAGATTACCCACGGATACCCACATGCTCATATAGGTGGATTGTACTTCTCAATTCACAAGCAAATGACTCATCCTGGTGTCTCAACTTCTCACCTGGCTAAACAACTTGAATGAACTAAGGTGACTCGATAATTCTCCACTCATTGAGGTGTAACGAGACTAAGAGCCGCCCGCACGTCAAGACACAAAGCAGAAGCCAGGAAGTCCCCGCAATAAGCAAATAAAGGGTAAACAACAACATACTCTTTGGTTGTTTCGGTAAAGTCACGTAGGTAAAAAATTCAATTCAATTCAATCACGACGTTTCGGAGGCAACACAAGCTTCCGTCTTCAGGTGGAAGCGTCACAGCAAAATTACTGCATCAATCCTTGCAGTAACAAAAACGTCAAATCTAGAGGTAAACAACAACGACAACAAGTGTGTGGCGGGTACAAACAAGCAACTGTGACCGCCTACTCGACCGTATCAAATAAATGCACCCGAAGTTTGGATTTGAGCAACCGGCCTGCGTAGCTGAGCGCTAGAGCGAGCGGCTCGCAATCGGACGGTCGCGAGTTCGCGATCGGTTACCCTGGACGGCGAAGTCACCAACTCCAGCGCCGTCGTCGCCGTCGTCGCCGAGACTCCGGCGGGGTCCCTGGGCCGCGGCCCCAGACCCACGGGGGGCACGGAGCCCCCCACCGGCTCCCCGCTCCCCCTCCATGAGCGCACAGTGCACGCCGCACGCCACCATCTGCACCGCGTGACAGGCGGGACACACGGGACAGGGCACGCGGTCAGTCAGCTACGGGTTATGCCACGTGTTGTTTGGTATGATGTCCGACGGTTCACTTCACGTGATGGAAGCTTCTTCATGACATTCATTACTGACAGGATTTCCTAATGGATAATTGTGTCCATCTATACCTATAGATTGTACGTATAGTTCAGAAACATACGACATGGCCTAACAAAAATGAGGGGAAAAAAACTGAAAAGTGCGCAAAGAATCGTCGAGGGGTGTACTACGCTTGCAATAAAATTGAGCCAGGAAAGGAAACCCGTAGCTTGGAGAACACACGCAAGTCAGAGACATAACAATGACAGTTTGTAAAAGTAAGTGGGCTTGGTCAGGACACGTCGCGGTTAGAGGAGACGATGACCGGCGGTCGAGACTAACGTTGGAGCGGCAGTCAAAGGAGCGATCGCGCCCAAGAAGACGCCCACACACGGAGGTGGAGCGACGACATCAGCTCGTGTACAGGTGCTCGGTGGATTATCGCATCACGGGACTATGCAAGATTGCGATGGCTTGGGGGAGAGGCGGCGCAGCGGTTAGCATAAGGCATTATGAACCTTGTGATCTCAAGCCGATTCCAGGCCATAGCTTACATAAATCAGCGGTGGGCTCTATCTGATCCATTTCAGGGCACCCCCCCCGCCCCACTTCTTCGCCAGGGTTCCCCCACACTGACGAGCGCAGAAAAATATCAGCCAATCAACAACCCCCGTCACCGACGTGCCATATAGAAGCCTTCATCGTCCAGGAGTGGACAGATCATAGCCGATGTTGATGGACGCTGATGATTTACTAGATTTATTTTCCCACTTGAAATTCCATAATAAATGCCCGTCTCAAACCGCCAACGCCAGCAGGGCGTAGATTACGCCCCACGCAAAAGCTGCTTGCCACGGCAGGAATACAAAAAAAAGATGGCATTCTTGGCCCCCGCGGAGATGGAGTGACGGATTAGTGCGTCACAAGATTCCGCGAGGTTATTTGGACGTCCTCGGGGGGGCCTTCATCCAGCGGTGGATAGATCACGGCCAACGACAATAACGAAAGATAACAAAGGGTGAGGTCGTTGGGTTTTTTTGTCCGAAATGAAACCAGCTCGAATCGCAAACGGCATCTTGGGGTCGGTTACACCGGCACAGACGAAGCAGCATTGGCAGTAATTAAAGCGGTGGGCGTATGGCTGTTATCTCTGTGCCACCACACACGCGAAACAAAGACAATTGGAACGTTCCTTGAGTGACAAAAACAAAGTCACGTTTCATTAAATGATTGCAGTTGAATGGAGCTCCCGTCTCCTTGGGACTGAACCCTGAAACGAGGTATTTTACATCTCAAAAGCAATATTTTTGGTTAATTATAATTGTAAAATATAATTTAAGGGTAAACACAACGTTCTCTCTCCGGTGCAGAGCATGGCAACTACACGTTTGAAGCGGTCGATGGATTGAAAAATCAAGGGGGCATAAAATTAGCAAAATAAATCAGCAGACAACAATGCTTCCTTTCGCATTATCTGTCCCTCCACATACAAAATACAAAACAAATGTACACCACATCAGCCACACGGCTATCCGTGGGAGTGCATTATTTTTGAGAAGCACCGGCTCAGTAAAAGAACACTTCGTGGACAAGTTTCGACATTCAACGTCTCATCAGCAGTCACGCTTGCTTGCTTGAGCCATGCCGGTGAACTGGCAAAGGTCCACCTCTCTGCTAGATATGCGACCCAGTTCAATGATGCCCTCCCAGAATGCCGTGTGGCCGATTATATTTAAGTGGAGGGACAAATATGTGAAGGTGAATTAATATTTCGTGTTATGAATATTTCGTGTTTTTCAGATGTTGCGTCATTAGTATGTTGTGTTATCAAAGTGACATTTTGCATCTGCGAACACCTAATGTCGGCAACTATGCATAGCGCTGCTCATGAGATATGAATAAACTGTGCATAATAAAGGGCAATGTGGCACAACATTGGGAATCATTTGCTCAACAATCTGACTTTTTTGCATAAACTAAACATAAATATACGTCTGTATTCAGGGTGAAACAAGGAATTAATTAATAATTTCTGTAATTAAAGGTGCATCCCTGCAATTTTGAGCTCCGTCTTGGGTCTCCGGAGAGATTTAAATGTAACATTTTTGTATAAACATCATCATCAGTAATCCGCATCTGCGGCTGCAGTGGATTGTGTTCCAGGAGCTTCACGAAGGATCGAAGCCAGGGATCTTCAGCGTCGTCCGGTCTTTCACGAGGTGCTTTTGTGACTTCTCGTGAACTCTATTCGGCTTTCCAAGGCTTATCCGCGTCAGAGTTGCGTTGTTGGCGCGTTGTTCACTTTCAGCGGCACACGGAACACGATGAGAACAAAATGTCTCGGGTAGTTTTACAAATAAGGCGACTCTGCAGCCAACATTTCAATATCAACATCTATTGTTTTAGATAATAGGGATTCTTTTTGTAAGAAGTCGGTGGTTTTTGACAATCAAAATTGTGTGCACCATCTCCATCCCAGCGTGGATAAAAAAGATATAAGTTTTAATGAGTACATCCGACACTGCGGTATTTTTCAGAGTTGTTTGCCCGTATCAAGAAAGGTGGACAAATTAGTTATGCAATTCCTAACTCGTTGGCATACTATACCCAAGTCAAAAAGCCACTTTGTGATGATACCAAGATTCACCGACGTCTCTGACGCGTGTGCGAAATACGTGCGTCTGAAATCGTAAATCTCTCTCCATCGATGCGTTTTATAATCACGTCAACTTTGACCACTGTGTACCGTACTCGTACCGCGTACGATGTCATCAGCCAAAATGTTGTGTTGACATACAGGAGGGAACCGGAACACCCAGAGAAAAACAACTCGCGTGGCATTCTATCTCAGATGGGACAGATGGAACAGATGGGACAGATGACATTAGCCCACATTTTTGCTGCACCTCCTTCTCCTGACCGAGCCAGGTTCACGGCTCCTCCTCGACACCGAAGGGAAGGGATTTAGGCAACATTTGTGCGGTGATCCACCAACCCTCGCTCGCTGCCTCCACAGGGCCGGCTTCCTGGCGGCAGCCACACGCAGCGATGACCCCAATTACAGCAACGACCTCGTGAACAGAAGCGGAGGCGAGCGACGCAGTCGCAGACAACGTCGCCGATTGCAAGCTTCCTTTGGCTGCGACGACGGCAACGGCTATCGCACAACAAGCGCTCATTTTAGCTGCCCTCCTCACCAACATTGAGATTTTTGTCCTCGGCACGCACGGACGCACGCACACGCACGCACGCACGCACACACACACAGCCGACACTGGCCCGTCAACCGGGTGGATAATCGCGAGCAGCACAGCTCGCAGTTTGCTCGATAATGCCAAGTAGAAGCGCAACAGTTCGGGCGGTGCCTTTCGGCCCCCCGTTCTTTGGTTGTTCACACCGCCGCACGGCTTTATGACACGAGAGCCTGCAACAATAAGATAAGGCAGCCATGGCAAGCAGGCGAGGGCCGCCAGGGGTGTGGGGGCGTCTGTGGAGGGGGGGGGAGATCACTCCCAGAAGAAGTGAGTTTCGCCTTTGTTCGTCTGCAGCGTTCTAACCCCGCAGCCGCCCCCCCGCGACTCGCCCCAAACGCTCCGATAAACAATGCACGGCTTGGGAGCGAGAGGCGGGCGGGGGGAGCGGGCGGGGGGGGGGCACGCAGCCTTTGACGAAGCAAAGCAGGGGAGCGTTCTCACGTCGTTACCATCTGCGGGACGATAGCGCCCGCAAACACCAACACGCGCTCGACCCCTCTCGACGCCCCGCCGGTGGATTCGCCTCCCGATTCGCTGGGGGCTGGGGGGGGGGGCGGTCCGACCAACGGGGGGGCCGGGGAGGGGCACGCCGTTGGCGGACGACACCGGTGGTGCCAGCGGGCGGAGTGTGCGTCCCGGCGCCGGACAACGGAGGCACCGGCTCGCGGGACAAGCGGGCGAGGGCGTCGTCGACAAGTCAAACCGAGGAGAGTTCGTCACGTCTTTCTCGAATTTGAGCGAGGACGCAAACGAGTGCTCGGGGGGGGGGGAAGAGACGACGGGGAGGGAATCGAACACGGGTCGCAGAGAGGAGCGCATGACGGTGGCTGGATTAGCTAGTAGGTCGTAGTGTGGTGGGGTAAAGTGTGGGTCCTCCCACCTCTTCCAAGACGTTTGGCCAGCGTGGAGGAGTAGGCCAAAATACCTTCTGTAGAGGCACTCGAGAGAGGGGCTCTCTAGAACGCCCTCTAGTGGAGGCCCCTTCCGCCAGTCGCGGTGTCGGCAAGCAATTGCAGGGCTGCACCTTTACCTATAGTGGTTGAACACTTGGCCAAGGAAATTCCTCGCATACACAGAGCAGCCACAGCAAATTGCATTCCGTTCATATAGCACCAAGCCTTTATGTCCCAGCGAAAGGGATTTTATTTAATCAAGGATTAAATGTTGGAGAGATGCAAATTGAACCTTAAACTGACGGCGAAATTTCACCTAACCGTGTAAGAATTATGACATATGGCTTAGAAACATGGTCATTCCCACATTCAATGAAAGCGAATGGGCTTGCGCTGGAAACATCATCAGAAGGGATGACGTCCGATGGTCAACAACAGTGGCAGCCGAAGAGACGGAGCGGTGAAATCGCGTCATGTGAGGGCGCAAGTTAGATCTCCGATGGCTTGGGGAGGCCTTCATCCAACAGTGGAATGATCATGACTGATGATGTTTTCTTCAAATGCTATGTTTTTTTTCCCTGTGTAATTAATTTCAGTAGTTACTTCAGAGAGTAGGGACAGACCGCAATAATAATAATAGCGACTTTTAATTGCATGCGGTTCATCAAAAAAGCAGCCGGGGCCCAGCTAATTCAGGCGGATTTAATTTGGTAATGCAAATAAATATAGCTTTTGTTCTCCAGGCAAACAAACTGAATTCGTTTTTTTTGTTAGAACCTAATCACTCACCACTTTGTCAGGACACCGGCGACGCATTATTTGCGGCAAAGGCGGGAATTGGAAAGGCGTAACTGAAATGTGTACAAATAAGCCATGGGACATTAATGAAGTCAGAATTGACTTGCGGTAAATTACAGTAATTTACATGATTGAGCATCTCTAGACCCCACTTTTAGCAGAGTGCGGCCTCACATCGGGCCCACACAAGGGAGGTGGCGGGTGGGGGGGGTGGTTGGGGCGGGGGGGGGGGGCGTTGAAAGCGACGGCACCACCACCACCGGGCCGGCCGAGGTGGCCGGGGGCCCCGGTGAATGAGACAGGCCAATAAAGGGCCCGCGTTGACCCCGGCTTTTCTGTCGCTCTGCCAACGCTTTTTCACAGCTCGACAAAGACGGAAGGTGCCCATTCACTGGGGCCCTTTTGAGCGAAGGAAGCAATCCTATTCGTGCCAGCCCCGCCGCTCCCAAGATGACATCATTCCGGTCCCGTGGCCCTCGTCGCTTCGCGGCCAAACCTGGCAGCCGAGGCCCAAATTTTTCGCGCCGTAAACGCACAGCTCCCCGACGCCAATTATCCGCTTTCTAGGAAACCGTTTTATATTCCGAGGCGGCTGCGTTATTTTTTTTTCGTAGCCATAAATTATTCCGGCCTCAAAACTGTTGTCACGCGTGTTTGAGGCGCAACTTGCAAAGGGAGTTCGGTTCTTTTATTTTTTTCTGCTCTGCTGAAATGGCAAATGATGAACGCGACATTTTTTGACGGATATTGTTTCGCGAAAAAGTCAAAGCCATCCGTGTCAGCGGCAGATGTAAGCCTCCCGCGAATGCGAGGGTGGAGCGGGAGACATAGAGACGCAGAGCGAGAAAAAGAAGAAGCAAGCAAGCAAAGCAGCCGCTGTAAATGTTATCAGCGACGCTACAGACAACACGAGTCGCTCATTTAAATGCTGGATGGGGGCCCACACCGAGACTTTGATTGATGCACTCACACAAATGTGGCTCTTTAGAAAAGCAGTGCATTATCCCGCAGGTCGCAATGGTTGATTGCGCCCTCGGCCAGTAACGCTGCCATTTATAAGCGGGGGGGGGCGGGGGTGCGAGGGAGGTAGGCGGGCAGAGAGAGGGAGAAAATTAACCTGTGTCAGACAACAATAACGCTTGAATATAGACTGCGGGATTATTCGAACTCGATTCAGCAGGGCAAAGTTAACGTTTTGTATTTTAAGGATTACCGTCCCTTATTTTGCACGTCCCGGGTTACGGTGCGGAGCCGCTAAACCGTGACGAGCCGGGTAATTTTTCGCGAGCTCTTATCTGCAGGACGAGGCTTTCGCTGCGGGAAGGTGGGGGGGGGTGCTAAAGCCAACTATGTTTTTGATTGCGCGTGCCGATCTCCGTGTCGCTCCTTAAAATTTTAAATCCGCAGCCCCCCCCACCCCCCCGGCGACCAGTCCGCCGTTGCGCGGCGCGCTCTTCGGCTACGCACGAGGCATTCCGCACGGAGGCGCGGCGGAGGCAGCCGCATTTGTTTTGCTTCTGTAATGAATCGCTCAGTGGACTTGTTCTCCGTGGAACGCCGTGGTGCTCGCGACTATTATTTGTTGATCCCCGGAAAGCCTCGATGGGTCTCAAGCAGAGGTCGCAACTGGGTACCCGATACCCGTACCCTACCCGATACCCGGCTACCCGTACCCGGCTGGGTACGGGTACGGGTACCCGTTTGCGACCCTGGTGCGGCCGGGTACGGGTAAGGAATCAAAACCCGTTTGCGACCTCTGGTCTCAAGCCTCTTTTTGTTGATTTCGGGAGGGTCCTACTGCGCGGGGCACGTTGCTGGACGTGCCCTCGTGAATACCGAGAGCTCGGCTTCTTGTGGGAGGACACTGGAGAACCCGGCGACCGGGGGGCACAAGCGGGGCGGGAGCCTCGGCACCGCCACCAACTTGGCCAGGCCTCGGCAGGCCCACGACGCCTGGCAAGCCTTCGTGGTGGTCACCCATCCAAACACTCAGCAGTGCTCAGCAGTGCTTGAATGAGCGGGTGCATTTAGGGAGATGTGGAGCGTACGCATTTATAAGCTGGGTTTAATGTCAGCACCTCTTCCCAGGAGTTCCTTCCCCCGCACCTCCGATCAGCATGCTCGGCTACGTACGGTGCAAATGAAGGTCAACAGACATATGTGCGGCACTGCTGTCGCTAAGGTGCGACCGATTCTGCCGATACCTCCCTTCACCACGACCGGCCGTGGTGTGAATGTTTTTATTTTATTCAAAATGCACTCAACCCTCAACCCACAATGTGGACTCCTTTTGTGAATTAAAAATATAAATTGGTGGACAAGCACAAAACAACTAAAGCTCAACGTATCTGTGAAAAACACACACTATTCGAAAATGGAAAAATAAATAAGAGGCTACGTTTTAGGCCAGGGATCTTCTCCATAGCAGAGAGATGAAGAAGGAAACCTGCCCAAAACTACGCCAATTATACATCGTCCCCTCTTTCACATATTGACGAATGTGCTGAGTTTTCGTAATTTCATCTAAATAAAGAGGCAATTACAAGACTACTCTCATACGAAATACATATACACTCCGTGTGTGTATATGTGTATGAGGATACATTTGGGGCGATGGTCCTTGTACATTGTACAAGCGCTCACGACGCTCCGCGTGAATACGAACTGCACGCGCGGCGGCTAAGTGCGTCAGTAAACTAAACGCCGCCCGTTTCTCCCGGCACGTCCATCCCTCACTGTTGTCTTGGTTCCTCGTCCCGCTGCAGATCGCGCTGGCAGAGGGCGCTCCATCTCCCGCGCTAACACCGCTCGCACTCGCCCACAACAACAAAACTCACCGCTAACGGAGCAGAACGGGCTTTAGAAACTTTTGCAGAAACGTCGCCGTTACTGCTACGAATTAAACCCGATGACTTGAGATTCCCGGCCACGTCAAACGACAGCCTCGTGCTGACCAGCGCGGTGAAGTATGGTCAAACAGCCCCCCGATGACGGACGCGGCGTCGGGAGGCTTTCGTGCCAGCGGCCGGTTGTTGTTGTTGTTGTTATGAAGGACTCAGTCACTGAAGGAGCTCTCGGTGCGTGGGGCGAAACGTCGGACAATAATGGAAAACGATGCGAGATAGAGTTCAACACGTAGCAGGCTTTCGCGACCAATATCATCCATAAGAGAGGGGTTTTTTGGGTGAGATCGCGTAAATATATAAATGTGTCGTTAAACCCGCCACCACCCGACACAGCCAATTAGTAATGTTTGTCACGTAAACAGCACGTGCCAATTCGTCACTAGTACAGCCCTAGTGTGTAGTGTATAATGTAGAGTAATGTAGTGTATAGTGTAGTGTATAGTGTAGTGTACGAGTACAGCACTAGTGTGTAATGTATCGTGTAGTGTAATGTAGTGTAGTGTATAGTGTAGTGTACTAGTACAGCACTAGTGTGTAGTGTATAGTGTAGAGTAATCTAGTGTATAGTGTAGTGTATAGTGTAGTGTACTAGTACAGCACACCGGTTGTGTATTGGAGAGGAAATGCACAACATTTACAATCTGAGCACGACGTTTCGCCAGTAATTACAACTGGCACCATCGGGTGGTGGAGGGTTTAACGACACATTTATATTTACGCGATCTAACCCCAAAAAAAAAACTCTATTATGGATGCCAGACACGACGGGAAAACGCGGCGTGAAGCTACACAGCAGCAGCGCGCCCACGGAAACTTACATGTGAGTTTAGCTTCACATATTACGCGTAAAATCTGCTCACTTTCAGAAGTCGTAGCAACAACAACAACTTTCCAGCGATCCGAATTATTCATCGGTGAACTCTCAGCTCCCTTTGTTGCGAGGAGGCGCAGAGGCGAGGGGGTTTGCAAGTTCAAAAGGACATTTGTAAAAGGGGAACTCCTCTCCTCGCTATGCGGCGCCGTCAGGGGGGCCAGATGGCAGGCCGACAGAACGTGTCTGTGTCCTCGCAGACCCCATCATAATGCCGGCCGCAGCGCCTTTTATTCCGAAGCCAGACTCTTGTCTGCAGACTCGCGCTCTCCCCTAATGAACTCCCCATCTGGCACAGACTAACTTGCTTTGGGTTTGCCGGTGTACGTATGCACGTGTGCGTGCGTGCCTGAGTGAGTGTGTGTGTGCGCGTGGTTTTTTTTAATCCCTTTGGAAACTTCTAACTTTGCAACGACATCGTTTGGGTCGTTTCGCATCGTTTCTGGTTGTATCACGCGCGCGCGTGTGCGCGTACGTAGCGGGGGAGCGGTGACGTAGCGGTTAACACACTGCGCTACGAAGCCGGCGACCCATGTTCGATTTCCCGCTCACGATCAATAACAGTGGCGAATATGTTTGAACCATTCCCGGGCCTTCCCTAAGTCGACTCAACCTCAAATGAGTACCTGGTACAGTGTGTAAACATCAGCACTGGGGATACAAAGGCGGCTGGGCATGGCGCTGACCACCCCACCCCTTCGTGTTCTGTGCTGGCCTTCAAAGCACTTGCCCCAACAGTCTGTTCAAGGCCACGCAAGGGGACCTTTGCCTTTGCGCAGCGGGGTAGCGGTGGCACAGAAGTTCACGTGCTGCACCACCAACTCGGTCGCCTGAGCACGATTCCCGATCGCCGCGAGCTTCTTCGGCAGCGTCAACTCAGCTGTGGCGATGCCGCCCCGGGACGGTGGGCGCCGTTCCGGGCGCTTCACTGCTCCGCGCGGACCTGCGGTCTTCACGGTCGTGGTGCCGCACCTCTCTCCGAGGCGTTTCCGAGCCGCGCCGCGCGTCGGCAAGCTTCTTCGAGAAACCGAGCGAACTTCCCGACTGGTGAGGAAGGTGGCGCGAAACGTGGGGCACCGTGCCCAACTACACGCGGCACAACCGGTAAACGCGCCGGAAGAAGTAAATCAAACTCACCCGATGCTCTAAATCCAGCTGCCGGCTTGTGGCTATCCGTAATGGATATTGAACGACATCCAGCACTTAGAACGCGTCCCAAGCAGCGAGATTCCACTTGATACGGCTCGTTCAATAGTTTCACTCCACGCGCGTCCCTAATGTTAGATCAGCAACATCAGCACTCGAATAACCTTTCACGCAACATCGTATTTACACCAGCACATGTTTTTTGTTTATATTGTAGTACTTGTGTTCAATCGGATTTTCATAGACACACGCTCAGGGGTAAGCTACAGATGAAGTCCATCTCTAGCTTACCCGCAGCTTGTCGGTGAAGGCCACATGACCAACCCAAGTGCTCGACCCCCAAAGACAACAATGGCACAGATGTGTAACCATGTACGGATGAAGAGAGGCGGTGAGATGTTGGAACCTGTGTCAGCTGCCGTCGTGTATTCTACAGCTTTAGCCGCTGTAGAATATAACGTTGTGCAGAATGTGTAACGACGGTGAGATGATAACTACCTCGCCTGGTATACTGGAGGGCGTGGGTTCAATCCCAAGTTCACCCCGTGGCCGCGTGGAATTTTCTCCGGGTCCTCCGGTTTTTCCATCCGCATTTAGAATCCACGTGCATTTCCAGTATTTCATAAGCCTCTCCTGGTAAAATAAAACAGCTTTTAATAGTCATTCCCTTGGACACCACCGGCGCCTCTCTCTCAACCCACTCCATCAAGCGCTGTGCGTCCGTCACGACGGAGGAGGAACGGGGAGCGCCGTCGTCGTCACCGCCGCGTGCGTGGGACACCACCTAGGGCGGAGGTCGTGACCCCCGCAACACGGGGGAGAGAGAGGCGACGACGCCGCGGCCGGCGCTCCTGGGACGTCACCCGGCATTGTCCAGTGCTCATTAACGGCCACGAGTGGGTTGGGGGAAAGAGAAAAAAACGCATCCGCCCGTGCACTGCGACCTCGCGGATGCCTCTCGCCGGCGCTCGTGGAAGGCAACGAGCCTGGAGTGGCGCGCGAGAGACGGGCCGCCCCTGGCAACCGTGGGCAGCTGCCATGGTTGCTCGTGCAAGGGACAAGCGCCGGGGCTGCTCGCTGGTTCGCTGGCTCGCTCGCACTTCCATGGGACAAAAAAAAAGACAAAGACAAAGATCCCCCACGAAGCCTACGCAGATTGTTGGGGCAAGCACTTGTTAGCGAGCACCGATGACAAACGCCCGGGTTACATGCTTGTGCCGGCGTGGGACAGAGACAAAGACACAGATCCCACGTGTAGTCGACACAGATGTGCTGGGAAAAGTCAATAAAATGTAAATGGCTTTGTCCTTTCTATTTCGTAAGGTGCGTTGCGGAGATAAGCGACTGCCTTTTGGAACTGCAACAAAAGTTATAAATGGACGCCTGGGTTCTTCACCCATTCGACGGCGTTGTTTGTGAGCTAATTAACTGCTTTGGTGTCGTACCGATCGGGACGGTTTCCACATTCATACAAAGACAAAGATCCCCCGTTCCGCCATAGAGGATGTTTAGGGGCGAGCAACGATGGCGAGCATCTTCGATGGCCGGGGCAGTGCAAGATGCACTGGTGTGGCCGGAACCACGGCCGACCGGCCTTCGTCTCCCCAGTGCTTCGTTTACACTGGTGCCCTTTGTAGGCCGTGTCAACCTAGGAGAGGTGCAGAAAACTTTCAGATACTTTGCCACGGAAGCAATCCAGCCGTGAGCAGGAATCGAACTCGGCTTGTGGGGTTCGAGGAGCAGTTCGCTAACCGCCAGGATACCACTGGGTGGGCCAGTGCGGGACGTATACAAAGGCTCACGCGGTGCCCAATCTAGATTTAAAAGTAAACTTTCACGTACGAATGAATTGTAAAGTGAAATCAGAGGGTAATGCCAATCACACTCCGCGCCACTGCATCTGCACGCCGACCTGCAGCTGCCGGCGCAGACATATGGACTGCGCTGCGTTTATCTATTTTTTTGGTGGCTTATGGCCGAGAGTGATGCCGTCTCATTGTGCACGCCGCCACACAGCTGCGTGGTGCGCGTCGTGAGTGGTTCGGTCGAATTTTGAGTTTTTTTCCGGGGTCTCAATGCACTTTGTAACTCTGCCTGTTTGCAGTGACATCACGCCACATCTGAAGAGCTACGATCGAACGATGACGACGTTCAACTCCAGCCACTGGAGTCTCAAAGTCAACGGAGATCAAGTCTGCCGGGCGGGGGGTCGGGGCGGCTACGACCGCGGGAGTCGTCGGGTGTCCACACACGGCGATCCGCAGCCCTTCGTAGATACGGCCAAGAGACGCGGAAGGAGTTCAAGGAACGTTATTTTGATTCTTTGGCTGCTATAAATTTCCACGCGATAAGCCGCTTCGTTGAGCTATCATTTGTGGCCGGGTCACTTCTGAAAAAGAATCTGATAGGTCAGTGGGCCTTTTTTTGTTTAAGTGATTTGCTGACCTTTCCTATAATTTGCACTCTTATCATGTTGTCGTATTGTTTATCGTTGTAACTTTCTGACCCGCCCCTTCCAGACATCTGCGGATCCCTCCAGTATAAAAAGAAGATTCTGATTCTACACAAAAGCGACGTGGGTTTTTATTTTTTGGAGTCCGCGTTTTGCTCCCCTTTGTAAAGGTGGCGGAAATTCTGATTATGCTGCTGACGGCAACTTTGCAAGCACACTGTAGCGCGCAATTTAACTGTAGGCCGAGTCGTGAGTCGGTAGCCGGTAGTTGAGTAGACTTCACTTAACTAAAGAACGTTAAGGTCAAGTTCAGCTCAGCGTACATTCAATTGCCACTCGTGCGCAACGGAGAAAGGGCCATTGCCCGAAACGCCGTCCGTCGCATATTGTCACTTGCGAGGCCACGTTCACCGCTAGTGACGAAAGCGTCGAGTCCGTTTTGTTCGCGGCGCTTGCGCACCGTCAACGCAGCGGCAGCAGCAGCGGCCTCACCAAAATATAATAGTCATCCGTTTCATATTCTTGGTTCTTTCGGTAAAGTCACGTAGAAGGGATTATTGTTTCCCTTCTACGTGACTTTACCGAAAGAACCAAGAATATGAATCCCTGCAGTCACGA
>CM025631.2:8742554-8764752 GCA_014621495.2 Entosphenus tridentatus | reverse complement strand
CCCCCCCCCCTATCCATGCGTACGGACTAAATGTATGGCCCCTTACGTGCCTCCAATACGTCACGGTATCTATAACAATATACCTGCGCAGTGCAATCTGTAAGTATCATTACTAAACAGTCCCTTTGTCAATCCACTGCTGGATGAAGGCCTTGCCACGTTGTGCGGGGTCGTGGGAGTGATGTTGACCATGCTTCACTCGCCACTCGTGTAACCGCCGTGGCCGGGAATCCAACTCGGTTCTTGTAATTGTGGGGTTCCGTGAGCAAGCCGTGCGCTAACCACTGGAACCAAACCGCTCGCCCCTTGCTCCCTCTCCGCACTTTGGATTTCTAGAGCTTTCTAACGCAGCTGCCATCTCAAGTGGCTGACACAAACCACTTCCTTGATGGCCTGTCCGCCAAGACGTTGAGTAAGGTCGAGTGTGTCTATCAGGGGCCCCATGGTGGACATCTCTCATGGCTCAATGGATTCCTCCAGTATGCATACTGATTCTGATTCTGAAACACTGCATTGCAAGTGTTCACCACGTATACACTCGTCCCCTCCCTCTCTATCTCCCTGCCATGAAGAAGGGCGATTACCCGAAACGTTACCTATTGTATGGTGTCCTCTTCACGGCAGTGTTATTGACGAGCCTGTTGAGTTTTTCTTTTTATGTATCAGCGAGCAAAATACTTCCCGTGGTTTCGAGTTCATGAAGCTTCGCAAAATTATCCACGTCACTTGCCATCTTCGGTTGAACACAAATCACGCACACACATGGACGGAATCCCAAACAAATCCCAACATATAAACGATTACAACCTATTGGTGAATCCATTGCTCATGACCGTACTTCACCACACTGGTCAGTGCAGGTTGGTAAACGTTGGGAGTACAGAAGAGCAATTCATTCCTCTGCTGTCCACAATGCCAAGAGCGCCCCAGCGTTTTCTCCTGCTCGACGTGGCCACTCACTCACAGAATTGTCCAGGCTCGACATCTGCTTGGCTTGCGAGGTCTGACCAGATTGGGGGGCAACCCCCCCCCCACCCCGGTGATTTGGCCCAGGGCCAAGTGAAGGATACCGCGGGTTGCTGAGCACAGGACCAAAACGCCAAGTGGTCAGCAACAAAGGTGCATTTTTGCTGCGGCCGTCTGGAACGTTCTTCCGATATTAGGAAGCAACTGGAGCTATGCACTTTTAGATCCAGCTTGAAAACTCGTTTCTTTAGAACTGCGTTTAATGTTTAGTTTGTTGTCTTTCCCTCGCACCTCCGATTTGCACGGTTGGCTACGTACGGTGCGAAAGAAGTTTAAAATACATACAGCAGCTGATGCCCTTCTTGAACGGAGAACGGGGTTCATTACATTCTTCGGTAGGGTAATGTGTTCGGGAAAGAGCAAAATAAGCTTGGAAAAAGAAGCGACGCCGACGATGGTGGTGGGGTAGGGAGGTTTGGGAAAGATAACTTTTTTTTAAAGTAGAGCAGTGCACTCGGGAAGACGCAAGTCAGAGAACGAGACACGTGTGGGTGAGTGCCCCAGAGAGAGTGAGAGACAGAGAGTGAGATAGTGGATTCACAAACGGGTCGTCGTGTGGCCGCTACTCCCCGTGTCTTCTCCCCACGCTATCGGTGCCTCTTCTCCACGCTCGCCACGCGCGCCGTTTGATGCTCGTGATAGCCGCCGTCTACAGAGCGCGTGGATATCGAGGGCATCGTCGTAATGCGCGCAAGACAGGACGCGGAACGCGAGGGAGATGGAGCGATGGATCTGACCCGGCTCCGTGTTGAGCGGGTGCGGAAGGTGGATCGTTAACATCGCAGACGTGTGAAGGGATGGCCACTGCCTTCATCCAGCGGTGGATATATCGTGACTGAAATTAGCTATTTGCTTCAATCGATATCTGCAATGTGTTTGGTGTGGTATCCTGTATGTACTGTAGGGTACATGCTGAAGTGTGTGTTGTGTACGGTATGGTAATATACTGCTCAAGTGTATATTCTGTATAATGTGTACTGTAATATATACTGTCGGATAGGTATATGCACTGTAGTTTATATACTGTCGTGTAAAAACTCTAGGTTATACACAGACTGTAGTGTATATACGGAAGTAAGTAAACTGTTGTGTATTTATACCGTAATGTATATAATATTATTTAAATAATGGAGTGTGTACTGCGTATATATTGTTGTGAATATATACGGTATGGTAATACTGTATACTCTAAGGCTTATAGAGACATTGCACAAGAGCTGATAATCTTATCAGATCTCGCCTGCCCGTTACTCTAACGGTTCGCGGACGTTCACGCCGCACGCGTGTGAACGTTGAACTTCTTTCGCACCGTACGTAGCCAACGGCGCTCATCGGAGGCGCTTACAACTTCACGAAGTTGAAGCGAGCAACCAGGACGGCACGAGCAACTCCCCCCCCCCCTTCCCAGAGCAACATTGACCCCCCAGCAACGTCAATCACCCCAAGCCAAGAAGCGCGCACACACAACACACACACACAACAGCAGCAGCATATAACAAACTTACGAAGGCACTAACCGGCGTAGGTTGATCTTTACTTTGTTGTTTGTATGTTCCACTTGCGTGTGTTTTTTACGAACTAATATAAAATAATATAAATATACTGCGTAATGTGTATATATAAACTAGAAGAAGAAGCAGAATGGGGACTAGAACAGGGAGAAAAAAAAGTGAAGTTTATTTTTTTTCCGGCTGCACGCAACTCGCCGCAGAAACTTCCGAAAAAGTTTCTAAAAGTGTGGCCACGTGACGACCTCCCACGTCACTCCTTTCACAATCGATGAGAGGCGAGGGGAGAGGGGGGGGGGCCAAGGGGGGGGGGGGGGGGGGGGGGGGGTCCCCCAGTGGGACCCCCCCCACCCACCACCACCCCCCCAGCACGGACCCCCTGAGATGCTGTTGGGGGCTGCTAGCCGTGTGACCCCTCCACACCCACCCAGCATCTGATGTGCCAGACTCCCTTCCCCGCTCACAGATCGGAGCGCGCGCACACACACGCGCACACACACACGCATACACACACACGCACACACACACGCACACACGCGCACACACGCACGCACACACACACGCACACACACGCACGCACACACACGCGCACACACACGCACACACACGCACGCACACACACACACGCACACACGCGCACAAACGCACAAACACGCACACACACACGCGCACACACACGCACACACACGCGTACACACGCACGCACACGCACACACACGCGCACACACACGCACACACACACGCACACACACGCGCACACACACGCACACACACGCACACACACACGCACACACACACGCACGCACAAACACGCGCACACACACGCATGCACACGCACAAACACGCACGCACACACACATGCAAACACACGCACAAACACGCACACGCACGCACACACAACAACAAGCGCCATTCGCCACTAAGTGGCGGTGGCGTCACCACGACGCTTGTGCCAGGCTGTGTGCACGTTGAGGCCACGTGAAGTGTTGAACGCCCGCCGGCAGGAGGTCACGGGACAGACCCAGCAGGTGCCACGGGTCGACTGAACTGAGATGACTGGCCTATGCACCACCTGTGCCCCCTACTGTGCCAACTTGCTGTGCTTTATCCGCCGGGCGCTCCGCCCGTTGTTGTGAGCGTCGCTCCTCCGCCCTCCGTTGTTGTTGGAGGGCGACTGCCTCCAACTGCCCAGTAGCAGCGTCCTTCACGAGCCTCCTCCACACACACACACGCCGCGCGCGCTGTCTGTGCGTGTGAGTTCTTAATTCAACCTAGGTCGACTCAGCCTTAAATGAGTACCTGGTGTGGTGCGTAAGGCATCGGCACTGGGGAGACAAAGGCGGCTGTGCGTGGTGTTGGCCACCCCACCCCATCGCGTGCCGTTCCAGGTGCTCGCGAACAGCACTTGCCTCAACAGTCTATTCAATGCCATACGGGGGATCTTTGTCTTGTTTTATTTAATTATTTAAGCGTAGCTACGATCAGTCCTGCAGCGTGACCGTATTTAAAGAACGTGGGGGGGGGGGGGAATACAAACTCAGTGCAATTTTTTTTTAAACAATTGTCAAACGCTCAACAACATGAGTCCCCGATGCGGTCTGCTTACAAACTCAGTGCAATATTTTTTTTAAACAATTGTCAAACGCTAAACAACATGAGTCCCCGATGCGGTCTGCTTCTATCTCTAGTGACTTCTACACTGGCCACTCACCCCCTGTGTATGCTGGAAGTGAGTGTGGGGGGTTACTCCCTTCACCCCCCCCTCCCCCGTATGATACGGGGCTGATCCACTGCTGGATGAGGTCCTACAGGACTACACGAATGGGTGATGCTGCACTGCCCTCTGCTGCCCACCACGGTGCCACGCAGCAGCCCGTAGCTGCGCGTCTCACCTCGCAAATCTTTCACCATCTGACCAACACGGGGCACACATTGCGGGTGTTGACGCGGTGGCTAGGAGATGTTAACTACCTCGCCTGGTATACAGGAGGTCGTGGGTTCGATCCCAACCCTGACGCCTGCTGCTGTGTTTTTTGGAGTTTGCGTGTTCTCTCTCTCCCCGTGGTCGCGTGTCCCACCACATTTAGAAACACGCGTATCGTGTTTTGCTGTGATACATTCCCACGCGATAAGCCACTTTGTTGAACTATCACTTGTGGCCAGATCTCTTTGGAAAAAGAGCTACATGGCCCAGTGGACATTACCTGGTCAAATAAAAAAAATAGATTATAGTGATAATCCAGGGACAGTGTGGTGGGATTCTATTTTGCAATGTGCAAGCCTGGATCGACTCATAACCAACAATAACCAATGATTCGTACAGGTCCATACATATTTCCGTGCAATCCTTTCAATCCACTGCTGGATGAAGGCATCTCCACGCCGTGTCGGTCATGGGGGTTGTTCGACCATACTTCACCACGCTGGTGAGTGTGAGTTGTTGAATAGGGGGCAGCCGTATCAGATCGAATGTCTTCTCGCAACTGATGTTAGCCGTGACGCGAAATCGGACTATCCTTGCTTGGTTCACGGTGCAGTGCGTTAAACGATTGTGCCACCAAATAGACCACAACTTACAGTACAGGAAAAGGCGCAGGCCATCAATTACTTGTTCACGCCACTGCGAGCAGAAGGACCGTCATAAATTATGGATTACTTTTTTTTACAATGAAAGCAATAGTTCAATGAGACCATGGGGGTTCTTGTTTTGTTAAAAGTAAGACCTTAGTTTAAGTAAGCTCAACAACAACAACAGCGAGCAACTTCCCCCAGGGTAAGCAACACAAACACGCAAACGCAACTTGAGAAACTAAAGCTCCCTTCCCAGCCAAAGCAGAACTTGAAGCGGTCGAGTCTGTCGTGCGGTTCCGTAAATAAACAACCCACGGCGGTTGATTTATGAAATGCGTTTGTGTAACTTTCTTATTTGCCCGGCAGATGTCCGTTTGCAGAAACAATACAAAAATGACAGCCCTCGCCGTCGTCCCAGGTGCAGCAAGCCACACGGCAGACGCGCGCGCTCCACAAAGCGACTACGAGAAGTCGGCGTGTTTCCAATGCCCCCCCCCCCCCCCACACATTTTTTTCCACTGGCGCATCCGAGCCGAGCTAGCGCAGGGCACCCTTATGGTACTCCGGGTGGTTTATTCCCGCTGGTTAATTGTCAAGGCGAACCCGAACCAAACCGTGGAACTCTGGCTCCAAGAAACATTTGAATCTGGCTCGGGGCCAAGCATTGGCCAGGGATGGGGGCAATGATTTCATTTTCCCCTTCTACTGCCAACTTTTCCACCATTGTTCCAAAAGCACTGCATCACAGCCGTGCACCACCACCACCTACCACAACCATCACCGATTACACCACCAACTACAACCATCACCAAATACAACCACCACCACCACCACCTACTACACCCATCACCAATTACACCACCAACTACAACCATCACCAACTACACCACCATCAACTACAACCACCACCAACTACCACACCACCACAACCATCAACTACACCACCACCGACTACAATCATCAACTACACCACCACCATAACTATCAACTACACCACCAACACCTACTACAACCATCACCAACTACACTACAATCACCAACTACACCACCACAACCATCAACTACACCACAACCACCAACTACGCGACCACCTACAGCCATCACCAACTACACCATCACCACCTACACCACCACCTACTACAACCATCAACTACACCACCACCACAACCATCATCAACTACACCACCACGGTTGGCTACGTACGGTGGGAAAGAAGTTAAACATATGTACATCATGCGCAGATCAAGAGCGAGCTAATGGGCTAGTCACGGTCCAGACACTTTTCACCATGAACCAATCAATACCCAAAACTTTATCTGAATGATGAGAAACTCACGAGGCACCAAAGTGAATGCAGGCTGGAAACAAATACGAGTCGAGCAAGGTTGGCTCTTCGATTATTTAACAGCTTGCTCTATCAATTATCAGTTCGATTACTAGACCAATAGATCGTGTGATGCTGGACGGGAGGTTGACATGGCTTGACGATGCCGACGAGACGCAAAGACAGCAAGTGGGTTTGTGAACCCACCTGTGGGCAGTACTTCGCGTTATTCCATCGTGATTGTGGTGGGTATTCTCTGGGTACTCAGGTTCACTCCAACATAAAACAGAGTGTGACTTTACTGCTTTTCGACATCAGCAAGGACAAATGAGACCAGCCGGTAGCGCACTTTTCTCCCTTGGCGAGTGTCCCATAATTGATAGGAAGTGTTAGGAGTTAGTACTGGTAGGAACCTCCTGGTTACACAAGCCCACAGGGGATTATTGTGTCCGTCCGTCCGTCATGCATCCAAAAATGGGAGGGGTGGGGCTGGGTGAAGAGGGGCTGGGTGGGGAGGATGGGGCTGGGTGGGGGGGTGGGAGGGGTGGGGCTGGGTGGGGAGGGGCTGGTCACCCCGTGGTGCCCTTATACAACTCAACGTTTAACCTACTCACGCCGGCTTGTGCCCACCCTCACAGTCGGGCATATTTGCGGAATACACCACGCCGCCGTTGACCCTGGCACCACGGGGTGACTAGCCCCTCCCTACTCAGCCCCACCCTCCCCACCCCACCCAGCTCCACCATGCACGACGGACACAATAATCCCGTGGGCTAGTGTAACCAGGTTCCTACCAGTATTAAACGTCACATCAGCCACCAGTCATCCACTTGAGACAGCGTCGCCTTTAAAAAAAAACACATGGCATTTCCACACACCACTCGCTACGGCAGCTTATTTAACAAAGCACTTCAATTAAGCCACCCATATGGTAAGAGCTCGTGCCTTCTCGGGGCTAGAAACTAGCTACGGCAGAAGGCAAAATATTTGTGCCATAAACAAGGCACCACATTTCCACCAGAGCAGGTGGCAGGGCCCACTGAAGATGCAACTCGCAGTGCTTTCCCTACCAGAAGTTTCCTCGAAAGGGGATGGGGTTTCAAAGTTGGTTTACAGTTTTAAACATCTGCCGCAAAGCACCACCAGTTCATACAATGGCAATCATTACAGCGCCAAAATGACATGGTCACTCTTGTGCCCTATCTTTGCCGCAAAGCAAACGACATTCGTTTTTATTGGTGTTCTGCTTCGAGCTTGGCTATGGATCTTCATCTGTAATTATATCAGCGGAATGCCACGATGTTCATGGTTAGCTCCCTCCGCTTGCAATCCAGCGCTGGCCGGTTGAGTTAATCTTCCGGCATAGCAAATGAAACGGGCAAGTTTCTTAGATGCCCATCTACCTGCCCACCGAGCAGTCAAAACGAGTGCTTGCCACCAGTCTTTCAGCAGGCCGTGAGATTACGCCACCTCGAGATGGACTCTCTTGAGACCCATCCCACCAGCAATTTCAGGGTTGTGCATTCTCAGACCTATTTTATTAGCAAACCTTGTAAAGACCAGACTTTTCAGAGGGGAGTTTAGAGTTTGGTGTAACTAGACGCATTTCCACATGTAGACAAATAAGCACACGTTATGATTAATCAAAACAATACGTAATGTTTGCCTTTGTATTTTTCCTGTTGCTTTGTCTTATTGGCCGAATCCATTTAAATTACTATTCAAACTACAAAAACCACACCCATTTCTAGACAGAGCAAGACTCAAGACTTCACAATGAAGACATCGGCCAAGATCAGTTCATGGCTGAAGGCGTCTCAAAGCCGTCACCACCCTCTCACAATACAGTGATGAAATAAATCACGGCTTGTCGCGGGGGCCTTCAACGTAGCAGTAAATAATGGCAAATTACATGATTGAACAGACCTGGTGACTGAAAAGCTTTAGTTATTTCAAATCAATTAGTAACATTAAGACAAAACAATGACAGTTTTAAATGCAACAACATTTATTTGAAACAGCAAAGAGGTTACGCTCTTACCATAAAATTGAGTTACCCCCCTAGTGAAGGTCAACAATGTATTCCTGCCGATGCATAAACATAAAATGTGTTTTGTAATAACTGGCCTTAACATTAACATGGCCATGTAAAATCGCAGCATCCATATAAATCTAATAAAACATTGGTAGACGCAAAAGCATGAAAGGAAGTTGCTCATGCACTGCAAATTTTAACAAACGCAATCAAGTACGATCATCATTGGGTTTCTGAAATGTATATTTTTTCTGAACTAAGTGTCATTTATTTAAATATAAACTCGGATTATAGCCAAATTAGTGATGTGGAACACTGTAAAAGCTGCACATTGATCACAGTACATGACACCGATAATGGCAATTGTAGAGACACATTCGAGAAAATGGAACATTACTTCTACTTATTTTAAAAGAGCAATCTTATTTTTAAAAGGTCAAATAATTTTTCGGCCAATTGAAACCCACATCATGTTGAAAATTACCAGTATGCCTGCATCTTGACATGCATTTGGACATAAATGCCAATAACTTTATGCATAAACATGTTATCACGGAATTATTATTATATAAGCAGAGGCAGTGGCTTACCGAGGCCATGAATTAACTCCAACAGCAAACATTCAAAATGAGCAATTCCAAAACAAAACGTGCAAAGTAACACAAGTGATTTAAGAGCAAAATCGCAACGACTCATAAGCGGTCTTTTAAGTATCTTCAATGAATCTGGATAACTCCTGGGTGGAGGTCATGAGGTTACATTCATTTTCTAAAAACCCTGTTATTTCCATGAAGATATTTCACCCATTTATAGCTTGTAATTGGCCAGATAGATCAGGGGCAAGAGGCAGTGGCTCACAATCTTAAGAACTAGAGTTAAAATCCTAGTTGGTTGGGGATTAACTTGGCCAATTATCCCTCTGGGTCCAATAAAATAAGTACCACTTTTTTGGGAAGTCAACGGTGGTTGTCTTATGGATACTCACCCTTTCCATTCAGAACTTGGTGGTATTCTCAACCACTGGCTCAGGGCTTTAAACATACACGAGTACTTGCCTTAATGCTCATTTGAGCAGATAAGTCAAACTTTTCTGACAGGTTGTAATGCAATTTCCGTTAGCTATATGCAAATATAAAAACAGTAAAAATACCTAAAACTAGAAGCAAATTTTGGCACAAACAATCGAATGAAACAGTAGTCAATGAACAGGACCAAACTGGACTTCCTGGTGGAGAGCCACGAACATGTCAAGGGGGTTGCTTTTCACTGCTCCATATTTTAGTTTAGAAAGTGCATTTTTCAATTTGCACTTGTAAAACATTTTAGGGGTCCCCCCCCCACCCATTGACGACACTTGTTAAAACAGCAACACCAAACCACAGCTAAGCAAATTTTTTTGTTAAACTTGTTTTTTTGTCAGTATCGTAAATGTAACTTTTTTTTTTGACCATCAGGGCCACCAAACATAACGTGTATAATGACCAACACGCGCTATATGTCAGTTTCGTAACAATTCCACATACATTTCTGAAATTACGATTTTACCCATTTTCCCCACTCAGAAACGTGAATAGAGCCCACGAAAACCACAGCGGCTTGTACATGCCCTTCATATCCAAAACATTTCCACTTGCAAGCAACGACCATTTGTGTAGTTTTCAATTACAATTTAAATATTCGTCAAAATATTACAAGTGCCTGGTTGCGCCGCATTTGGTGTTGCCCGACGTTTCGTTCCAAGTACTAAGAGCTTTATCAGGAACTGGCATTCTACCGAACATGCCAAACAATCGAAAAAAACCAGAGCTATTCGCTCAAGCTATATATTTTTTACAATACTTGTTTTGCGTATGGACTGCAGCCAATATTGAAACATCAAACAACACCTCAGCACAAGATGGTATATACCACTAGAACAAGGGACAAGACAAATTAACACAACTCGTTGCTGCAATTCCGCCATCTGCACATGAAGTCACTTCCTTCTGGAACCTTCCCGGGCCAGCCGATCCGCAGCCTCATTACCTTCGTGGCCACTGTGACCTGGAACGTGCTTCTGAAATACATAACAGGACACACACACATCCATCACCGTCATGAAATAGTGACGTATTCCTCACTTTCAAATGAATGTTAAAAAATCTAAAAATATATAATCTAAAAAAAACATTTTGGAAAATCCGAATTCCTTTGTAATTTTTCCAAAAATTCGATGGTAAATGCAGTTACTGCCACGTCACGATTGCCGTGCTTCCCGCGAAGGTGCCATCAGGTGACGGTAATGTAAACTTGTAACGCACACCGTATTCGCTCACTCCTGAAGAGAGGGACTCGAGGGGGCAAAGAGGAAGCAAGGGGCAAGCAGGAAGGCAGCCACGCGGCGAGCCGGTGCCAATTATTATCAAAGCTCTGCGGTCCTGTGTATATTAAGATATTACACTGGTCAACGTACTTTTTCTGGCATTAGGTAATTTTGTGGTGCCGATTCCAAATCTGGCATCAGTTTTTGGCTATCACATCAGGTTGTTGAGATATCAAATATTGCATTTTCAATAAAAACTGCAGAAGAAAAATATTAAATAAATGTGGATATCTACATAAAATGATATTATAAACACACTATCCTAAAAATACAGCACCATATTTTAACACTAAAGCAGTCACTGACTCGCAACAACTTGCAATTATAAGTGACAAGAGATAATTTCGGGTAAAATCAATGAAAATGGGGTATGCCGATAGCATAAAATGAGATGTGATAGCGCATAAAATGAGATGAGATTTGGAATCAGCACCCTGAAATTAGTCTAAAACAGCTGCAAAAGTCCAGGCCAGAAAAAAAATGTTCTTTTTGTTGACCAGTGTTATCGACCAATAGATGTTTTACATGCGAGAGAAAAGAGCACCAGGAAATAACCCACACGTATTGGAGGGGAACACACTCGTCCATACAGACACAACAGGTGGCGTTCATATTTTTGCTCTGCTGATTTCTCCTGGCAAGCCAAGGTAGAGGGGGACCTCGACTCCCATAGGAAGGGAGTTTCACAACATTTGTGTGACCCACCAACCCTCGCCTCCAGTGCTGGGTTACAGGTGTGTGCCCAGAGTTGGGTCACGTTTACTTAAATTACTAAACGATACCCTTGTTAATTAACTCATCCATATTAGACAAAGTGATTTCTTGCTCGGAGCAATGAGGCGAAGCTCATCTCTTGTTTACAGCCTCAATCTAATTGTGGAATTCCACATTCAAATCGCAGGAGTGAGGCTATGGATAGAACACACCTTTTCACTCCCACACACTGGTACGAATTTTATCGATACCAGGAGGGATGATGGGCTCAGCCAACTACCAAGACCTTCCGATTGCAAGCTGCTTGCACTACCACTGCACAAACAGGCCCACTTATCAGATTGATACCTAAACGATATTTATGTTGATTCAGCAGGCAAGCCCAACAGGCCTTACCCAAGTGACATCGATACCCTGGCTCAGTAGATACAGTTTCTGAAATTCAGCTTTGTATTTCACCGGTTCTCCTGTGACAGTCTTCCATCCATTTTGCTTCCAGGTTTTCAAACACTTGGTGGCACCTATAACACAGGAAAATACACTCAACATAGAATATATTAACCCCAAATATAAATATTTGTTAGATCATGCAGGTATAATGTTAAAGATGTACCTTCTGCCACCACACACTGGAAATACCTTCACAATCTAACACAAAAATGCATCGCGAATCATATTGGTCACTTATTTCATTTACAGCCCTTTGTCAATTCATTGCTAGATGTAAGCAGCGATAAAATCACGTTATGGGAGTTGTTTGACCATACTTCAGCGTGCGCGGATTGGTGTAAGCAAGGCTGGTTAAAATAACGCTTGCCATGGATATGATACACAGGTGGAATTCAAACTCAACACGCCTTGTTCATAACGCAATGTGCCAACCCACAGCACCACCACCATCAAGCAATAATGCAAAAACATACTACCGTGTAGATTTTCACGGCTGCATGTATCTCCAACGTGTCTTCCGGCTGGACCGCGTGTTGTTTAGCATGTCTGCCTTTAACATCTATGTTGGAAGCTTTTTCAGGAACTATAAGCTGCTCAAGTCAATTCCTGAAGCTTCCAAGGTTCTAGCAAAAAATATGTGACATCATGCCGAACATCACGTGGGGCAACCTGAAAGCACATTGGAGAACTAAAGAAAAAATTTCCTAGTCAATTGTGCACATGCATACTAACTGTAACAGTGAACAAGCCAGATCGAAATCTCTAGCGACACACCAAACTCTTCAGGAAGATTCAACTGTTCTTACCATCAATAGTGAATTTGCTGTCTGTGTGGATAGTCAGGTTGTCCAGGTTCATTTCCCGCGCTTGCTCCAGAGCGCGAGTAGCAGCCTACAAACACAACCAGACATGCGTGATGACGAGGATTGCAACCCAAGTTGCCGCCATTTCGTTTTCACGACAACAAATTTAATCTCACTTTGCGATTTCTCGTGATATTAACCACAGGCAGACCTCGCCGAACGCGGGAGTTAAGTTTTGGGGAAATGCAGTGTTGGGAAAAACCGCGTTCGACAAATAGACCTTCATTGGAAAGATAGGGTCGCGTTCTTGGGTTAGAAATTATCATTCCCTCCCCCCCTCTTTGTTTAACTAATTCTACATGATATCCGTCCTTGTTATTGTACGAAAGGATGCCGAGTGGCTCTCCATTTCTTGTGTGTGTATACACAGCGTATTTTTTTATTTCACCTCAACACAAACCACTTCTAGCACTGCAGCACTAGCACCCAACGTTCGCCCCTCACACCGAATTGTCAGCCCGACGCTCGCCCCTCGGTCACTTGAATGTCAATGATTTGCCATGAACGTGTCCGTCTAACGTCCTCAACAACCGGACGGTTAGATGCATGCGGAAACATGTGAATATTTGCATTGTGCCGTTGTCCGCGAGTGTGGCGAGTTTTAGATTATCACACAAAAACATACAATTTCATCTTCTTGGTTCTTTTGGTAAAGTCACATAGAAGAGAAATAATACAAATAAAACATTATAAAATTCTCACGACGTTTCGGCCACAACGCAAGCAGCCGTCCTCAGGTGAAGAACAGAGCTGTCGAAGGACGGCTGCTTGCATTGTGGCCAAAACCTCGTGAGAATTTTATTATGTTGTATTTTTGTTATTTTATTTCCCTTTTACGTGACTTTACCGAAAGAAGCAAGAATATGAATCCCTGCAGTCACGAAAGCTTTAATTCGAAATGTAATTTAATCGTTCGCACTGACCCACCTTCCAACAAATGCAAGCTTTCAATAAAATGCAAACATTATTAATCAAGCTTTAAGTGGACTGGAAATACAAAAAAACACAATTTACTAATAATTGTGATATACAATCAAAGTTATAGAAAAGTAACATCACGATAATCAAATCCAGACAATTTTCATATCTGGAAAATGTTATATTGTTGGAACCAGAATGCATACATACACATCTCTAAATCAGCTCAAGGCTCCCGTAAATCACATGACCTGTGTGGCCACTGTCACTCTGAATCCCTCCACTCTCTGCACCCCCTGTGAAAACAAGACGCTGCTCAATGCAGCTCAATTCTTCTTGCTCCACTCCCCTCATCCCCAAAACCTTGGCCTTGCAATTCCGTCGCCGCCTCTTCCCCAGCGCCCCTTGCTTTCTGCTGCTGCTCATCTTGAGGCATACCCTCATATTCTTAGGTTTTTTTCAATAAAGTGACGTGGGAAAAAATTACAAATGAATAAAAGTAAAATAAAAATTACGACATTTTGGTGGCAACACACACTTGTGTTGCCTCCGAAACGTCGTGATTTTTATTTTATTTTACTTTGATTAATTTTTATTTTTTACCTCCGTGACTTTACCGAAAAAACCTAAGAATATGAATCCTTGCAGTCACGAAAGCTTCAAATCTAGAAGTATACCCTCTTCTTGTCCGTCTTGGAGACTTTGGTGCCAGCATCCCTTCTGTTAGCAAGCCATCTCCCTCTGTCTGACCTTTTGCACAACTTTCATTCGATGAACAATAACCAACCAACCACCCGTAACTTTGCATAATATTTATACATTTCCCATTATTTTTCTTCTCTTCCTTTTTCCACAAGTTATATCCTTGACTCAATTCCCCCATGGTGTGCCACGGGCAAAAAGCTTCTATACCCCAGACTTGTAACCTTTCACAAGGCAGTGCTCAAAAGTCACTGATAAGCACAATTATTTAGCAGTAAAGGAGAACAATTAAAGCAGACGTTACTCACTTCAATTTCTGCCCTTTGGTTGGTCGGGCGTCCTCCAAGTCTTTCACTTACGTTCCTGCAAGTGAAAAAAAACGAAATTGGATCACCACATCACAGGCCTAGCAAACAAAGTGATTGCACGAGTGAAGAAGCCATTATGAAAGGAAGAAGACTCACATTGGGTTGCCGTCACCCCAGTACACGCCTATCCCTCCAGAGGCCCCTGGCTGGCCGTTCCTCGTGCAGCAACCGTCCGTGTACACGTGCACGCCATCTAGTGGAACAACACTTACAGTTACATTTTTCCACACTGCGTATTGTTTGGTGGTTGTGCTGTGTCGCCCATCGAAGTGTTTTTGGATTGTACCGTGTGTTGTATGGCACGAAGTCTGATGTTTAGCTCGAATTACTGTGAGCTTCTTCAGGACTGAATTCAGTTCCTGATGTTTCCTGCCAAAGCTAATTTATCCTTACCAGTCAATAGGATGTCTCTGATTTGTGTCATTCTCTGACCCACGTGCTCCTCTTTCCATTTCTCAGCTGAATGCAGTTCCTGAATTTCCTGAAGCTTCCAGCATGTGTAGTCAAGACAACATGCTGAACAACACGCGGTTCAATCCTCCCCACACCACGATTTGCTCATTAGATATTTACATTTTATGATAGCTTTTATACGCAGCTGCATACTAAGAAAACATACAAAGTAGACGAAAATGTATTTGCATAGAAGTGTGGAAAGGTGGCGAGAGGGCTGAAAGGAGAGAGCCACTTCACGGCCAAGCTCGGAACAGAGAAACGTGGGTTCAGCACAAACAAGCTAAAATATATCACATTCTTTGGGTCTTTTGGTACATACTTTGATACTGACAAAAAGGTCCCATTTTGAAGCTAAATATAAACCCATCTGCTCAACCATCCAATTTACAAAAAGAGGACGAAACTGTTGAAATTCAATATGTACCTTTTATTGCACAACGATGGGTTTTATTTCTATTTAAAGCTTTCGTGACTGCAGGGATTCATCTTCTTGGTTCTTTCGATAAAGTCACATAGAAGGGAAATAATAAAATAATATAGATATAAAACAATAACACAAGCAATCATCATCATGATCATCATGATGATTGCTTGTGTTGCAGTCGAAACGTCGTGAGAATGTTTATTGTTTTATATTTATATCATTTTATTATTTCCCTTCTACGTGACTTTACCGAAAGAACCAAGAATTATGATGGGTTTGTTTACACGTTGAACAGCTCAGCCTATCACTGGCTATGGTTCCTACCCTTGCAACTACTACCATCGCCTGGAGTTGCCTGAGCCATTCGGAATGGAACTCATTCCACTTCCAGCGCGTACCTGAACGCTGCGTGTGTTCGTATCTCGATCCAGATCCAGAATCATAGGAGTCGCGGTAGCCACTGTTTAATTCACAGAGCAATGCAAAGTTAGTAAAGGCGGTCCTCGCTTTTACGATACAATGCGTTCCTGGAAACAGCGTCGTCGCAAAATTGGACCAGATTTTCCTCCATGAACAAGTAGAAACAGTAGAAACATCACTTGTCGATGTATTTTTTCTTTTGTCAGCCATATTTAAAAGGCTTTAATTCGTAAAAATCCATAAAACACTCGAGAATAATACAAGGTCCACAGCAAGCCACATCAGAAACCAGACTGTTCAGTCAGGTCGGAAGAGGAGTTGTAAATCAAGTTTCCGAGCCATAAATTGATCTGTAGCAGCCCTATATAAACTTCGTAAATGTGGATTGTGGTAAACTGAACCATCGTAAACCAGAGACCGTCTGTATTATACAAAAAAAAGTATTCAGTGGTATCAATCTGTAGGGTCGTTGCAAAATGCTCCTTGAATTAAATTTCATAATGCACTGCTAGCAAGCTCACATAGGGACAGTGAATGTCAACTGCCTGAATGACGATTCTTTCCTTGACAAAGGATGGCTGGGTACAACATGCCATTCCAAATCATAGGTGAGATCAGTTTCACAGTCGCCAATACACAACATGCCTGGACGTGTACATAACTGGCCAGATTGTGCTGGAAGAGATCGGAGTACACCAGTCACTGGGAATGGGTGCAATGCCCTCCATGCCCACTCTGTGGCGCTGTAATTGCTAAATGTTGCTGCCAAATCAGGTCTGGGGCAATAGGGGAGGGGGGGGCAACTGCAAGGCTGCAGCGTTAAAGAGACCAACATAATTACAGTACATAGCGGCAGGCAGCGGGAATACAGCCGCGAATGGGACCCGGTGCGATACGAACCGACTACATCTCTGCTCGACAGTGAACCCAGCGACGGTAGTTTTCAGTGACAGCGCCATCAACATGCCGACTGCCTTTGCCACTTTCGCCGATAGGACATCAGTCCGTGCTCGTGGCCGCTGCATATTTGGGGCGTCACGGTGGCTCCGAGATGTTAACCACCTCGCCTGGTGTACACGAGGTTGTGGGTTCGATCCCGACTCTGTCACCTGCTGCTGTATATTCGGAGTTTGCGCGTTTTCTTTCGCAGTGGTCGCGTGGATTTTTTTCTTCTGGGTATTCCGGTTTTCAGCTATACTCTAGTGAGCCAAGAATGTCTGTGTGTCCCGCGCGTGACGTCACTCCACGTCGGCCAGCCCCTCATTAATAATCATGAGCGGGTGACGTCACTCCACATGGGGGGGGCGCCTCCTCCCCCACCTCCTCAGCTTCAACTCACAACGCTCACTACACAGGCAGAACCCTCACGTCACGCGATCTCCATAACGCTGAGACAATAGAAGTAAAAAGGACGTCATGACGAACAATGGATTATAAATCTTTAAATTAAATAAGTCCGTGTCACCGCGGCATTACAAATTGCACACGAATGGATGCAATGAACATCACGTCGCTTGCAAGTTTTAGATTTACTGCCATACACCCATCATCCTTGGACGGGCAAATAATAGCCAGGTCGCTTCTGAAAGAAAAAAAAACTGTTACATAACTCAGTGGGGCCTTACCTGCTAAAATTAAATAAAGTTTTAATGTATTGTCGGGGGCCTTGCGATGAATAAGACCACTGCCCTCTAAGCAATGTGCAGAGACATGGGGGGGGGGGGGCATGGAAGCTTACCGCGAATCGTGGGGGTCCCCCCTCTGCCCGCCATAAGAGCTGTGAGAATTCCACGCCATTTGTGTTGTACCTGGGCGCGAGTAACAACAACAACACCGCAGGAGTTGTCACGGCGTTACACCATCGCACGGCAAAAGGCGAACAGCACAAAGACAATGCACCATCAGGGATTCCATTATTACTTTTATTAACTTTTAATTGCATTTTTTTACCTACGTGACTTTACCGAAAAAACCTAAGAGTACACCATCAGGGAGTTTACGGTGTCTGTACCGTTATGTTGAACTTCTTTCGCACCGTACGTAGACAATCATGATATTCGGGGGTGCCGTCTCAATCCCGGTTACATTCTCTTAAATCCATCCCTCGTGAAATTCCATCACGATCTCCAAATATCCCCCGAACATCAAATGCCACCCACCACCACCATCATCATCATCCCCTTGGTCGCATACATCAGCAATGACCTATCCACTACTGGATGAAAGCCACCCCTAATGATTGCCACCCCCGTTTCTCGTGACGCAGTCCACAGAGTTCATCTCGCTATTGATATCCCACCGTGTTTGGCCTCTCGTGTGTTCTCTGCCCTGTGTGTGTTGAACTTGTTTCGCACCTTGACGCACGACCAACCTCGCCATTGGCATCGCGGGAGGCCTTCATCCAGCAGTGGATCCACCATGGCCGATTAAACGATGGACCAATTTTGCAAAAATTGATTACATTTACGTCCAACTTACAGCAGAAAGGCTCGAACTTATAAAAGTGTTTTATAATCTTAAATTAATATTGGATATTAAATTAACAATATTAATGGACAGAGCGGGAATTCGTCATTTTCCCGCCAAATATTCGAATACCGCCAACCCGCACGATCCCAACAACTGCCAAACAAACAATTACACATTCGAGACATCGACTGCCAAAATTATAACGACTAAAACAACCGACTAAGTTACCTAAGATTTTGACATCTTATTTACGATCGCGATCAAACGCAATTGGTCCTCAACAGCGCTGATCGATCGACTGCTGAATGAAGGCCTCCCTCAAGCCTTAACCTATCCCTCGATGGGCCCCCCATTGCATCGCTCCACATTCTCTCAAAACGCGTTCCACACCTAACCAGCATAGTACGACAGCGTTGTTTTCCCGCACGAAGATACAAAAAGTGTTCTCCTGGCATCCTCTGCGAGAGAGGATTGTATCGCGGAGTAATTCTCGCTGGTGGACGAGCAAAGTTTATCGCCATTAACGACTGAACACGTGGCCCCATAATCAAAAAACAAGATGGCCACGTTGAAGTTGACGTTTAGTCGTCAGAATTCACCGACTAAATCACGCTCACACCTTACCTGCTAAATGAAAGTCGGGACGACGGCAAATAAATCAATCGAAGTGCGCTTACAATAATCGCGAACGTTAGCTTGTTAGAAGAAGACTAAAGTTAGTAGCTCCTACACCTTAACTTCACTCTGACTGCAGACAAACCTCGGCGTGACTGGGACGGGATTTTTATAGAGGGCCACGACTTCCATCATCAGCAGAGCCCGCCCATCACCACACAGGCAACGCCCTCCTCCTCCTCAACTCAATTCAGGCCCTATTGGTCACACCGTGGTGCCCTTAAACATCTCAACGTTAATCCTACAATGTCCCGGCACAAGCGAGAATAATAATAAATAAGATAACCCGTAAAAACAAAGTTTTTCACTATAAATCATTTATATGCGTGGCGGCTAGAGTCCTCTCGTCCTCTGGCTTGAGATGGCTGCTACCTATGGGTCAGATGATTGTCTGGCAGCATTAAGCAATTGGTATAATTAAATATTTTAAAAAAATTCCCTAAACAGTGTAAAATTTTGGAAAACATTTTTCACGAAAATGCATTGTCACGCACAACGAGTCTGTGTGCAAAATGTCAGCTCGATTGGATCACGGGAAGTGGGTTAAAAAACGACCGAAAGATTTGCACGGTCCTAAGAAAGCAAGCAAGCGAACTTAATATAAAGGATTTAAAAATAGACAAAAACATTTTTTTGCCTAAGACCTGACAACTCAATTTCCCTTTACAGGAATACAGTTAAACCTTATGGGTTGGATACGGTATCAAATTTCCTCGTCTCGTCCCAAAGGTGTCTCTCCACTCCCTCTGACAAATAAGAGCTTTCATCTTCTTTTCTCAAATTCCTCACCTTGTCAATTTCACGTACAGTATGTTATACTTCTTTCGCACCGTACGTAGACAACCGTGCAAATCGGAGGTGCATCTTCAATCCCGGTTCAATTCTCTTAAATCCATCCCTCGTGAAATTTCATCACGATTCCCAAATGTCCCTCGAACATTAAATGCCACCCGCCACACCACCACCATCATCATCATCCCCTTGGTCGCATACATCAGCAATGATCCATCCACTGCTGGATGAAAGCCTCCCAAATGATTGCCACCCCTATTTCTCGTGATGAAATCCATATGGTACCTACACGTGAACAGAGTTCATCTCGCTATTCATATCCCGCCGTGGTTGGCCTCTAGTATGTTCTCTGCCCTGTGTGTTGAACTTCTTTCGCACCGTACGTAGACAGCCGTGCTAATCGGGGGTGTGGTGGGTGAAGGACGACAAACTAAACACAAAAGAAGTTCTAAATTAACAAAAATCATTTTCGATTTAAAGGTGCAAAACTCCCAGGTGGCTTCCTGGCTGCCACTCACTCCATTGCCATTCTCGACTACGATATTTTGTAGAACGCTTAACTCTTTCAAAAAAATCAACACTACATCTCTAAATAGCATGTCGTTTCCGATTGATGTCTCTCAGTATGATGCCAAGTGTTCATCTCTCCCACGTTTCTTTGCGAAAGTGTTCAGCTTTTGTTCCATCCTCTTCAGTGTCCACGTGTCAAATCCACGTTGCAGCAGATCGTACGCATTCATTGAAAGCGTTCATCTATTGTGTTCAGGAAATCTGGAAGTGTCATTGATTGTCAAATTCGGTTTAAAGAAAGTTAGGTACCATTGGGGGAAAATGTGTGACCGTACTTTTAGCACGTTTGTTACATTACAGTATATATCATATGAATGTTATACAATTATACTGGCATTTTACGCTATTCTACGTATTAAATTGTCATTATTTATTGCGTTTGTAAGATATTCCAGTGAACTGTGCCGCGCATGATTCATCTCCTACTTGCGAAAAAAAAGAGACAATGAAATCAAATTGTATCTCAACCGTCCGATGTCTGTCATCTACAAAGTAAAGGTCACGCGAGGTGGCCCCTAAACTGTGACCTTGTGATTTACGATCGCATTTCATAACGAGAGCGTGTGACACCTTCCCTGCCCAGCGGCTCACTCTGGGCGCAGAGTGTTTTTATTTGAGGATTTGCTGCCGTGCAGCATCAGCAGCAGCATCAGTAGCCCCATGTGGCATCGCTCGCATTCTCGCACAGCAAGAATGCGGTGCAGAGATGCGTAGACATTTAAAAGCATCCGTCGTTCACATGGCACCTGTAAGCCAATGTAGTAAAAGAAACACTGGTGGACATATCAACTTTGGAATTTACTCCAATCATCTCTCTCTCCACCAAGCTCTTAGAACTTTTCACAATTCAAGAAGCGCATTGCCATATGCCACCACTGTATTTTAAAGACAATTTTGAGGTGTATCTTATAGTCTGGTAGCTGTGTGGGTATATTTGTATAACTCCACGAACACGAGGCACAGGTATTCTTTGGGTCTTTCGGTAAAGTCACGTAGATAGGTTCAAATTCATTTCTAAAAACTACGACGTTTCGATCACAACACAAGCGATCGTCATCTTCCTCAAGATGACGATCGCTCGTGTTACGTTAGAAACGTCGTAATTTTCTTAATTAATGTGAACCTACCTACGTGACTTTACCAAAAGACCCAAAGAATATGAATTCCTGCAGTCACGAAAGCTTTAGGTCAAGATCTTACTAGGCACAAGGTTGGGGTGCATGTTAACACATTCCTGCGGAGGGAGCTGGTAAGAACGTTGGGTTGCTCGGTCAATGGCCAGGGTCAATGGCGGCGTGGTGTATTCCGCAAATATGCCCGACTGTGAGGGCGGGCACAAGCCAGCGTGAGTAGGTTAAACGTTGAGTTTTATAAGGGCACCACAGGGTGACCACCCCCTCCCTACCCAGCCCCACCCCTCCCCCCACCCAGCACCTCCCCACCCTCCCCACTCAGCCCCTCCCCACCCTCCCCACCCAGCCCCTCCCCACCCTCCCCACCCAGCCCCTCCCCACCCTCCCCACTCAGCCCCTCCCCACCCAGCCCCTCCCT